>CM050426.1:3183414-3583649 GCA_027564155.1 Gymnocypris eckloni scoliostomus
ATTAAAAGTCATCAAATTGCAAAATAAAAACATGAAAACAACACAAATAATAATAATCATTTGTTACATTTATATAGCGCTTTTCTAGACACTCAAAGTGCTTTACATAGTAGGGTGGTATCTCCTCACCCACCACCAGTGAACAGCATCCACCTGGATGATGCGACGGCAGCCATATAGCTCCAGAATGCCAGAACGTGGAGAGGAGACAGAGTGATGAAGCCAATCAGTGTATGGGATGATTAGGAAGCAGGATTAGGAAATTTGGCCAGGATCTCGAGGTCACACCTCTACTCTTTACGAGAAGTGCCATGGGATTTTTCATGACCAGAGAGAGTCAGGACCTCGGTTTAATGTCTCATTCAAAGGACAGTGCTTTTTTACAGTATAGTGTCCCCGACACTATACCGGGGTGTTAGGACCCACACAGACTGTAGGGTGTGCACCCCCTGCTGGTCTCACTAACACCTCTTCCAGTTGCAACCTAGTTTTCCCAGGAGGTCTCCCATTTAGGCACTGACCAGCTCAACCCTGCTCATGGCGCTTTTCCACTGCATGGTACGGCACGGTACGGTTCGGTACGGTTCACTTTTGGGGGGTTTTCCACTGGGTACTGTACCTGGTACCTGGTACTTTTTTAGTACCACCTCAGCCGAGGTTCCAAGCGAACCGTACCGTTACCAAAACGTGACGTGTAAACTCTGCTGATCACTGATTGGCCGGAGAAAATCGTCATTACTGCGTCACTGAACTTGCAACACGAGACCCTCCTCTACAGCCCGACCCGCTAGATTTAAATCAGCACAGCCAGCGAAGGATCGGACGCAACTTCTGTTTGAACAAACGCACCTTTTTGTATCAACCACAAAATAGCAGTGTCGTTGTCTGTTGAGGAAGAACAGACGTTCCTCTTGTTGATGGCTGAGGAGCAGATCCAGCGAGAGCTTGATGGCGCGACGCCGAAGGAAAACGCCTATTATGTATATACTTTTGAACTTGCTATATTTTCAGAGTATGTTTTCTGTTTATATTTTTACCTCTGTATCTGTGTTTTGCTTCAATTAAAAACAATCTGATCGAATAAGTGTACCTCCAGACTATATTAAATATGTATTATTACATGAGCACGTAATGAACCTCTTGAAAAAGACAAATGATTAATGCCGCGATTATAAAAACCATCACATAAATAAAAAAACAAGAGATACATTGTACATTTTGAAATATTCAAAAGTTTATTTATAATTCACTTTACAGAACATGCTACATGAATAGTTAACTAACTTAATCAAGTAACGCAGCACACCTGCACGAACATCCCTGCCCTCCTCCTCTACAGCCCGTGTCACTGCACCACAGTCTCTGCTGCTGGGGGTAAATCACAAGCATTCATAGACCTCTCCATTGCTGTTAAAAACATCCCCATGCCGAGAGTGAAGAACACTATTCCGTCTCCTTTCTTTGTTGTGAGTTTGTTTGTGGCGCGTTTACGATGATGTCACGGCAGTAGAGGCGGCGCAATTATAACGACACGTGAATAATCCCGCCCACTCTATAGCGGTACTAAACTGCGGTGGAAACGCAAACCGACCCGAACTGAGCCGTACCGTACCGTACCGTACCATGCAGTGGAAAAGCGCCATTAGCTTCAGTGGGTGACCGGTCTTGGGCTGCAGGGTGATATGACTGCTGGCCCATCAACCCATAAATATATCATAAATAACCCATCAATTCAAAACAGGAAGACGCAATAGAATGAACGATAATTAATTAATGAAATTCTAACAAAGAGGACTTCAGCATTTTGAGTATGTAAACCATCTCAGTAATTCAGAGAAAAACAAGCCTCACCCCATGTTTTCTAAGATGCCATTCATTGCATACTTGAAGCACATCTATTTCACATAAACCTCTAGTTGTGGCCTCTTCTTTTCCACCCCTCCATCCGAAAGTGAGCAGAAATGAGATGTGAATGGGCCCCAGTGTTCAGAGAGCCTTAAAAACAGATCTCTTGTTCTAGCCTCCCCTCAACTTCCCAGACTCATCACTGAAGCGCCAGCGAGTGTCTTTGAAGAGAGGACTGTACAGTGATACAAATGGCAATCCCGCTCTTTCAGGGATGCACTCCCGGCCCCTGCCAAGCCCTTTTTCTTTTCAAATCCCATATTTTCCGGAATTCAGTGGCCTGACAGGGACCAGCGTGAGGGGGAGGTTGAGGTCTGGGAAGAAGGAATTGCTTCCCTGCAGTGAGGGGTGGGGGAATCCAAAACCCTTAAGGGAAGCAGGAACACATTCCCTCTTTATGTTTTTTGAGGGTGGCCTTCCCTTTCCCTTGCCATCCTCACCCCAGAGTCCCTCTATTCAGCCCTGGGGAGAGAATGGAGGGGGTTATGAGGCTGTCAAGGCTGTGATTGTGTTGCAGGCAGGGATGGGAGACTGGCAGATAGTTCAGACACACAGACAGCCTTGTTAGCTGGCATCCACACTGAAGAAAAGAGAGGAAGACAGACTGGCTGATGTCAAACGCTACTACTCCATTTCATCATCCTCTTCCTCCCTTCCATATTGTGTTCCTCTATTACTAACAAAGCCTCTATCTTATGCTCAGTAACGAGTATCCTGTATTTTGGCTTCAGCTTCAGAGACATTAGAGGGATAGTTCACCAACAAATTTAAATACGGTCATCATTTACTCTCTCTCAAGACTTTCATTGATCTTTGATACAAAAATGAAGACATTTTAACTATTCTCTCATAACATTTTCCATCCTTTGAAAGTGTAGTATATGCAATCAACATGTCAAATTTTCACAAATGTGAAAGAGATACATAACAATTGAGCAGTTTAAGCCAAGTCTTCTGAGGAGACATAGTTGCATTATATGATGAAGAGATTTAATTGAGGCTTTTATTCACATATAAATATTATTCTTAAACTGCGGCATACCAAGTCGACAGTAGCCATTTGTCCCATGGCAAAATTTTGAGCATCAGTTTGCAGTCAAATGTTATTTATTAATGTAGTGATGTATTGTAAAAAAGCGTGGATTGTGTCATCGCCCCCAGGCCCTGAGAGACTCTGGGAAGTTATGGGGTCTGCGCCATCTAATGGCTATAAAGGAATTATGTGCTTATTAATTTATAATATTCTTAATTTATTATGGATAATCTCCTTATATTGCTCTGAACATGCCAATAACAATATAAAATATGCCATTGTTTGCCCCTATGACCTGTCCACCATTTTGATTGATCACATAATCTAGTATAGCAAATTGCTTCTAGTTTGTTTTTGACAAGTGAAAGCACTGATTTAATAAAATGGGTGATCAACTTCTTTGATATATTAGGAGATGCTCAAGATTTATGCCAAAGAAACAGTTAAATGTGTATTTGGAGATAAATGGATATAACTATTAAATGGAATGAGTTGTTTTCACCAACTTTGTCAGAATATTGTAAAGCCTCAGCCTGATGCAGACCTCCAGAGATGGCATATGGGAAAAAAATATATATATTGTTGCCGCAAATTAGCAATTTGTTCTCACGACTACTAATACGTCAGCAGCATGATTTACAAACTAGTTTCCTCCTTTTAAATAAATCATGAGCACGTTTTACTAATTCGTTATGTCATTTTAGTGAAACCTTGGGTACATTTTACTAACTCCTGTCCGCAATTTCATAAAGCATCATCCTTTTTGCATAGTGAGAGATGATCTCTATTGCTGCTGTTATGAATAAAGTGTGACAGGACTGTATCGGGGATATAGCCTGTCCAGAAACAGGGTGCAATATAGGCTATTCACAAATCATTCAACAAAAAGAACGGATTGTTAAATCATGCTCACCATGTACTTAATTATGGATAATTTGCTTATATTCCCCAGTAAACTCACAATTTACTTAAAACGAGGTGGCAAATTAGTACTGTAAGCTGTGGGAACTAATTGCTAATTTGAGGCCATGATATATATATATTTATTTTTTCTGCATGTCATTTCTGGGGCTCTATAGTCCCAGGAGCGCTGTAAGGGGAGGGGGGGCTTAGGATGATTCCAAGGGCCCAACAAGGGGGAAACACGATTTCTGCCGAGGGGAACGCGATCACGATCTACTGAGAGGAATGCGATCTGTACAGAGGGAAGACGACCCCCCAGACCGCGATCGCGATTTCTATCGAGGGGAGCGGGGGTGGTGTATATGCCGTCCATGGGTCCCAGAAAACGTTGCGGCACCCCTGGTCTTGATAAACACAGCCAATATTCTGATGGCAACTATGTCATGTAGGATCTTAGACCGAATCTCTGCAATGCTTTGGCATAATGAGATTTTTTATATGTACCATTGTACGCATTCCCTGACTCCAGAATAATGTGTTCAGTCATTATTTTTGCAGATAGTGGGCTTTGCCCTGGTAGATGCTACTTGCAGCTATATGTATTATTTCATTTATTTAATTTTATGGGAAACAAGACAAACACACATTTGCAGTGTCTGTAGTGCCCTTCTAATATAGAATAGATGATTCTAAAAATGCTAAGCATGTGATGTTTTGGACTCTTGAGAACACATGAAACGCAGAACCAAGTGGAATATTTGGATATTCCAAACACGAGGCTTTCTGATGAGCCGTCAAGATTACAGAGTAGATGAACGGAGGGAGAAGCATAGGATGGACAGCAGCATGCAATCCGCCTGATGGCTTTAGTGATGAAAGAAGGTGAGGAAATCTCAGTGGGTTTGCTGTATATTTAATGTGGCCATATTCCAGTGTCAGCTCCTGTCCAACTCCCACCAGCTCAATGTCATGTCATTGTTGCCGAATCGATCGATATCTGTGTGTGCATTTGAGCCAAAAAGTGTTTTACAATGGTGGAAAGTGAACGTGCAGGATTGGCCTGAGACAGAGCACTCACCCTCTTTCAGTCTGCTTTGTGAACAAGAGCTATTGTTAAAAGTAGGGGTCGACCGATTATCGGCGCCGATATTAAGCATTTTACCGATTATCGATATCGGCCATTTTAAAAACAGATTTGCCGATAATTATTATTATTATTTTTTTTTATGCAAACAAACATACTATTTACAGGTGACATTATTTATTGGTGAATAAATAATACAGGGGAAATTATTTAATGTTTAAATGCACTATTTGGCTCGATGCAGCCTGTCTGGGCTCAACACTCTGTGAGAGTGAGGCAATCTCTCAATCTCTGAGAGCAATCTCCGCCCACCGCTCATCTGATATGTAGAGAGTCACGAGTCCGACCAATCAACGAGGAAAACTGAAGGCAGTCTCACACCGAAAGAACATGCTAACTGGAGCTGCCTCAGTGATCACGCATCAGTTGTCTCTCAAAGGTAAAGCAGCAGCAGACGTTGCTGAAGTTGCAAAACACCTCAATATAACCCATGATGTCCGCGATGCGGAAAATGCGGGCGGAATCGCGGAATGCAGTCATATAATGGAATTTACCGTATAACGCTGGAATGTCACGGAATTTGTCGAAGTTTGGATGAATTAATCAAAAGTAGGTCAGTACACTTAAATCGACTCGCTATGGACTAGTATCTATAAATATTAAGCCGCAAAAACACTTTAAATATGAATCCTGCATGTTCTGCATCTCTGTTAATGAATGACACAGACGCGTGCGGTTTCATTTACTGACACATACATACTGAAGCGTGTGATGCTCGCGGTGTTTTCAGCGTCTGCCGTCTCACTAAATGAGGACATAAATACATGAACAACATCCCCAGAACTGCTCGTCACTTCATGAGCATTTGACCGTTTCATTTGAGTAAACGATCGTCATATCATATATACATGCTACAGAAACTTAAAAGGTCCTCATGGCAACCTGTCAAAATATAAGTTCGGTTTAGCAATATATTACTGTATCGTAATACAACTACAACAATTATTACAATTTTTGTTGAGAATAATCACACACTACGCTAAATCGTTTACTTTAAGTTTTACAAAATGTTTACAGAATGCTTCTGGGTGATTTCTGTACTTATGTTATTATTAATATTATTAATATTACTGTTTATTTAATGTTGTTGTTATTAACAGTTTTCAGAATTAAAGACATGTTTAAAAGCATTTAAAGAACGTTTTTTTTTGTCAGAGCTCTTGTTATTATTAATTTTGGCATTCATTTTCATTTTTACACCAGACATGTATATCGGTTCAAAATATCGGTTATCGGTCTACTTGATCTGTAATAATCGGTATCGGCCCTGAAAAACACATATCGGTCGACCCCTAGTTAAAAGCACTATGTAGATAAAACCGAAAACTCATGAGAGTCTATGTTTCATCACCTTTAGTGATGTTAAGTACTACTGATATTGTAAGTCACCTTTTGAGCTTTTTTCCGCATAAAATTGCCTGTGGAAAGCATATTCCATTCCCCAAAGGGATAATACTATTGTTATGTATTGCATTATTGTCAAATTAACAAGTACCATCACCTCTAGAGGCCATTTACGATGCTGAAAATGTAAAGATAGCGGATTACATTGTTGTGTGTACAATTCTGTGACAGTCCTACACAACATAAACATAGTGAAGTGATGTAACAGGCAATAATATATTGAAGCAAAAGCAAATATAATGGCTCGTCCAACCTCAGTTTGACCCGAGTGGTTTGTAAATTCTTCAACAGCCCTGTATAAAGCCACGATGCATAAAAAACATCTTTCTATAATCTTAATTGCTTTCCAAAGAAAACATTTGCTACCACAATTCCAATTAAAATACATTCACAAACCATGGAGGATATATTTTTAAATGTAGCCTGTGGGTTTGTTTGCTTCGTCTTCTGTAATAGTTCTGGACTATAATATGAACACCTCTAATTTAAATAGAATCATTTCCAGTCCAAGTCATTCCTGCTTGTTTTTATGACCATTTGTTGTGTTTTTATGTCAAATGTATAACACATTAATAATAATAGCAATGAAACAAATCTAAGATTGATAATACATTAATTAAATAAAAATAAAATGGTGTAATTAAAAATAATATTCATAATCATGTTATAAAGTATGCCAAAGGCATTTCATTGTAATGGGATGTTGACAAAATAGGTTTTACATGTGCATTATTACTATTATTGTACTTTTGTATAATTTATTCTATAACTGAGTCATACGATTTTCATTTTAATATTGCTGCTTCACCTCTAGTTGTGTGCTTGGGTGAGGTCTCACATCTCACTCCCAGCGAATAATCGCATGTTTAGTTGTGCTCATTAACGAGCATTTGAGAAGCAAAATGCAGCGGTGTGTTTTGCATGAATATAAGTGAATTAACTGGCATTTGATTCGGCGTGTGGCTCTACGTCAATATAATGTGACATAATGAAGTGCAGAATGTCTGCCAATGCCCCTGAGATGTTCAGAAAGCTGCTCTCTTTAAACCTATTTCCTTTAACTGTGCACGCTCTTCTGTACAGGAAGCAGCCTTTCAAAAACATGCTTTATTTGATGTGCTAATATCTTACATGCTGTTTAATTGATTTGTTCCTGATGAAAGCACAATAAAAATGGATTCGGTGAACAAGATGGTGATCCTTCCTTTCCGTCCATGCAGGCACAGCACTCCCTTTTCATTACATTCGTTTGCTGATATAAAGAAGTATTTAATCGCTGTCCATTCAGTGTGCTAACATGCTAATGTTAAGCTGCGTCCAAAAATAAGGCAGCTGCCTCGCTTGCGTTTTTGTGTAAAGATACCTCCCAAGGAAATTCAATCCAAGCAAATGTTTTATGAGTACAACACTTGTTATTGGAGGAAATGGAATCATGAGTCATTAATTAATTTATTTCATTCAACTGCTTCATAAGACGGCTCTTATAATTATTTTTACCAAGTGAAGGATACATAAGGATACAACCAGATGAAGGCAACCGGAGCAGACCGGAGATTCAAATATTGAGTTCAGACATGCTTCCTACTTTCTAGCTTTCAGCCACCGCCATAGCAAATTGAGATTACATGCAATTGGTCTGTCAACATATTTGTTATTACCCATCATTCATCGGTGCCTTAATTGTAGAGAGAAATTCTCTTCGATTGTAATGCTTTTGCGATTGTAATGCTCGATCTTCTGCTTTATTTGATCCCCATGTTGACCATTTTCCATGATCAATATTGCACATTCTATAAAATATGGCTTAATTTACACGTGGTGTAGCACTACAGCACATTTTGTGCCTGCTTAAACTGAATTGTAGGTGGTTAGTGAATAAGACGCAAGGGTTTGCTGCATGCTAAAGTCGCACAGATGTTCAGTGAATCCCCTCTTATCTCTCTCGCCCACTCTCCCTTTCTATATTTCAGTCTCTGGTTTTCTCTCACATACGCACGAACACACAGTGCCACACATGTTAACACCAGCCCTGCAATTTGAGGCCTCCCCTCTCGAGATGTCAGGTTGTCAAAGCTAACCATCCAGTGTCGGAGTGAAGAGAGGAAGCAATCCAGATAAAACATTTAACCTCTTTGATCAGGAAATCAATACAGCGCTCTACATTTGCTTGTATTATTTTGTAATGGTACATGTTTTTCTTGAGATGTCCTTCAAAGGCAGAACACTATCATTTCTACTATTTTTATTTATTATTATATTAACAGTTGCAATTTAATACAAAACATCTATGTGAGTGGTTGTGTTTGCAAGGCATTGTTATGCACTTGCCAGGGTATATGGAGAAATGAAGTGCATTGCTATGCAGTTTCTGAGCTTTTAAAGCCAAAAGAGATCACCCTTCCATGATATTTTGGTTTCAAGATATACCTTGAGTTTCTCATTCAAATTGAGTCTATGGGATTTTCACTCGTTTTATCATCTACCAAGCAAAATGTCAGATTGCTCGAAAAATTAGCAGCACACGACTGCTCACTGAGCTGCACAGTGTGAAGTATCATCCATTACAATGTCTAAAGTCCATTGCAAAAAACAATGTGAGACCAATTAAGTTTAAATCTATGCGTTTGTATGACAAGAGACTTAAAGGAGTAGTTCACTTTCAAATGATAATGTCTTTATAATTTACTCACCCCCATGTCATCCAAGATGTTTATGTATTTCTTTCTTCAGGTGAAAAGAAATGAAGGGTTTTGATGAAAACATTCAAGGATTTGTATCCATGTAGTGAACTTCAATGGACTCCAAACGGTTGAAGGTCAAAATTAGTTTCAGTGCAGCTTCAAAGGACTATAAACGATACCAGACGATGAACAAGGGAAAACAATCGTTCATTTAAATAAATTAAATAAATGTATATGCTTTATAAAAACACAAATGCGCATCCCAGAATTCACGTAATACGTAATGACGTTGAAAAGGTCACGCTTGATGTAGGATCCATCTCATCTTCTCCAAGTTCAAAATCATACACATCGTTGTTTTATCTTGTAAACTCGTTGAGTTGTAACTCCCTTTTTTGTAAACTGCGTTTGACTTCATATTTGCACGTTCAACTTGTAAACACTGACTCTGTACCTCCGCCTACATCAAGCGTGACCTTTTCAATGTCATTACATGCTACGTGAAGTCTGGGACGTGCATCGAAAACAGGCGAGCATTTGTGTTTATAAAGCATATACATGTATTTTATTTTTCTAAATGATCTCTTTTTGCTAGATAAGACACTTATTCATCGTCTGGTATCATTTAAAGCACTTTGAAGCGGCACTGAAACTGTCTTTTTGACCGTCAACCGTTTGGAGTCCATTGAAGTTCACTATATGGAGATAATTCGTGGGATGTTTTCATCAAAAACCTTCATTTCTTTTCGACTGAAGAAAGAAATACATAAACATCTTGGATGACATGGGGTTGAGTAAATTATCAGGAAATTTAATTTGAAAGTGAACTAATCCTTTAATACGGATCCTCGGGTGTTACAGGTTCTCTTAACACTATGTGCCCTCACTCTATTACAGGCTTCCTCAGCACAGGAGACCAGGCTGCTAAAGGGAATTATGGTATTTTGGATCAGATCCAGGCTCTGCGCTGGATAAGTGAGAACATTGGCTATTTCGGCGGCGATTCCAACCGCATCACTGTTTTTGGATCAGGGATCGGTGCCTCTTGTGTGAGCCTTCTGACCCTGTCCCACCATTCTGAAGGTAAGAGAACATTTCATTCCACAGAATACTGTCAAATTAAAATCCCCTTAATACTCAACCTAGCATTATTATCTTTGCATCACAATGCAAAGGATTTAAAAAATAATATTGTGAGTTAAATGCTTAAGCTCTTTCCATGGATAACAGTCAATTAACTGTTGAGTCATCACTTAGTTTATAAAAACGAATGAAAAATCCATTAACAGTAGAAAATAATGATTTTCTATTTATACATGAAATATAGTTTTTTCATAGATTGTTATAAATTATTACTTTAAAAATATTTACAGTAGACAGTCATATATAAGCTATCACAATATAATTAACAACCACAAAAAATGTATTATAAAAGTATTATAAGGAATAGCACATTATAAAGAACAACTGTAACACTTCAATCCATATCATAAACATGTAGACTGTAAACCTGGTTACTTGTGCAGAAGAAAACAGAGAGAGACATGGACGAGACATGATCTAGCATGATCATTTACACAGAAATAACTGAATGCTCTGGACTTACAAGAGTAACCAGAAGTTCCTTCACCAAAAAAGCCCTTTTTTATTGAATCTATTTGCAGACTGAGTCAAAATGACCTTGTAATCAACAGGAGATGTCTGAATGTTATATGAAATTCTGATGATTGTTATAAACGGTTCCACACAACTGATATGAGCAAAAGTGTTGTCTTTACTGATTTATGGTTGACTAAACTGTTTAGCATGTGTGCTATAAATTCATAGTGGACAATATAAATGAAAGACGTGTTGCAGATGTGTTGCTTTTCTGTTGACGACCTGTTTGAGATTTTGCATAAAACACCAAAGTGCTTTTAATTGATGTCAGCGATGATGGACGGTCAGCCGGCAATGAATTACAAACAAAGTGTGTAAATTAACATGCATAGACAGTTATGTATTTATGCAGCCATAAAGAGGCAGCAGTTTTTCACAGGACTTATCAAGGTTACATTTATCATCTTGTACCATATCATTGTGGCAGACGCTATACAGTATGTAAATCGATAAAAGATTCTCAAGAGGCTTTTCTGAGATGTGCGACACAATTATAGAAAAGTCAATTGGTTTTGTGGGTTTCCGTGACATCCAAATTAACAGTTGAACTTGAGTATGTTCAATCATAAAACAAATATTCAGAATCATGAGACAAATGTTAACTGTAACTATCAACTCCTTTGAGATAAATATGTGCATTGTGCAAGCAACACATACAGTACATTATAAAGATAAACGTTCAGTTTGTAGTGTCGTAAGACTTTAGAATGGAGCCGTGACATTGTACATGTTGAGATACAAGCAATTGATATTATCTGACAGAGACTATCATTTCACTCTTTTTCTATATAAATTGAAAGTTGTGTCTGGCTTTCTCTATTAAGCGATCATTGAAGTTTCAGATAAGGTCGTGGATTGTTTGTACACTTCACTTCCTGCCATGAATAATTTTGTGTGTTTGTTTCATTCTCCAGATAGCATCAGTGCGTCATTAATGGCTTTGATTTACTTTGGTTTTGGATAGATTTCCTTTACCATAAATGCATTTTATTTTCACATATTCCATATTGCCAGGCTTCATGTAGCATGTTATTATACCGTTACATCAACCGCCTCATTCCTTACTCAGTAAATTGGATATTACCAATGCTGATGTTTCCTCTGAACAGAAGTATATTCTCTACTTGGTTTGATGAGATTAAAAAGCAGTACTGGGGGGAGCTGGGTTTTACTGACAGCCTCTATAAACTATCAGGATCCTTGAAAATGGAAACAGGAATCCTGCTATTGCAAAAAGGGGTACTCGCCGCAAGTGTCCAATATCAATCAGCTAGCTCTGCAATACTTCTCAAAGCTGTGATTTTAGCCATCACAGCAAGGGACAGGAAAAGGATCACCAAATGGTAATGGCGAGGCTTAGAGGAATGCAGTAGTAAATAATCAATTTACTCTTTTATAAAAAAGTAGATGTCATCACAACTTGAATATTGAGAAGTGCAGTTGCTTTGGTCAAATCTATATAATGCTTAACAAAGGACTACAGTTTAGACTAAAGCATGGGAGACAAATGAAGAAACATGTTTAATAAGGTGCTTGTGTACCATTAGTGAGAAAGATATCAAGGTGGTTAAAAACTCAATCATGTCCAGAGTGGAGATGATGTTGGAAGGGTTTAAACTTATTTTTGGTTGAGAACCTGGAAAACAAATCTATGTAAAAGTGTTTTAATCTAAAAATAATTGTAACTAATTTTAAGGAACATCTTAGCAATGCTCTCACAGTTCATCCAAAGGAAAAAATACAATTCCTCGGCAAGGTATGTGTCTCTTTGAATCTTGATTGTTCTGTTAATTGGAAAAAGACACAATTGCCCTTTAAAGCAGGAAACATCTGATGAAACGGACTTCATGCAATGTCCAGCTATTGGACAGGGCAAATCTGAGGCTGAAATCCCACTGCACGCTGCAGGTGAATCCCACCCACAGTGCAAGAGCCATTCTCATTTCCCCTGACCCTGATCCCCGGGAAAACACAATTACCTGAATCCCATCATCTGAAATACCAAAGGCCCGGATCAAAAACACTTCAGCTCTATCCTCACAGTGCAGTGCAGTGCAGTGCAGTGTGTGAGATTGAGTGTGATGCTTGCTTGGCAAGTGTGTGTATTTGTGGTGGTGTTAATGAGGCCACTGTGACCTGTCTCCTCCTTGCAGTCTGGCTCATCATCTTATGGGGCCTGCTGCTCCCACATGGAGCTCGCCCTGTCTGGGCGTGTAGCAGGCCTGGAAAGAGGGCTTCATCTTTCAGCCCACTCCACCGCAGGAGTTAGCCTGTCCGCCAGGCCCCCGCTGCGGGATGGATTGCAGATGCATCCCACTGTCCTCCTCCATCATCAAGTTTAAGGGAAATCATCTGCCTTGCTTCTTAGATGGAAATGAGGACCTTACGTAAAGGGATAGGACATACATGGTTTGGTTTCATTTTTGTGTTTTTGTGATATTAGGCTTGAGTGTGATCACGTGATCTTCCATTCATCTGTAAACATTCCCATAATGTGATTTGCACAAGTGGGAACATTCTTCTGGTATGTTTAGGGCAGGGTGACTGGTCTTGCACCTGAAAGGCTGAATTTAGACAGAATTTAGCTGAAACTCTAATTAAACACGCTTGAACCAGCTAATTATGATCTTCAGGATTACTCAAAACATCATATGCAGGTGTTGGAGCAGGTAAAGGCTAAAAATCTGTAAAGCTAACCAAGATCCTCAGGACTGACAGGTGAGATGACGCAGAATGGAGCTAAACTCTATAGAAAGTTGTCTTTTTAAGAGTAGAATTGGAATAGCATTCCTGCAATAGCATTCCTGTCAACCAATTTCAGTATGTCCAATTTCAGTGGTAAGGGTGTAGTATGGATGACCTAAACGAACTAACCCTGTTGAGCCGATTGAGGACTCTCTGTAGAAAGTTGGCTCTCCAGGAGAAGGATTGGACGCCCATTACTTTTAAGATGTTCTCCAAAATTGGCAAGTTATTATCTACTTTCAGCCTTAAGATATTCTGTGAATACGGGCCCTGATCCTCAGATCCTGAACCAAGCTAATCAAGATCCTCAGGACCTCAGTGTGTTGAAGCAGATTGGAGCTAAACTCTATAGAAAGTTGGATTTTTAAGTAGGATTGGACATGCCTGGTTAAGAATTTTTGCTAGAGCCTGCAAAACTCTAATCAGCCAGTCTATACTTTCTGATTGCAGAGTGAGGACCAGATCCTGCAATAGCATTCCTGTCAACCAGTCAGTATGTCCGATTTCAGGGGTAGGGGTGCGGTGGAAATGTCCTGTCCTGTTCCTAGAGGCCCAGATTTCAGCCTAAATCCTGTAGTAGGACTCTCTGTACAGAAGGAAGCTGGCTCTCCAAGAGAAGGATTGGACAACCCTGTTGTTGCATTTTAAATGCAAGTTATTGCATTTTTTTTCAACCAACTAGTGCCATCTAACATCAGGTGGGCTAGGAAAGGATTGTGATTGTGGATATGATTGTTTTTGCAAGTGTGTCCATGTATCTCAGCAAATCACATAGTTCAGAGAAGAATCCAGAGGTTATTTTCTGAGCTCTTGACCATGCTTGGTCCTGGATGCAGACCTGCCATTGCCCCCTCCTTCAAATGCATTTCAGCTTTCCTTCGCCTGTTTTTCTGTCATCAGCGCTCAGGGAGGGAGAGCAAACAAGAGGGCAGGAGAATGATGGCGAGAATAAGGAGTTCTAAATCAAGGACATTACCCAATCTCGTGTGTTATTATCTATTTGGCATGAGGCTGGCTTAATTGAACATGCAGATTTGCCTTTTTCTTTCTCTCTCCTAATAATAATTAGGATGTCAAATGAGAGATGGCTCCTTGGGCTGCTGCTTGAATATTAAACAACTGGAGCGTTGGCTGTGTGTGTGTGTATTGGAAGATTGTTGGACGCCTACCAACAGTGTTACTGAAGGTCATCGGGAGTCCTTTTTTTCTATTCCTGTAACCAATCAGCCTAAAAGCTCTGCTCGCGAGGACATGCTCTCCCTTTAATGGAATGTCTCATACATTAAATGGGACTCGTGAGGGGCTACGTTGGAGGATTCCTTCTACCCATGTCAGCTCGCATTTTTTATGAAGACTTTGGGTTATTGAGGACCATAAATATGCAGACTTAAATTGTGTTAGTTTTATTAGCGGGATGGTATTCATGGGGGTAGCTTTGTGATGCACGACTTTCAAGCGTTAACACTTTGAGCTACAAAACTGTACATGAATAAGAGGCACTTGAGACTAATGAACTAAATGAGATGGTTTAACAAAGACTGCATTGAACAAATACATATCAGACGTAGTGACACAACACGTTAGGGAATGAAGAGACACTGCATTTGCTGTGACATAACGGTTAAAATAATGCACGGATAACTCCTAGCCAGTCGGCATGTCAAGTCATAATGATTCTTTATGACTGAATAGGGTCTTGTTTTAATTGAAGCCATAATGTGGTTATACTTTAAGTGACAGTGTCTCATATAGTGAATAAGGGCACTGAAAAGGAATCAATCTACTTTATGACTTTAATATCATATACACATTCAAGTTAAGCAAGTCCATTTGCTTTAAGTGTACTGAAAGCACTTAGTTTAACTGAACATCATTCTCTGGCTGTCCTCAATCACTCCACACAATGTTTTTATAGGTCACAATAGTTATTCACGCATACGCTTTTCTACTGGAATTGAGAGATGGTGCCTAACTTCTTAAATAATTGCACTTGTCTTTCAGCTCTGTTGATTTGACGAAAAACTATTCATTTTTAGGATTTTATCTGCATTGACAAAGCTTAAAAATACTGGGTGTTGCAGAGATGGTCCTCATTTTGTGCAAAACAGGATGTGCATAATTACATTTATTATTGGGGAAATTAAAATGTCATGACCTAATAACTGATGCTCAGAGAATTTAGCTGGATCAAAGTTTGACTTTAATCTGACTAAAGTCTGTGCAGGAGGGGATTATGAAAAGACTTAGCAAACAAACATGCACTAGCATTGGCTTTATTTTGACATCCGATTGTACATTTGAGTCACCAGAGTGAATGAATGCTACTGTATTTGACAAATTAACATTCACACACATTGTGTATTTCTTGTGTAGTTATTCAAGCAAATGCAAAGTATAAATGTGTATCACAAGTAGCATGCAGAAACAAAAGAAGTAAAGATGACATGCGATGGGCTTAGGGTGGTAAAGTTCCCTCTTTGTGTTGTTATTTATTTAACTAAACTGTAAATTAGTCATTGCACAATTTAGGGTACATGTCATGTCTGCTAGTGACAAGAAAAAATTATAGCAATTTTCTTCACAACAATCATATTTTATCCATTAAGCGTATTAATATTATAATCGAAAACAAATATTTTATGCACAGTTTGTTTGAAATTGCATTGATGTCCCATAAATTACTGTTTTTATAGTGTCTGTTTTTGAAGAGAGTGATTGTCAACATAATCCATATTCAACTTAAATAAAATGTGAGTTTAAACTTAATTGAAATTAAGAAAATATTTCATTTTATTATGTCCACAAAAGTTGAAAAATTATGTATCGCAGCATCATATGATGTTGTTTTATTGGTGATTTAACCATTATGTGTCAGAGGAGACTGTGTGCAGGAGCTATTAATTGTGCTCTATTTATAAGGCATAATAACATACTCATACCATTGACCATGTCTAGATGGAATGATTGATGGATGTAGTGTTTCTTGAAGTGCAGTGCTTATTCAGAATGTGTAGTGTCATACTATTGGTCCATAACATAGCTGACAAACTCACCAGTTATAATGTTAAAATGGTGTTTAATGATAACTCTTGGCAACTAGATGACTATATAAAGTGAAACCAATAGTAATTTTATTTGGAAAGCATATAGTTCTTGTACTGCCTGTTAACGTGAAATGCATGTTAAATCGTAGAATGAGCCAAATGCTAACTGTTGCTCTGGTGTTGTTAGCAGAAATAGTCACCTTCTTTTTGGTCCATTGGTCCATTATTTGTCCTTTTTGGTCTCAGCAAACGGTCACAGGCAATGACGTGCATGCACAAATCTGATGCAGTCATTATTTTAGGTTCATTTTGATTTGGATGTGACCAAAAGAATGTCAGTGTGGGTGAGTTAATAAATGTGTAATTATTCTGTCCATTGCCGCCATTTTGAGCCACTGAGTCAAATTTACAGAACGACTGCATACATGAGCGGTGAGCCTTATCACATTGATAGGATAACCAACCAATCACGGTTGTACTGAGACAGTTACTCCTTTTGTATGACATTTCATCCACATTAATCTTTTCCATCTTCACATTTAAAACTGGCTACAGGATAAGAATACATTAGCTGTTTGGTGCTAAAGTGAAACATGACTCAAAGCTTACGATAAATGTGAACAGAAATATTAACTGACTGGTGTGATATTACTTACACAGTGGTCAAGCTAGCTTTTATGGAGGAATGTTTTTTTTCTATTTCCTGTGTGTGGGGACAAAACATTTTATGTGACCCCATTTCAAGTAGCTGGTGAGCACAACCCCATTCTGCAAAATGTCAGAAAAACAGGCTAAAACATGTACATCAATAGCTTCTCTGTAAATTCAGTGATCACATTTGACCTTTAGAAATGACAGAAATCTGGCAGTAACCATTTTCTTGTGCTCCCTCTGAAATCCAACTTACAGAGCCGGTTTTAAAGACAACAGAAGCAAATTTGTTTTTGTTGAATATGGAACATCATAAATGCCTCCCATCGCTGTCAGATCTGTGATCAGAGAACGGAAATGTGAGTCTTTAACAGCATCACTGATTTCTGTATAGAAAGAGCCACTGGCGATTGTGGATGTAGTATTCACAGTTTGGCCGAAGATGCTCTGAAAGCAGAATACTGCTCTTTCATTAGCTATCGGGCTTTTTAAGCCGCAGTCTCTTTGTCTCTCTTCAAAATATTCAGTGATATCTTTCATCCAAAACATTTCATCATCTGATCACAGGAGAATTAAAAACCGTCAGAAACTCCATCAGGTGTGGCGTCGTTCTGCTTTAACAGACACTTTCTAAAACAGGTTACAGTACTCTCTGAGAAAAGAAAGACAAACTATATCCTTAAAAACAGATTACAAAACATACAAAGAATCTTGATGGACACATGCTGTAACTTTCAGAACTCGTACATTTGTTGTACTTCTGCAACATTACACAGAATGTCAAAGTTTGACTGTCCGTGTTTACATGTCAATGACGGGGATGTAATGAGGGTAAACTTTTACAAAATGTAAAAAGACTTTTGACATCGTTCTTATTAATAAATAAGTGTTATGTAAAAGAATAAATCAACTGTTATATTTTAAATGGTGTTTACTTTTGTTTAGTTAGTTAAATAATTAAATAACAGATGACAAACAAAGCAGAATCCCAGTAAAAGCGATTCATCTCAAAGTTATATTTATTCTATGATTTGCAGTATACACACTCACCAGGAACTGTATTAGGTACATCTGTTCAACTGCTCATATCTAATCAGCCAATCAGATTCCAGCAACTCTGGGCATTCAGGCATGTAGACATGGTCAAGATGATCGGCTGAAGTTCAGATCGAGCATTAGAATGGGGATGAAAGGTGATTTAAGTGACTTTGAATGTGGCATAGTTGTTGGTGGTTTGAGTTTTTCAGGAAATGCTGATCAATTGGGATTTTCATGCACAATCAAAGGATGGTCGAGAAAATATCCAGTGAGGGGCAGTTCTGTGAGTGAAAGTACTGATGCCAGAGGTCAGAAAACAATGGCCAGACTGGTTCGAGTTGATAAAAAGGCAATGGCAACCACCAAGTCAAATAACCACTTGTTACAACTGAGGCATGCACAAGAGCATTTCTGAACACACAACACCGTCAACCTTGAAGCAGATGAACTACAGCAGCAGAAAACCACACCACTATCACTCCTGTTAGCTGAGAACAGTAAACGAAGTCTACAATTCACACAGGCTCACCAAAACTGGAGAATAGAAGATTGAAAAAGGTTGCCTGGTCTGATGAGTCTCCATTTCTGGTGCGACAGTGGGATGGTAGGGTCAGAACTTGGTGAAAACAACATGAAAGCATGGATCCATCCTGCCATGAATCAATGGTTCAGGGTGGTGGTGATGGTGTAATGGGGTGGGGATATTTCCTTGCACGTTTTGGGCCCCTTAATACCAATTGAGCATCGTATAAATGCCACAGACCACCTTGCATGTTCTGCAGAGTATTGCTGTAGAACATTTCCATCCCTTTAAGACCACTAGTGTTGTCAAAAGGCCCAGTACTTCGGTACCAAGTTGGTAATAAAAAACGTCATGGTACCAGTTTTTTTTTTTTACCTGTGGTACGGAGGACCCAGTTAACCCGGTTCTTGATGCGTAGGGCCGTATGATTTCCACGACGCAGAAAACGCTGACGGAATCGCAGAACCTAGTTTAAAAACGGATTCATGTCATGAAGTTTGTCAAGGTTTGGATGAATTCATCAAAACTAGGTCATTACACTTAAATCAAATCTTGACATGGAAAATTATCTGTAAATATTAAGCCACAAAAGTTGATTCCAATATGAATCCCGCATGTTCTGTGTGTCTCTGTGTAAATGAATGAACGGCAGAGACACACGGTTTTATTTTCTAACGTTACATACACTGAAACGCATGTGACACTCACAGTTATTTCAGTGTCTGCCGTCTAAATGAGGACATAATGGCATACTATGTCATGACATACTTTTGCGGCTTAATATTAACAGATACTGGTCCATATTGCGATTTGATTTAAGTGTAACAATTCATAAACAACATCTCCAGAACTGCTCTGAGAGTCACTTCACGAGGATTTGACCTTATGATTTGAGTAAAACCAGGTGTGTCTCACTCGTCCTTAAAAGTGAAGCTGCTGGCTCTTTTATCGCCCCCTGGTGGCTGGTTGCAGTACAGGTCATAAACCCCGCCCCTGTAAATGAATGGGACTTCAGTCAAAATAAAAATATTAATTACACTTCCAATACAATTTTCCGAAATATGATTTTGGTCATTTAAGGTATTCACTTTTCTATAGTGGAAGGAAGCGGATTTAATGACAAATTAAAAGACAAATTAAATTTGGATGAAACTTGTTTGCTGTTTCCATACTTATATTATTCTGGAATTACAGTAAACACAATTTTAAATAAGCACAAAGAATAACATTGATTTTTGTATATTTTATTTTTATTTGACTTTATTAATAAAAATTGTGTCTTGTTTAATTAGCATGCTTTGTGTTTTGCTTTGGTACCGAGAACCATGGATGTTCACTGGTATCGGTACCGAATACTGAGATTTTGGTACCGTGACAACACCACAGTGGACCAATCTTGTGATGCCTGCTTCCAAATAGATTCACAAAGCTCAAATCATCTCAGACTGGTTTCTTGAACAATGAGTTCACTAAACTCAAATCGCCTCCACAGTCACCAGATCTCAATCCAATAGAGCACCTTTGGGATGTGGTGGAACGAGAGATTTGCATCATGGATGTGCAGACGACAAATCTGCAGCAACTGCGTGATGCTCTCATGTCAATATGGAGCTAAATCTATCAGGAATGTTTCCAGCACCTTGATGAATCTATGCCACGAAGAATTAAGGCAGTTCTGAAGACAAAAAGGGGGTCCATCTAATGCATAATGATCCCATGAATTAAAATAATTAATATAATACCAAATAACACTAGTAATAACATGCCACTCTGGGCCTTCTGTGCCAATTCTGGTGAGCTCATCTTACCCCAAGGGTCTAATTGTATATTTTCACTTCAAAATAATAGTGGTATTTTTTACTCCACACATCTAAAAACATGTCTATAAGCCCCTCATTAACAAATAGACACAGCAGGATCTAATATTAAACCTAAAACCTGCATCTTATGTCTTAAAAAATCTAAGGCATTACAGCCAAAACTGCCAGAAATAGGATCAGAAACATTTTTGTTGCCAAAAACTGCTCTAATACTATATATATATATATATATATATATATAAACACATTTCAACCAATAGACTTAAGAGAAGACTTTTTCAGTTCAGTGAAGATTCAAATCCCAGCCCAAACCAGAAGGACCCAGTGCGGACACAGCAGAGCGTGAAGTATCCTCAGTTGCTGCAATATGTCAGACCTCCAACTACAAGCCATGTGTTGAATAACTCTGGGAAATGATCGATAGGTCTTAAAGCCGCGGCCCGTAGCTACATGTACATGCTACTTACTGTACATCCAGCGCAAGCGAAGGCAACACTGAAAGTGGTTATGGATGGACGGGCAGTGTATAAAGTATAAAAAATAGCCATTTGTCCCAGAGGGAGTGCATATCCAGCTCTCCTTCAAGAGAAATGGAGAAGTGACAAATTGCCACCTATAGGAATGTAGCTCATTCTGGGACCAGAGGCATCAGTCGGGCACCCGAAGCAGTGAGACAGGTCTATAAAACATAATACCTGGCGATTTGAGCACTGACAAGAGGGTGGGATCAAAAGAAAAACTAAAAACATGAGGAAACGTGAAAGAGGATAAAAAGTGAGTAATCCATAATGCATAGCCATCAAACTATAAAGATTATTTCTCCTCTCGTCATTTCTCTGTAGCTCCAGAGAATGTAAATGTACTCGGTACCTCCTTTCTTTCTTTCTGTCTGTCTGTCTGTCTTTCTTCACGTGTGAAGAACTTCAGAGACATCTAAATCATGGCATTAATATTATGATTTGTTTTTCTTTGTATTGTATATATTTTTAAGGAATGATAATGGTTAGGTTTAGAGGTAGAAGTGAAATGCAATGGGTTTTTAGGTAAACCTAACCTAAGCCATGCATACAATACCTATATGTCCTTGATATAAGATTTTCATTTTTAATATTTCACTGTAAATACATAGTAATTACATAGTTTGTTTTAGATGTCATCAATACATGCATATTTGACATTTCAGCATATATTTAAATGTAAAAATAAAAATATCATGTATCATGTAAAATAATGTGTTAGTACTATAATTGTACTTACTTACCTACCTACTTAAACAAATAAATACTTAATGTAGGTATGTAAAACTTTAAATTCTTATGACTTTTCTAAGGCCAAAATTATTTCACTCCTAGTATTATTGAAATGCCAAGGCTGTTTAATAACGCTAGTAGTTAAAAAGGTTTTTTCTGCCTTGAACGTCAAGTGAGCCACTGATGCCCCTCAAAAACTGCATGATGTCACTGTGATGCACGTTAAGCCTGGATAAATGGTTCCCCGGGGTGCTTCTGTGGATTGGCAGCCATATTCTCAGCAAATGTGCCTCAGGTCAGTGACCTTTCTCTAGAAAAATAGTACTTGTTAAGCATGCTAATATATTCTCAAAAAGATTTCAGGAGCAAGAAATTAAATCCTGCTTCTCACAGTAATGTCCTACCTGGTCTCATAGCATTTTCGTACCTGGGTGCACTTTTTAGCGTGACACGAAATATGTACCAATAACTACATATTACTGCAATTTCCAAAAGAAACAAACACTAGAGGCGAAACAAAACTCTGACACCTTTTACTCCTTTTCACACAAATTCACAGAGTTTTGATTAATAAAGCGTAATTCTCACACAATTACTTGAAGAATATCATGTTATGACTTCAAAACAATAGTAATATGTTTTTTTTTTTAGAAATGTCATGTTATGCTTTGCCCCCCTAAAATAAAAACCTAAGGTTTGATCATAAAACTGAGAATTTAAATATCATCTCGCTTAAATTATTTGGATATGTAAAGTGACAGCTGATACTTATATGCATTTTCAAAAGTCTGCTATACTGTTATAAATATTGATTTACATTATAAGGTAATAGCATTTAATCTTACTTTTTGGCCATATATCAGGAACTGCAATAAATAGCATATTTTTGCTCATTTTGGACCCCTAAATGAAAATTGTCTCTTCAAGTATATGAGAAGACTAATGTATTGAATATGAAAAAGGGGTGATACTTTAGTATATGGACCAATTCTCACCATTAACTAGTTGCTTATTAGCATTATTATTAACATATTGGCTGTTTATTAGTGCTTGTAAAGCACATATTCTGCGTGACCATATTCTACATCCCTGATCCTACTCAATACCTAAACTGAACAACTACCTTAATAACTATTAATAAGCAGCAAATTAGGAGTTTACTGAGCCAAAAGTCATAGTTTATAGTTTGTTAATAGCAAGAATTGGACCTTAAAATAAAATTTGACCAAACAAACCTATGCAATTTTTTTGTAAATATATTTATAAGCACTCTTACTTCTCAAGGAAAATTAAAATGTTTGTCATGATTATTTAGACTTATTCAGTATTATTCATTTAGTTGATATGCATTATTAATAACACTGCAATTGTTCATCTGTCTCTTTTATCACATTGCTATTGAGATTATCCACACCGCATCATGCAAAAGAATACAGCTCAACCGTGGCAGAATCACTGTAACTCACAGCCTTCTGTGGCGTATTGCCTTATTTATTGCCACATGATGCAGGCCGGTGGAATTTATTTACTAAACTATCCCACAACATACACCACCCTAGACTCCAGAAAGAATCCACACTTTTTCCTAATCAATATATTGTAGCTTATACGATCTCATGATGATGTCTGGTATGGTTCTAGATATGGTTCTTTCCATCTACACTCTTTAAAATAAAAGTGCTTCACGATGCCATAGACCAGAGGTGTCAAACTCCAGGAACTGAGTTTGACACCCCTGCCATAGACAAACTTTTTTGTCTAAATGGTTCCATAATGAACCTTTAACATATGAAGAACCTTTCTGTTTCACAAAGGCTTCTTTGTGGTGAAAGAAGATTCTTCAGATTATAAAAAGGTAAGAAAGAGATGGTTCTTTAAAGAACCTTTGACTGAATGGTTCTTTGTGGAACCAAAAATGGTTCTTCTATGGCATCGCTTGGAGAACTTTTGAAACACTTTTATTTTTAAGAGTGTAGTTTCTCTCTCTCTTTTACTCGTACTGCAAATTCACCGCTCTCTCAGTTCTGAGAGCTGCACTGCGCTGCTTGCTTTCTTCCTCTGAGGCAATACCTACCCCTTCCTCCATCATTTCGCTGCCTCCTCCCTCGCACTCGCACTCCCTTGCTCTTTTTCTTGGTCCTCTGAGACTGTGCCTCTCTCTGGCCCCCGTGAAAAGCAGCCATTATAGTTGGATGCGTGGCCGTCTGAGTTGGCACTCCTCAGCGCCCACCTGCACAGGAAGCCTAACACAAAGACCATGACAGCTGAGCGCTCTATCCCCCCTCACTCCCACCCCACCCCCCACCGGCCTCCTCTGCATAGGCCCTCGTGTCAACCAGCTCTTTGTCTCCGCATCTGATAACATCAAACATGATCGAAATAAAACTCCTGTTTCCACATGCTGCCTGAGAATCGGTGCCAATCAGCCTCCGAAATGACCGTCTCACTCCCCCGCGCGCACTCTCTCTTCTCTCGTTAACAGCTCCAGGTCTTTGGTGCGAGCTTAACACCTCTCCTTCCTCTTGCGAATGCTGCTCACATAATGCTCTGCTTATTTAAGACTTCATTAACGGCCGAGGTGCATGCAGTAAGCCATGGCAGCTCTCATGCAGATCCGGCCATTGCTCAATTTCTGTGAGTTTCTCTCCAGCGCCAATCGTACACCGACCATTCCAGCCAGGCTTGATATCCTGGTCAAATCACATTGGGTTGTGTTTTGGGTGGGAAGTGTGCAATCTGAAATTGCATGCAATTGCATTTGTATGTGCACTCTTTTATCATTTTTATTTTTGTTCACTTTCGCTTACTAAATCATTCACATTCAGCAGAGAGGGAAGAGGAGAGGAAGTGCATTGAAGTTGATCGTCCAATTTCATGAACGAACTCGAAGCAATATTATCCATTTTAAATTATTGTCTCCTTCTTGGCACTTTATTGATTGTACTGCCAACAGTAATGACAAGACATTTTTACACAAAATTGGATTAAAATGAAAAATGAAAAGCACATTTATTTCTGCAATGATAACTCAACAAATTAAATAAGCACCATAACGATGTCTGTGAAACTACTGTTTGAAATATTGTAAATGGCATAGTGATTTAAATATTATTTTTAAGTCAGAAGTGCATTAGTACTCCATTACAAACATTGCATGGCTTTTTCATGAGTTTACTTTGTCACAGTACTAATTTAAATTGCATTTCCACATATATTTGCCAAATATTTCATATTTAAATAATGCACTTTACTCCCATAACCACTAACTTTGTTTCCACACTTCACATCACATGGCCTGAAGTTTCGCACCGCGCTGAACAGTATCACACTGGCGTCAGGTACATAAATTAGCACAAAAAAACATCCTTTCATTTTTGTCCTTTAACATTTTTGCTACCGAAGCTTTTCTTTTGTGGTGATACATTGTGTAACCTTACAATAACTTCAATCGCATTTTGTTGTAAAGATTAAATTCACGTCGGATCCTGTTGTTTGGTCTGCTCTCCAACTAGTGGAATTGAAATTACCCATCCATGTTCCTGTCAGCCCAATCTCACTCAAGAGTCCTTCAATCTCCTCACCTGCACAAGACAAGACTATTCTCTGATGTTACAGCCGTTGCCTTTGATTTCAAAAGATTCTAAGCACGATGAGCCGCTTGCTTCCTCTGAACATCTTGCAGCCTGATGAAAATAATTAGAGATGGAAAAAGAAAAATCAGGGATAGCAGAGAGTTTTTCCTTCCGCTCTAGCCAAATCAAAACCACTCCAATTTATTGAGCTGTGGGTGTGTTTGGTGCACATGGTACACTAAATTGTGGCTCGGAGAGAAGCTCTCTTATGCGGTGACATGGGGAGCGAATACCATCTGGAGCATTAGGCGTTGAGGAACATTGCCAGTGTAGTGCACAGCGATGGACAGTTGCTTTCATAGCGTGCAGGCATCACTCAGCCTGACACGACTGCCTTATCTGTAAAATGGGATGAGAAATGTCTGAGCATGGTTAAATCCCAAATGGGAGGAACATTCATGTTAAAGAGTGAAATCTCTTTAAAAAAATACATAGCACTCAGCTTGTGAGAAAAACCCCCGGAAATCTTTAACCTTCACTCCCTCAGAGTTGCAGAGGATTTTGAGCTTCAGAGAACACAAACTGTTTCATTTAAATATATGGATTGTTTCAGAGCAGTGGGCTTAGCGACAACCTTTCAGAATAAATAATGCGGCAGAGACAAAAGTAGATGACAATTGCTAAAACTAGATTTGTTCTTTCCCTTCCATAATGTGCTGGGCAAACTTAGTGTAAAATATGGTGGCATTCTTCATCACAGCGTGTCAAACCGGTCTGAGATAAATGTGCTTATGCAATCTTTTCTAGACTGTGCGGCTCCATGGAGTTACGTGAATGCTAGTCTCACAGGGCCAGACGTTTGACAATCAGCAAAGGTCCACATTCCACCTTATTCTGGCCAAGAACCACCCACTTAGACAGCAGAAAGGCATCTGAAAAACATGTAAAGCAATCACAGTTTTTTTATGAGTCATTATGGGATTTTTTTATTAATTTTGACTGTCATCAAAAAAAGTCTTCTGGGGTGCTGTTTGTTTGTTGGATGATGCATGGATGGATGGATGGATGGATGCATGGATGGATGGATGGATGGATGGATGGATGGATGGATGCATGGATGGATGGATGGATGGATGGATGCATGGATGGATGGATGGATGGATGGATGGATGGATGGATGGATGGATGCATGGATGGATGGATGCATGGATGGGTGGATGGATGATGGATGGATGGATGAATGGATGAATGGATGGATGGATGGATGGATGGATGGATGGATGGATGGATGCATGGACGGATGGATGAATGGATGGATGGGTGGATGGATGATGGATGGATGGATGAATGGATGGATGGATGGTAGGATACATGGATGGATGCATGAATGGATGGATGGATGGTAGGATGCATGGATGATGGATGGATGGATGGATGGATGGATGGTAGGATGCATGGAGGGATGGATGGTAGGATGCATGGATGGATACATGAAGGGATGGATGGATGGATGGATGGATGGATGGATGGTAGGATGCATAGATGGATACATGAATGGATGGATGGTAGGATGCATGGATGGATACATGAATGGATGGATGGTAAGATGCATGGATGGATGGATGGTAGGATGCATGGAGGTATGGATGGTAGGATGCATGGATGGATACATGAAGGGATGCATGGTAAGATTCATGGATGGATGGATGGATGGATGGATGGTAGGATGCATAGATGGATACATGAATGGATGTATGGTAGGATGCATGGAGGGATGGATGGTAGGATGCATGGATGGATACATAGAGGGATGCATGGTAAGATGGATGGATGGATGGATGGATGGATGCATAGATGGATACATGAATGGATGTATGGTAGGATGCATGGAGGGATGGATGGATACATGGATGGATGGATGGAAATTTATATTAAATTTATATTACAAATTTTTAATTATTAATTACTAAGAGTAAAATGGGTAATGATACACACTTAAGTTTATATTTGAGGCAACACTTTAGAATAGGGAACGCTTATTCACTATTAACTACGACTTTTCCCTCAAATTCAGATGTAGAATATGTAGAATAAGGTCATGTAGAATAAGGCATTAATATGTGCTTAATTACTACTAATAAATGGCTAATATTCTAGTAATATACAACTAGTTAATAGACCCTCAAATAAAGTGTTACCATATTTGAAATGCATTTTAACATTAGAAATGTCGTAATTGTATCTCATTTGTTATATTTTTGTTTACACATGATTAAAAGGTGTTTACTGTAGTGGTAACCATGGAGATCTACAAATACTATAGTAGAACTATGGTCACTTTAGTAAAACCATGGTTCATTTTCATAAGGCTGTGTGACAAACCTTTTTATTCTGACTGTGTGATTTATATTAACATTACAAAATAGAACATTAATAATATGAACTTTTAGAGATCAATTTATATAAATGTGATTGCACAAGCTACGTAGGCTACAATTTGTTTATTGTAAAATAACTCCAACATGGGCTATATTCAGGAAACCCTGCATTACATGTAACGTTTGCATGTTCACGGCATTTTTACATGAGTTAATGATCAAATAACATGCCTGAAAACAAATGTTTTAGCAAGTGCTTTATGTTAATAGCATATTGCGCTTCTTTAGTTTAATTTCTCCTCTTTAAGAAGTGATGCAACTTGCACATGAGGTAGTCCTCACACGAGTGTTCTCTGGAGGGTTCCCAGACTCCACCAAACGGGTAAAGGCTTTATTAGCCGCAACCAGCTCCGGTGCCGAAAGAACATCTGCTTGCTAACTGGCAGCATTGTTAGCCGGTCATCTTTGTATGCTGTACTGCCAACACGCTCCCCGTCTGCTAATAGAATCCTCATTAAGCAGCAGGTTCTTGATGGGGAACAGTGAATCTATGCAGTACTCGCTCTCCCATCGGTGTCTATTAAACGGCGTCCCGGAGCCACGAACCACCAAAATATCTCATCTTGACCACGATGAGATGCAGAGGGAACAACCTTTTGACCTCACCTGTGAGTTTTGTCATCTTGCCTCTATGTGCCCCACTATCGATTCCCTTCTTTTATTTATTAGGTCACACGCTTGCTCAGACCCAAAGATAATAGGCTCTGACCAACAACAACACTTGTTCGGGCTGCTGCTCAGGCTCAGCAAGAAGGTCAAAGCTGTTGTTTTTCAGTTTAGTCCAGAGTGTGGATTCACTGGAGCGTTCTGAACGCACCGCTATAATTTCATGAGAGCCACTGCAAAGTCCATTTCTCTGTGTCAAAACCAATAAAGTTTGGATGTAAACTGAGCAAAGGGGGCACGGAACGAGGCTGCTCTGAATGCATGATCTCCGTAACACTTCATCAGCAGCATATGAAGCCGTTTAGCTGTAGACTGAGGAAAAAAGCTGTTTGGGCAGACGTGTCAGGAGGTCAAGTGGACCTCTAAAAGCCAATTAGCCAGTTCTCTCATAATGAAGCTGGTAATCAGTGATTCTGTTTCGCTGCTTCTCTGCATGGTCAGGCCTGCAGGAGAATGATGTGGTCCTTTCATCCATCAGTGTCATGGGAGGCTGGGTGTGTGGAGTTTTATGGAGGAAGCCCAGCCGCAGATGTGTTGGATATAATGAAGTTCCCATTCTGTCTGTTCTGTGTAGACAACAAAGCTGAGTAGATTACTTACAAACTGTAGTCTGTTGCTGATTCCAAATTATATGGCAAAAATTATAGTTAGTTACACAATCCATTACAATAAACATGTTAGGTAATATAATCATGAAGAGCAATTGCAGACTATTTACATTGAGGTTTCCCAAGATGGGGCTTAAAAAGGAACTTCAGGGGGTTCGTGAGTTTAATGAAAAACGAATAATTTATTAAATCATAACAAATTTAAATAAATTGTCAAATTTAAATAAATAATTTCAAAATAACAGCAAACAAAATAAAGCACTTGCTAAAAACATTTGTTTTCATATCGCTGGAAATGAAGTGTCCCCAACTAAGCAAGCAAGGAACGGCAAGGAACCAAAACTCCATCGGTGACAGAATGGAGAAAAAACCTTGGGAGAAAACCAGGCTCAGTCGGGGGGGCAGTTCCCCTCTGGCCAGACGAATCAGTAGTTTGTTCCAACTGCAGCAAAGTCAGATTGTAAGGGCTTCACTGGTTCCAGTGATCTTTTCCCGATGTCTGTCTAGGTGACGAGGTCCTCACTGGAGATCTGTCTCTGGGGCTCATCTATGTGTCCTGGTTTCCGCTGATGTTCAGAGCTGTAGAGGTCGCCTCTAGGTAGGGCTGAAGTACTCGAGACGTTTTTCTATCGTCTCGGACTTGTCTTGGACTCGTTGGTATTTGGACTCGGACTTGTCTCGGACTTGGTCATTGGACTCGCCAAATGTTCAAGTTGGTCTCGTCCGAGTCCAGCAATATATGCTTTTTTTTCTCTTTCAAAACAAAGACTCGCTTGTTCCGCAAATGGGTAATGTAATGGCCATTGGTTTAACTCCATCTAGAACGGGCATTGTCATTGGTCCATCTAGAACGGGCATTGTCATTGGTCCCCTGTTAAATGCACAGCTGCTCATATGAGTGTGCGCGCTGCCTGGAGGCATAAATTATCTTTATTTTGGCCACAGACACGCTGTCGGCAAGTTGCATAATACAGTTTGGTTGTACAAAGTTCGTTGGAGTTTTCCCTCTCACTTTCCTTCGCTTTTAAATACCTTATTAATGCCCGTGCGCATTTTGCTTTCACTTTCATTTCAGGTCAATTGCTTATTAACGACACTTACAACTTACAACGACACATTTTCTGCAATAAACATGGGACTTTAATTAACAAAACGAATAAAAATACACCATTACCATGCTATAAGCCTAATATAAAATTACAAACTTGCAAAATGTTTAAATGTAAAAAAAAAAACCTGACAATCATCAAATGCCATGGCACCAAATGAATAAGAAAAAGAACGAATAAGAGCAAAACGAATAAAGCCTGGAGGCACGGAATACAACTGGATGTAAAATAAAATAAATTACACAAAAACGTAAATAAAGTAAAAAAAATAAGCAAACACTGTGGCAATGGCTGGGAGATTTATCAGATTTTATCGATTAATTCGAATTTAATGTTTTGCCACAATTAGATTTTTTATAAATCGAGGAATCGTGATTTTGAATAGAAATATTACCAAACGCTAGAATTAGACACTTTGATAAAGTACAATCCAACCGCATGCCGATGCACATGATTAACCGTCACGTGTGATGCTCTCTAGGTGCCCTTCACACAGAATGTGCCTTTGTGTTGATGCGGGCAGTGAAATAGGAAAAATACAAGAAGATGTGAGTTAAACATCTTTTAATAACTAGAGTGCCGCGTTTTTAGAAAGCCGTTTCATGCGAGACGCTGCAAGAGACACAGCGCAACCGTCAAGCACGCGTCCATGTTTACATAGAAAAAACAATGGAAAAGCAGCGTAATTGAATACAAAACCTGTGAAGAAACTTACTGTACATGTACTGTATATCTGATCTTTCAGGTTTGCATCAGGGTGACAGGCTGAGAACTGCTGTTCATTGTTTTACAGAGCCTTTATAGTTAATAATATCACTCTGTGTTATACCTTCAGTCATTTTGAATTGGAATTACTTGAGTTTTTTGGAGCATTTGTCTTGTATTATTTCAGAACATATAGCCTAACATGCATAATATAAGTTTGTACAAGATGTAGTTGTAGTTCATCTTTTCTGCAAAGATATTTAGTGATTTGTTTCACATTTACATCATGAAGACAACGTCATGTGTGGTGCACTTAGAATATACTTTTCTTTAACTAGAGGGTTAATAAAGAGAAAGTTGCTTGAATCATGTTGTAGTTACATTTTAAAGTTGACTAGATAAAATCTTACAAAATCGAGAATTGGTCAAATATAAGTGAAATTGCTAAACCTAAAATATCCTCCTGAGACCCCCCTAAAAAATTTTTTATTCATATTTGATTATATGTCCTCTGTAGAGAACACAAGGACTAAAATTAAATGGCATGAATAGAAAACGGCAAAATCAATGGGAGTTTTTTTAAATCACCAAATACATTTTTAGGTTTCAGGATTTTTTTATACTAAACTTTGTTTAAGGATGATTCTCAACTATGTTTTAAAATGTATAACAAAATGATTTGATATACTATTTTGTTTTATGCAATATGTGTGTAAAAAATGCCATAAACTGGTTTCCCATTAAACACAGTGTACCTATACACTGTATCTAATTTGCTTATTAATGTGTTGCTGTTTGGACAGAATGTTGAAAAATAATTTTCATAATGCGAGTAATACATGGCCAGATTTTCATAATAATATATGATATTTCATAAGCAAACTGATATATAATTTATTTCCCTATTCAATTGTTGTCTCCCAAAATGCATAATAAACATGCTTTTAGTCCTGGTGTCATCTACATTGAACATGTATGAAATTATGTCCTGTTTCATAACAGGAAGTTATATTTGAATTTGAAAACCCATAACATTTTCCTGAGATGTTGCTTTATGACAAACAATCTGAAAAGGATTCAGATTTAAAAGACATTACAGAATATAATCATATTTCCATAAGGATGTACAATTTTTCACTAAATTAAATATTGCCATCTTTAAAGGCATAGGAGAGGGTTTAAAAAACATTTAGTATCTCTATAAAGCCCTGAATGTGCTCTGTGCAGGACATCCAGGCTTATAACTGTGACATGGGAGGTCTCAGAGAAATACACTAATATAATGTCCACTACAGAGACACAAACTCCACAGCTGGGTCTCAGGAGGAGAAATAAAATAGCCTAATTTGATCCTACAGTGTTGCTGCACATGCTTTAGATCATTACAAACAATAATGCAAAATTATTATATTAGAATAGAAGATATGCCGTCTCTCGTATCACATCAATTATCAATAATTAAGTATGTGGTTTTGAAGAAGATTTTTTTCTTTCTCTGTTTTGACTGTCTCATTTGGACTTGGACTTGGAATCGAACCTCTTTGGACTTGGACTTGACTCGGACTCGAACCTCTTTGGACTTGGACTTGACTCGGACTCGAACCTCTTTGGACTTGGACTTGTCTTGGACTCGACAAAGGTGGACTTGACTACAGCCCTACCTCTAGGTGATGATCCACCACCTGATCTGGATACGGACTGGATCTGGTGACTGCAGTGATCATCTGATCTGGATACAGACTGGATCTGGTGACTGCAGTGATCATCTGATCTGGATACGGACTGGATCTGTTGACTGCAGTGATCATCTGATCTGGATACGGACTGGATCTGGTGACTGCAGTGATCATCTGATCTGGATACGGACTGGATCTGGTGACTGCAGTGATCATCTGATCTGGATAAGGACTGGATCTGGTGACTGCAGTGATCATCTGATCTGGATACGGACTGGATCTGGTGACTGCAGTGATCATCTGATCTGGTTACGGACTGGATCTGGTGACTGCAGTGATCATCTGATCTGGATACGGACTGGATCTGGTGACTGCAGTAATCATCTGATCTGGATACGGACCGGATCTGTTGACTGCAGTGATCATCTGATCTGGATACGGACCGGATCTGGTGACTGCAGTGATCATCTGATCTGGATACGGACTGGATCTGGTGACTGCAGTAATCATCTGATCTGGATACGGACTGGATCTGGTGACCGCAGTGATCATCTGATCTGGATACGGACTGGATCTGGTGACCGCAGTGATCATCTGATCTGGATACGGACTGGATCTGGTGACTGCAGTGATCATCTGATCTGGATACGGACTGGATCTGGTGACTGCAGTGATCATCTGATCTGGATACGGACTGGATCTGGTGACTGCAGTGATCATCTGATCTGGATACGGCCCGGATCTGGTGACTGCAGTAATCATCTGATCTGGATACGGACTGGATCTGGTGACTGCAATAATCATCTGATCTGGATACGGACTGGATCTGGTGACTGCAGTGATCATCTGATCTGGATACGGACTGGATCTGCTGACTGCAGTGATCATCTGATCTGGATAAGGATCTGGTGACTGCAGTGATCATCTGATCTGGATACGGCCCGGATCTGTTGACTGCAGATCTGGTCTGATCTGGATACGGACTGGATCTGTTGACTGCAGTGATCATCTGATCTGGATACGGACTGGATCTGTTGACTGCAGTGATCATCTGATCTGGATACGGACTGGATCTGGTGACTGCAGTGATCATCTGATCTGGATCTGGTGACTGCAGTGATCATCTGATCTGGATAAGGACTGGATCTGGTGACTGCAGTGATCATCTGATCTGGATACGGACTGGATCTGGTGACTGCAGTGATCATCTGATCTGGATACGGACTGGATCTGGTGACTGCAGTGATCATCTGATCTGGATCTGGTGACTGCAGTGATCCTCTGATCTGGATAAGGACTGGATCTGGTGACTGCAGTGATCCTCTGATCTGGATCTGGTGACTGCAGTGATCATCTGATCTGGATAAGGACTGGATCTGGTGACTGCAGTGATCATCTGATCTGGATACGGACTGGATCTGGTGACTGCAGTGATCATCTGATCTGGATACGGACTGGATCTGGTGACTGCAGTGATCATCTGATCTGGATCTGGTGACTGCAGTGATCCTCTGATCTGGATAAGGACTGGATCTGGTGACTGCAGTGATCATCTGATCTGGATACGGCCCGGATCTGGTGACTGCAGTGATCATCTGATCTGTTGACTGCAGTGATCATCTGATCTGGATACGGACTGGATCTGTTGACTGCAGTGATCATCTGATCTGGATACGGACCGGATCTGTTGACTGCAGTGATCATCTGATCTGGATACGGACTGGATCTGTTGACTGCAGTGATCATCTGATCTGGACACGCCCGGATCTGTTGACTGCAGTGATCATCTGATCTGGATACGGACTGGATCTGTTGACCGCAGTGATCATCTGATCTGGATACGGACTGGATCTGCTGACCGCAGTGATCATCTGATCTGGATACGGACTGGATCTGGTGACCGCAGTAATCATCTGATCTGGATACGGACTGGATCTGTTGACCGCAGTGATCATCTGATCTGGATGGACTGGATCTGTTGACTGCAGTGATCATCTGATCTGGATACGGACTGGACCTGGTGACTGCAGTGATCATCTGATCTGGATCTGGTGACTGCAGTGATCATCTGATCTGGATAAGGACTGGATCTGGTGACTGCAGTGATCATCTGATCTGGATACGGACTGGATCTGGTGACTGCAGTGATCATCTGATCTGGATACGGACTGGATCTGGTGACTGCAGTGATCATCTGATCTGGATCTGGTGACTGCAGTGATCATCTGATCTGGATAAGGACTGGATCTGGTGACTGCAGTGATCATCTGATCTGGATAAGGACTGGATCTGTTGACTGCAGTGATCATCTGATTTGGTTACGGACTGGATCTGGTGACTGCAGGGATCATCTGATCTGGATACAGACTGGATCTGCTGACTGCAGTGATCATCTGATCTGGATACGGACCAGATCTGTTGACTGCAGTAATCATCTGATCTGGATACGGACCGGATCTGTTGACTGCAGTGATCATCTGATCTGGATACGGACCGGATCTGGTGACTGCAGTGATCATCTGATCTGGATACGGACTGGATCTGGTGACTGCAGTAATCATCTGATCTGGATACGGACTGGATCTGGTGACTGCAGTGATCATCTGATCTGGACACGGACTGGATCTGGTGACTGCAGTGATCATCTGATCTGGATACGGACTGGATCTGGTGACCGCAGTGATCATCTGATCTGGATACGGACTGGATCTGGTGACCGCAGTGATCATCTGATCTGGATACGGACTGGATCTGGTGACCGCAGTGATCATCTGATCTGGATACGCCCGGATCTGGTGACTGCAGTAATCATCTGATCTGGATACGGACTGGATCTGGTGACCGCAATAATCATCTGATCTGGACACGGACTGGATCTGGTGACTGCAGTGATCATCTGATCTGGATACGGACTGGATCTGCTGACTGCAGTGATCATCTGATCTGGATAAGGATCTGGTGACTGCAGTGATCATCTGATCTGGATACGCCCGGATCTGTTGACTGCAGATCTGGTCTGATCTGGATACGGACTGGATCTGTTGACTGCAGTGATCATCTGATCTGGATACACGGACTGGATCTGTTGACTGCAGTGATCATCTGATCTGGATACGGACTGGATCTGGTGACCGCAGTAATCATCTGATCTGGATACGGACTGGATCTGGTGACTGCAGTGATCATCTGATCTGGATACGGACTGGATCTGGTGACCGCAGTGATCATCTGATCTGGATCGGACTGGATCTGGTGACTGCAGTGATCATCTGATCTGGATACGGACTGGATCTGGTGACTGCAGTGATCATCTGATCTGGATACGGACTGGATCTGGTGACTGCAGTGATCATCTGATCTGGATACGGCCCGGATCTGGTGACTGCAGTAATCATCTGATCTGGATACGGACTGGATCTGGTGACCGCAATAATCATCTGATCTGACACGGACTGGATCTGGTGACTGCAGTGATCATCTGATCTGGATACGGACTGGATCTGCTGACTGCAGTGATCATCTGATCTGGATAAGGATCTGGTGACCGCAGTGATCATCTGATCTGGATACGCCCGGATCTGTTGACTGCAGATCTGGTCTGATCTGGATACACGGACTGGATCTGTTGACCGCAGTGATCATCTGATCTGGACACGGACTGGATCTGTTGACTGCAGTGATCATCTGATCTGGATACGGACTGGATCTGGTGACCGCAGTGATCATCTGATCTGGATCTGGTGACTGCAGTGATCATCTGATCTGGATAAGGACTGGATCTGGTGACTGCAGTGATCATCTGATCTGGATACGGACTGGATCTGGTGACTGCAGTGATCATCTGATCTGGATACGGACTGGATCTGGTGACTGCAGTGATCATCTGATCTGGATAAGGACTGATCTGGTGACTGCAGGATCATCTGATCTGGATACGGCCCGGATCTGTTGACTGCAGTGATCATCTGATCTGGATCTGCAGTGATCATCTGATCTGGATACGGACTGGATCTGTTGACCGCAGTGATCATCTGATCTGACACGGACTGGATCTGTTGACTGCAGTGATCATCTGATCTGGATACGGACTGGATCTGCTGACTGCAGTGATCATCTGATCTGGATACGGACTGGATCTGGTGACTGCAGTGATCATCTGATCTGGATACGGACTGGATCTGTTGACTGCAGTGATCATCTGATCTGGATGGACTGGATCTGTTGACTGCAGTGATCATCTGATCTGGATACGGACTGGATCTGGTGACTGCAGTGATCATCTGATCTGGATCTGGTGACTGCAGTGATCATCTGATCTGGATAAGGACTGGATCTGGTGACTGCAGTGATCATCTGATCTGGATACGGACTGGATCTGGTGACTGCAGTGATCATCTGATCTGGATACGGACTGGATCTGGTGACTGCAGTGATCATCTGATCTGGATCTGGTGACTGCAGTGATCATCTGATCTGGATAAGGACTGGATCTGGTGACTGCAGTGATCATCTGATCTGGATAAGGACTGGATCTGTTGACTGCAGTGATCATCTGATCTGGATACGGACTGGATCTGGTGACTGCAGTGATCATCTGATCTGGATACTGACTGGATCTGTTGACTGCAGTGATCATCTGATCTGGATACGGACTGGATCTGTTGACTGCAGTGATCATCTGATCTGGATACGGACCGGATCTGTTGACTGCAGTGATCATCTGATCTGGATACGGACCGGATCTGGTGACTGCAGTGATCATCTGATCTGGATACGGACTGGATCTGGTGACTGCAGTGATCATCTGATCTGGATACGGACTGGATCTGGTGACCGCAGTGATCATCTGATCTGGATACGGACTGGATCTGGTGACTGCAGTGATCATCTGATCTGGATACGGACTGGATCTGGTGACTGCAGTGATCATCTGATCTGGATACGGACTGGATCTGGTGACTGCAGTGATCATCTGATCTGGATACGGACTGGATCTGGTGACTGCAGTGATCATCTGATCTGGATACGGACTGGATCTGGTGACTGCAGTGATCATCTGATCTGGATACGGACTGGATCTGGTGACTGCAGTGATCATCTGATCTGGATACGGACTGGATCTGGTGACTGCAGTGATCATCTGATCTGGATACGGACTGGATCTGGTGACTGCAGTGATCATCTGATCTGGATACGGACTGGATCTGGTGACTGCAGTGATCATCTGATCTGGATACGGACGGATCTGTTGACTGCAGTGATCATCTGATCTGGATACGGACTGGATCTGGTGACTGCAGTGATCATCTGATCTGGATACGGACTGGATCTGTTGACTGCAGTGATCATCTGATCTGGATACGGACTGGATCTGTGACTGCAGTGATCATCTGATCTGGAATCTGATCTGGATCTGGTGACTGCAGTGATCATCTGATCTGGATAAGGACTGGATCTGGTGACTGCAGTGATCATCTGATCTGGATACGGACTGGATCTGGTGACTGCAGTGATCATCTGATCTGGATACGGACTGGATCTGGTGACTGCAGTGATCATCTGATCTGGATCTGGTGACTGCAGTGATCATCTGATCTGGATAAGGACTGGATCTGGTGACTGCAGTGATCATCTGATCTGGATACGGACTGGATCTGGTGACTGCAGTGATCATCTGATCTGGATACGGACTGGATCTGGTGACTGCAGTGATCATCTGATCTGGATCTGGTGACTGCAGTGATCATCTGATCTGGATCTGGTGACTGCAGTGATCATCTGATCTGGATCTGGTGACTGCAGTGATCATCTGATCTGGATACGGACTGGATCTGGTGACTGCAGTGATCATCTGATCTGGATCTGGTGACTGCAGTGATCATCTGATCTGACACGGACTGGATCTGGTGACTGCAGTGATCATCTGATCTGGATCGGACCGGATCTGTTGACTGCAGTGATCATCTGATCTGGATACGGACTGGATCTGTTGACTGCAGTGATCATCTGATCTGGATACGGACTGGATCTGTTGACTGCAGTGATCATCTGATCTGGATACGGACCGGATCTGTTGACTGCAGTGATCATCTGATCTGGATACGGACTGGATCTGTTGACTGCAGTGATCATCTGATCTGGATACGGACTGGATCTGCTGACTGCAGTGATCATCTGATCTGGATACGGACTGGATCTGGTGACTGCAGTGATCATCTGATCTGGATACGGACTGGATCTGTTGACTGCAGTGATCATCTGATCTGGATACGGACTGGATCTGTTGACTGCAGTGATCATCTGATCTGGATACGGACTGGATCTGGTGACTGCAGTGATCATCTGATCTGGACGGACTGGATCTGGTGACTGCAGTGATCATCTGATCTGGATAAGGACTGGATCTGGTGACTGCAGTGATCATCTGATCTGGATACGGACTGGATCTGGTGACTGCAGTGATCATCTGATCTGGATACGGACTGGATCTGGTGACTGCAGTGATCATCTGATCTGGATCTGGTGACTGCAGTGATCATCTGATCTGGATAAGGACTGGATCTGGTGACTGCAGTGATCATCTGATCTGGATAAGGACTGGATCTGTTGACTGCAGTGATCATCTGATTTGGTTACGGACTGGATCTGGTGACTGCAGGGATCATCTGATCTGGATACAGACTGGATCTGCTGACTGCAGTGATCATCTGATCTGGATACGGACCAGATCTGTTGACTGCAGTGATCATCTGATCTGGATACGGACTGGATCTGGTGACTGCAGTGATCATTTGGGCTGGATAAGGACCGGATCAGGTGGCTACGGTGACCACGGAATAAGAAAGCAAAAGACTAATATTAGCGTAGATGTCAATCTTCTTACGATGTATCAAGTACATCGTGTTTTATGGGAAGTGTTCCCGGTTCTGGTTGACCTAATTAATGCAGCCTAACAATTTTTCACAGTACAAAATGCTTTAATGTGTCCTAATGAAACCGATACATGACATTTCAGAAGTTGCACCAAAATCTGTTCACATGGTTCAGTGACAGACACTTGGGAATAGTACTGATTGTTGTTCTTTGCTTTTTACATTACATTGGCACACTGGCTTTGCTTCCATAAAGATGATCTCACCGATTAAATGCCCAACTATGATTCCCATTTCAACAGTCAAACTAGTGCAATAGCCTGTTAAAGTCCCTAATTACTGTCATTTAAAAAATCCCAGCCTGTGATTGCCACTGGTGATTGTTCATTATTAGATTGTAATTAGAAAACCAGAGGCAAAATGGTATATAGTCTCAATGTTAACAAAAACTTGCTTGCACACACAGTATTTTTAAATTCCAAGAAGAACCACAACACCAGTCCTGAGACAGAGAAATCCCAAACCGAGCATGCCCAGCTAATGCCTCTGAGAAAAAAGTGACTTAAACTCAACCCTACAGTGTACATTATACAGTATTACAGTATATCCACCTGACTCGTGACTGGTCTTTGTGTACTGGAAGACTTTATGAGTGCATATAAGTGGTAAATTGTGACTAATTTATTTATATTGTGTTAATATTATGTAATCATGTAATCAATAAAAAAGTAACCAGCCAAAATATTTTTTAATCTAATATAAGCAAATAACAAGTACTTATTTTTTGTAATCTGATTATGTAATCCAAATTACATGCAATATGTTACTAAATCTGTTTCCAAAAGTAGATCATAGATCCATTGCCACCAATGATCAACTTAGATCCCGATGCTTTTGAGAAACACAGCCCTGCACAGGAAGACAGACGGGTGGGCAGATGGATAGAGTGTTATATTAATTGCTGAATTTAATTTAATTATGAATTCATATTTATAAAATATTAGTTTACCTTGAAAAATATTTAAAACTTTTTTGAATTAAGTTGTGAGGAAAATATGTAGAGAAATATGTATTTACATTATTGCTTATATAACGTTACATTTTTATATTCATTAAACTGAAATGAAAATTGTATTCAGTATTTGTGTAGTTATAAATGTATTTCAATGTTTGTGAAATAGCCAAATTGATATAATTGTGTTAGGCTACTGTTGTGCATAATGCCACAATACTACAATCATAATTCTGGAGTGAAACAGCCAGTTCAATTTATGATGGATAAAATCCCATCACTCAGAAATATGTCATATTCCAGAATGCGATTGCGGTTTCAAAAAAAAAAGAAAGAAAGAAAGTCTCATTGTACTGACATATAAAAGCCTTATTGTTATTGCAACGTGCAAACAGACCTGCAATTGTCATTTATTTCATGATTATTGTGTTTGGTTGTTATTGGTCTGTGAATGGTGACCCATTTAACCATTTTTACACAGCAAAGGCATACAGCCAGCAGAAAGATTTAAAGCAGCTCTGATTTCATTTACACAGTACCAACGCTTACACTATTCGTTTGCTGCTTTGCAAGCACTGAAATCTGCTTTAATGTGGATACACACTGTGCTCTTTGGGTTCTGATGACTCTCTGCCTCGATTCCTGCTTTGATACGTTGCAATTGTTTGCATCAATCTCACATGTTCCTGAAGTCCTCCTGACAACCTGATGTTTGACTGCAATTTATCTTCAGAAATCTGACATACAAAAGCAAAAGCATTACATTCCTAGAACCAGAAAGTGCCATTGGAAATGTATTATTATTATTACTATTATTTGTATTTGGCCAGTTACCACAGCTGTAGCCCGAACTCACAGACTACATAACACTCCAAATGTGGCATAATATCTGGAGGTAGCAAAGCTGTCACAGTACATTTGCTTTCTGACGCAAAAAAATAAATAGATACATAAAAAACAAAAGGAGACTGAGCTCTAGATTCTCCTGCAGATATAGTCAGTGACTCTTTAGATCTGTAATCTGTAATTTAGGCTCTTTAAACATCAATATAGTCCATTACATGATTACCATCACAATAATTACATCCCAATACTTTGACAGAACTTGAAAAACCTGTCATCAGAGAACATTCATGATTGATGACATCTATTGAATTTGTTTTAATTACAGATGTGTTTAACTCTAAAGAGATTCATTCACACCATTTGATTGGAAAAAATAAACAGCAGATCTTGCTATTGTGGATGGACAGATCAGCCAAAAGGCATTCCTCCCAGCACGCTGAGTGCCCTATCATGGAAATCAGATGAGCTCGTGGCCTGAGAGACCTTTGCACGCTTTATTAGCCCATGAGCTTCATGAACATTATGTGTAAAAGCATTTCTGCCTTAGGGCTTTTGGTCCCTGTTACGTTTGATGTATTGCCTGATTTTATTCAGCCAGTCAGTGTGTTGCATACAGAAATCCAGGCGTTATAGTGCTCTCTCCGAGCCCTGAAATCTGGGGAGGTTATTTCTGGAGCCAGCTTGACTGCTAAAACTGCTGCAAAATGTAAGAGCTTGACATATGACCACTTCAGGGCAGTGAAACTGGATTTTACAGCTGCATATTCCTCCTTTCTCTCACTCTCGCTCAGTAGTTATGCCAGAATACCTCTACATGTGGAAAAAAAAATGTGAACACTTTACAATAAAAAGAAAACAAGTGAACGTGATTACATTTAACGCTTGTAATGCATGAGTTCACTGTTGCTCATGCACAGGGTTACTTGTTTGGATATGAATATCATGGATATGCATCTAAAATTGTGCAGCTTGTTGAGGAGTTTTTTGAGCAGGTGTGTTATTATTTTTGTAAACAGACTTTTTAACCGTGTGGATGATAAACCTCATATTGAGGGAGTGATAGAGCCATAGCTAAAGAACAGAATATTCAACAGCTCTTTAATTAGAGTTAGAGCTCTTTAATATTGCGGTCAAAGTAAGTGACCACGTAGCAACACTTAAACAACCACCTGAACCTGTAGCAACTGCATATTAGTATGCTGAAAACATAAGCAACCGCATATCAACAGACCGACAAAGCACTGCTGAGTTTTGCATGGGCAAATACTATAAACACTTTCTTAATAAAACATAAAAGATTATTGTCATTAAAATCGCTTAATTCTGGTCGACTTGATTTAACTTTTACAAGAGCACCATCACTGCTGTGGACACAATACTATTCGGTATCTACACTTGTTTATCAGTAAATTATAGAGGAAGACCTTTTTATGGCTCATTTATTTATTTACCTTTACATAAGTGAAATCTGTTGCACTATATGTGTGGTGGAAATGAATAATCAAAGCTCAATAAGTATAGTAAAATGCCACTGTAGTATTATAAAACACAACAAAACATACTATATTTGTGTGTGTATGTATATTTATGTATGCAGCATGCATGTGAGACATAAAACACAATATACTACATAAACATGCAACAGATGTCACTTGTATTAAAATCCCATCTGGATTTTATTTTTATTAATAAATCGGCCATAAAGATGGTCTTTCTCTATAATTTACTGATGCATTTAGTTCTCGCTCTTTAGCTAGCTAGATAGATAGATAGATAGATAGATAGATAGATAGATAGATAGATAGATAGATAGATAGATAGATAGATAGATAGATAGATAGATAGATTTATTTGTTTAGCTCTTTTGTCAGTCATGTTTTTATTTATTCATAAATTAATTTATTTTTTGGCATGTTTTTTTTCTGGAATATTTCCAGTGTCTCTAAAACTAATAATTCTACCATTCTGTGAAAATGAGCAAGATAAGCACCTAGGCATAAGGTACAAAGCAGCAGTATTGTCTAAGAATTCAGCCCTCTTTTGACTCTCACCGGATTGTCTTTCTGATGCATGTGTGTCCGGCTCCCAGGCTCCGGGGCCAAGTTTCCACTCACTGCCGGACACACATGCTACGAGTCAGGGGGTCAGAGTTCCTCAGAGGCCCTTCAGATTCGTATTCCTGTGCCATATGCCTCGTAGAAAGACGACATGTGGTTTGTCAGGGCCTTAGGCACTCGCTTGCCACAGGAGGTTTACATCAGCGATGATCATAATATTGATAATAATTGGTAAAACGGTGACAGCAGTTACTAATCCAATTTTTGACTACCGCCAAAAATGCCTAACAATATCTTTGCCATCTTTCAAGAGTGCTACCAATGATGCGTTTGATCAAAGGCAGACGATCTGTAGCAATAACTGGAATGAGTGCAAAACAACTTGGTTATGGCCTGGAGTCGCTCATAATGAAATACCGTGACTCACCAAAGACATTCAGATGCCCGAGTGTGTGCGCTGAAAGGAATGCAAAATCAATTTAGGCATTTGCATTTTTTCCAGCCCACAAGCAGCCTTGGCCTGTCAAGAGCTGGCTCACAGGACTGTGACTCGCCGGAGAGAATTCAAATAGCGTCTCCTTCAGTGAACTGCCACAGTCCCTGGCAGAGAAAAATAATTGTATTGTGCTCCATTTTATACGTCTAACACAGACTGCCCTAGACGAGTAAAATGGATGGAAATAGTACATTCATGTGATCTGAGCTGCCAGGAGTTCTAACACTGTTTATCTGCAACTGAACTCATTTATCTGCAATAGAAATTTAATTCTCTTTCATTAGTGCGCCATAATTCTCTTTTGCTCCCTAATGTCTTACGCTTAGTTTTCACCAGAAATAAATTCTCAGTCATGCATTTTCACCAAACAACACACAAGTAATACAATAAACATAGGCTGTGTACAGTTCTGTATTACATACTAAACATGTACTGTATGCTGCTATTCAAAAAAAATGTTTTATGTATGCAATATTTAACAAAACAAAACAACAGTGGTCTGCTACCATGGGGGGATTTGTTCCCATCTTTTTTATTCATTTTCAGTTGTATTTATTATTAGGGGTCGACCGATATGTGTTTTTCAGGGCCGATACCGATTATTACAGATCAAGTAGACCGATAACCGATATTTTGAACGAGTCGATTTAAGTGTACTGACCTACTTTTGATTAATTCATCCAAACTTCGACACATTCCGTGACATTCCGCGTTATACGGTAAATTCCATTATATGACTGCATTCCGCGATTCCGCCCGCATTTTCCGCATCGCGGACATCATGGGTTATATTGAGGTGTTTTGCAACTTCAGCAACGTCTGCTGCTGCTTTACCTTTGAGAGACAACTGATGCGTGATCACTGACGCAGCTCCAGTTAGCAAGTGCTTTCGGTGTGAGACTGCCTTCAGTTTTCCGCGTTGATTGGTCGGACTCGTGACTCTCTACATATCAGATGAGCGGTGGGCGGAGATTGCTCTCAGAGATTGAGAGATCGCCTCACTCTCACAGAGTGTTGAGCTCAGACAGGCTGCATCGAGCCAAATAGTGCATTTAAACATTAAATAGTTTCACCTGTATTATTTATTCACCAATAAATAATGTCACCTGTAAATAGTATGTTTGTTTGCATAAAAAAAAAAAAAAAAAAACTATCGGCAAATCTGTTTTTAAAATGGCCGATATCGATAATCAGTAAAATGCTTAATATCGGCGCCGATAATCGGTCGACCCCTATTTATTATTTCATCAGATTATAGAATGAATAATAAAGTTATTCTTGGTCAAGGTTAGCCCACAGTGTGCATACTTCATAACAGACACTGATCTAATATAACTTACTTAAATTATATGCAAATAAAGTAGTGGTGGGCATAGATTAATTTTTTTTAATCTAGATTAATCTTGGAATTAATCTAGATTAATCTAGATTAAAATGGCTCATTTGAATTCTGCCGAAGGCATTCAGAATATGTGTGCTACCCAAATAATGACTAAAAGTAAGTCTTTGAGAACGGGTTTCTCAAGCCAGGTGGCGCATTAGACCAGGGGCTCATCTCCTGTTTCCAAAATGCATCACAAACTTTAATCTCTTCCCGTCCCAATCCCACGAAAAAACTGGAGGAAAATCCCGTTACAGAACTCAGCGGATATATCAACATACATCCTGACGCTGCATGCATCATCGCTGGAGACTTTAACAAAGCTAACCTCAAAAAGGTCATCCCTAACTTTCATCAGCACATATCCTGTCCAACCAGAGGACTGAATACACTCGATCACTGCTACACCCAATTCAAAAATGCCTACAAAGCCCACTCACTGCCGGCGTTTGGGAAATCAGATCATGTCGCCATTTTTCTCACACCGGATTATAAACAACGGATCATTCAAGAACCCCCGGTGGAGAGGGAAGTGACGCGCTGGTCCTCCCACTCCGAAGCTACGCTACAGGCGTCTCTTGATGACGTCGACTGGGACATGTTCCGGGTGAGTTCATCTGACGTCAGCGAATTCACGGAGGTAGCTTTAAGCTTTGTAAACACACTAACCGAACAGGCCACTGAAACGGTAACAATAAAGACTTTCTCAAATCAGAAACCGTGGGTGGACAGAACAATTCGTGACGCGGTTAACCATCGAACTGCTGCATACAATGCCGGTATTCTGTCAGGAAACATGAGTGAGTACAAGTCATCTTGCTATGCTCTCCGTCGTGCAGTTAGAGCCGCTAAACGCTGATACAGTGAGAGAATTGAGTCACATTTCCAGCTCAATGACTCTCGACGCATGTGGCAGGGACTAAAGACCATCCGTTCCTCTGGAAACAACTCCTCTGTGGAGGTGAGAGCAGATCCGTTGCTGGCCGAAGAGCTAAACACCTTCTACGGCCGCTTTGAACGTAATGGCGGCGCGACTCTGCCGATCAGCGCGTCTGGAAGCAGCAGACAGAGCAGCGATGATCATGTATTCACCGTGTCAGAGGATGACGTTCGGAGGGAACTAAGGAGAGTGAACGTCAGAAAAGCAGCAGGACCTGATGGGATTACTGGCCGCGTTCTGAGGTCCTGTGCTGATCAGCTTGCTGGTTTGTTTACGTCCATCTTTAATGAGTCCCTTGCTACCTCTGTGGTTCCCACCCCCTTTAAAAAATCTGTCATAATCCCTGTGCCTAAGAACAGTAAACCCTCTTGCTTGAATGACTATCGTCCAGTTGCCCTCACATCGACAGTCATGAAGGTTTTTGAGAGACTTTTAAAGAAACACATTTGCTCCTCCATCCCTGCTACTTTGGACCCTCTTCAGTTTGCCTATCGGCCAAATAGGTCTACTGATGATGCCATCTCTCAGGTACTGCACTCCTCCCTCACTCACATTGACAGCAAAAATTAGAGCTGGGCGGTATACCGGTTCATACCGAATACCGGTGTTTTTTTTTCTTACGATATGAATTTTTAAAATACCGCAATACCGGTGTCATTTAAATAACGTTCGGAACGCGACACTGTTAGAGAGGGGTCTCTTTTCACTATTGCATTTTGGCAAGGATACAGCTGTATGTGTTACTAAGCGGGAACGTTCAGAAACTGAAGCACAAGTAGAATGTGATGAGAGAGAAGAAGTCATCCACAATATACACATCGACCGCCACAAATACCCCCCGTCCGCTGCATCAGCTCCCGCGTCTCTCACAATCTAAAGTTCTCCGTCGATATGACGGATTCCCGTCAATTGCAGAGTTCCCGCCTTCTTAAATTCACTTTTCATCATTTTAAGACTGTAAATACGCTTACATTTCTCAAATAGTGTTATAAATGTCTTGATTTTAGCTTGAATAGGTGTTAAATGAAGGAAAGACGAGGTGTATTCAGTCTGTTGAGGGGGATGTGATCAAAGCCTGGAGTGGATTAAAGCACGTTCCTCTCTCCACTCTAAGCGTTCTGTAATCACTCCGCTCCGGATCCACTCCGGGTTTTACATTCCCGCTCACGGAGAAACTGCTCTGTGTTCACTCCATTTAAACGTTATCAGGGATTACTGAGGGGAAAGAAACATGTAGGAAACATGTAGCACACTGTTGTTGTTCTGCGGAACACCAAAAATCATCCCCTCGGCAAAGCGACATAGTAACACTCGCATCATTCACAGTCGGGTTCTTAGCAGAGAACACCGAGCAGAACTTGAATTACGGTGCGGGATTGCGGCTATTAATAATAATTATACTCATTCCCGCAGGTTCCGACAGAATGCATCACATTTACACGTGCTTTTGATTCTTGAGCTCACTCATGCGCTCTTAATTTCTGTGCGCCCACAGATCGCGATCAGGAGACAGCTTTTAATAATTATAAGGGGAGTTTGCAAATGTGATATATTGATTTAATACAAAAGATCAATAAACAAGTACTGCATGATTTTGATTCTATTTCATCAACGAAAATAGTTCAAAATAAAGTAACAGCTGAGTTGTGCATCACTAAAAGCAAATTTATATGTAAAACATTAATGTCCACATGAATCTATGAATGTAATTGCACTCATGCCACCTCTGAGCCTCATTAAACGTCTGAAAATGTACGTACAAGCCACTTTTGTGTTCTGTGCCAAATTATACAAATGATTTCATGATTGTTAACTTATTTGTCGTATTGTACTTATTATATATTTTTTAAATATTTCCTTGCTAAAAGCTTATAAACATACATTTTTGAATTTGAAGTAGATGTAAATGATGCTATTGCAAAGGTAAAGATAAAATACCCCTGTAAGTCACTTTAAGGAGTCAAACGTTACCTCGTTTTCGGAAGGCAATTTTTTTTATCAGAATTTTTTTTTTATTGATCAGAAGGTACTCCTAAATGTTTTTAATTAGGAGGACAAGCGCTCCTAATTACAAGAAGAAAAACACCGCTCTTAAACTGTGTGTGTGTGACTGTAGCCGTACGGCTGTGGAATGGGGTTTGGCCGAGGAAATATTTTTTTGCTTTAACCCCTGTATTTAGTGTGGACTTCTTCTACAATATTCACTCATCATGACACTAAAATATGGCATTCTAAGTCAATCTACTGCAGTTTTTCCTCAGTCAGTAGAAAATGTGGTTAACACCCGGTCATGCATAGAAAAAAAAAATACCGTCACATACCGTGAAACCGGTATAATTTAGAAAAATACCGTGATATAAATTTTTGGTCATACCGCCCAGCTCTAGCAAAAATGGCAACTATGTCAGGCTATTCATTGACTATAGCTCCGCTTTTAATACTATAGTCCCCACCAAGCTGGCTGTTAAACTCTCAGACCTCGGCCTAAACACTTCACTCTGTGACTGGATTCAAGATTTCCTCACCGCCAGACCACAAGTGGTGAAAGTCGGCCAGTTCACCTCCAACTCCATCACCCTGAACATAGGAGCCCCACAGGGCTGTGTCCTGAGCCCCCTGCTCTACTCTCTCTACACCCACGACTGCGTGTCCTCTCACAGCTCCACTTCTATCATTAAATTTGCTGATGATACTGTGGTCCTGGGCCTCATTAACAACGAAGACGAGGCCGCATACTTGCATGAGGTGGAGAGAATTACATCATGGTGACAGGACAACTGTCTCTCTCTGAACGTGAGCAAAACCAAAGAGCTGATCATGGACTTCAGGAAGAGACAGGAGCGGCCCTACACTCCTCTCATGATCAGTGGGACCCCTGTGGAGAGGGTGAGTAGCTTCAAGTACCTCGGTGTAAACATCCCCGAGGACCTGACATGGACTACACACATTCAAACTCAGGTTAAGAAAGCCAGGCAAAGGCTGTACCATCTGCGACAGCTGAGGAAATTCAGGGTCTCTCCAGCTATCCTGAAAACGTTCTATTCAGGGGCCATAGAAAGTGTTCTGACTCAGTGCATCTCAGTGTGGTATGGTAACGCCACAAACCAGGACTGTAAAGCTCTGCAGAGAGTCGTGCGCTTAGCTGAGCGCATCTCAGGGTCTGCTCTCCCCTCTCTGCAGGACATCTACCTCAAACGCTGCAAAAGCAGAGCTGTAAAAATCATCAAGGACTGAATCACCCGGTAACCATCTTTTCCGTTTACTGCCATCTGGCAAGCGCTTCAGGAGCATGATGGCAAAGACTGAAAGACTAAGGAGGAGCTTCTTCCCTCAGGCCATCAGGCTCCTAAACACAAACTCTGTTTAATAAATATATATATTAAAAAAAGCCGTTTGCACATCCCTCTCATCCCTCCTGTTTATAGTACTATTTATTAAGTCCCATATACTGTTTTTGCACATCCTACTTGTTTGCACATCTTACTGTTTTGCACTTTTATTTATTCTACTGCACATTTTATTTCTTTTTTTACCTATATATATGCTCTTGTGTGGTGTTACTTTTATATAATTTTTTATTCTTTGCACTGTCCACTGAGCGGACCTGATTTGACCTACATTTGACTTTTGATTATACCCTGTATAATTTATTATGTGACAAATAAAGAAACCTTGAACCTTGAACCTTGTTCCACTCCCGGAAGAATGACTCCCATTCCCTCCCACTCCCGTGTTGTTGTTTTTTTTTTTTTTGCAGATAACTGTCAATTACAGTAAAAATATAGTACAGATCACAGCGTGCCCACCTTATTAGTTGAATAAAAACCCAAAATGTCGTTTTTTGTTATTATATTGAACTGAAAACCATTTTATGCACAGTGTTGCACAGATTAAATTTCATGTAAATCATCCATGCTAACACACACGTCTTCTATTTTTATTTTTTAGACATTTCACTCTATAGATATATTTTTCAAAGACGGAGTTTCGAAGTTTCTCGCTCAAGTTCACATGAGACCTAAAGCGCATCCTGTTTGCTTAAAAGCGCAACGTTTCGTTGTTATTCTGAGTGCACACAAATAAACGTAGAGTCTTTACAGATTCGAAAGATATATTAGGCTACTTTTATCTGTATGACCAAAATGACAGAGATTTTAAGAGCAAGTGGCGCACGGAGCCTGTCCTGCAGCAAACGCTTCCACACAAACACTTCAATAGCGCACATTTCTCTAGGTTAACATCATATTGAGCTGCCATGTAAAGTTGCTACTACATACATCTTTCAGATGAAAAGCCATATTTGAAGTTGATGAATGATAGGTGAGCATTTGGATGTCCTGCCCGATTGTATTACCACATAGACCAGTTAACAATCTGTCCATCACGGACTGCGAGCCTCTAGTTCAAGACTCGCTCGCCCCCTACAGTGCAATTCGGCTAGGTATACATCCGCTAAAATATCAGGGTGAAAGTCATCATAGCTTGCGTAGTATAGACCCAGCTCCCAACCCAACTTTGAGAATAGATTAACGGCGATATTTTTTTTATCACCGATAAGAGTCTCACGTTAACGCAGCACGTTAACGCCGACAACGGCCCACCACTAAAATAAAGATATTAAAGTCCACTCTGTCCACATCCATCCAACACCAACAAAAGACACAAAAATATGTGTCCTATGTAACAAAAATACTTTTTTATTTTATTTTGAGAGAGAGAGAGAGAGAGAGAGAGAGAGAGAGAGAGAAGGCAGGTTATATTGTATTGGGGGGGGGGGGGTTTGGGGCCCTTTTGTTAATTGTTCTTTTAGATTAAATTAAAATCCCAAACCTCAAACAAATGAAATCCCAAACAAATATTGCAACCCTTTTTTCAGAAGTGCTGAAGATATTGACAGTAGCATGAGAGACATGTCATCTGGCTCATTTATAGCCTGGCATAGATATCAAAGCTGTACTAAATACATTCATATAGATGTATGGTAAATAACATTAATTAGATATCAAATATCATAATTTATCTTGACATGTTTCAAAAACACCATTAACGTAGCCTTTAGCTATCTCAAAAGATCTGTTGCGCTGTAACAAGTATTCAGTAATTAATCAAATGGATTTCTTAACACAAATAAAGACTAAGTTGTATATAAACATTCAAATTAAGGCAGTTTTTATATCAACTTTTACATAATGCAAAATGTAAAAATGTCAAAAGCACAAAAGGCCTCTAACACTAGCTGGCTCTATTCTTTTTCTATTCTGTTTTCTTTTTTGTGTATTTAAGTTAACTAAGACTTGTTACAGCACTTGCATATCATTGCTGTTTTGTTGAGTTTGATTGCTTCTGTCCTCTATTTAAACGAAGTGCTTTGTAATTTAAGTGAAAATAGCATATTTTCTTAGCGATAGATGCTATTTACACCAAGTGAAAATAGCTGTAGATTCTATTTATACCATGTTAAAATTGTCAGGGTTTGGCAAGGGAGGACCCAGATGCAGACTGAACGGGGGAACAGAGTTTATTAACAACAATGGGCACACACAAAGATGAGGCAGACGGTCCACACAATGGGTCAGGGTGCACGACTGGAGAACAGACTGGTCGGAGATCAGCGACCAGGGAGGACTCGGGGAACAGGGCAGGAACGAACACGACAGAACACTTGCTGAAAACTAGAATGGGAAAAAGGGTAGTGATATGACGTTCAACACTGAGGCTTCGAAGCTTGTATCAAAAAAATGATACATCTCACATCGAAGCGCTGTATCGGAGCTTGATTCGTTTTGCCAAAAGCACATGACTTATGATTGATTCAGCTTCATTAGCCTGAAAACCACGTGACTGCTTCAGTATCTGGTTCAAACGAAGCAAACCACAGTACTTTGATGTAGTGTTGTCACGATACTGGAATTTCTAACTTCGATACGATACCTTGAAAAATATCGATATTCGATACCATTTTCGATACCAGGGAGAGAAAAAAACTGCCACAACATTAAGGGGGTCAATTTTTTATTTTTTTTTATAAATATAACATGACAATGAGGTATATTTTACATGAACAAAAATGTCTTGAGGTAGTGCACTTGTTCAAGGTGTAGTGTCTAGTGTAGGTTGTGAGTGTGTTGTTTTTGTTGCAGGTCGAGTCTCATCTTCTTTCTGGTGCTACAAGAAAATGCCAAACTTTAATTAAACATTTATTTAATTTTATTTTTGACCACACTTTTAAAATGAACTGAACTATCTAACTAATCGTAGAACTTAAGTTAATGGTAATAGATATTTGTTAACGTTAGTTAACATGAATAAACAATGAAAAATACTTCCAAAACATTTATTAATCTTAGTTAAAAGTATATTTAAACTAACATTTACTAATACATGTACTAATTAAAATCCAAAGTTCTATCTGTTAATATTTTTTTTAATTGGACCAGAGCGAACATGATCCGTTGTATTTTTATTACCTACTGTTATCAAAGATTAAAATATACTGTAGCAAATGCATTGCTCATCGTTCATAAATGCTGGTCAATACATAATATTATTTTATGAACAGATTTTAATGCGGATTCACATATCACATAAGCGTGCGTGCATCACCGCGAAAACAATGCTCACTGGATCGACATGAAGACAAATTGCAGAATTTAAGTAATACTTTTTAATGAAGTTAAATGAGCACAAGTCAATTTACATTTGACAACAGTTAAAGTATTTAAAGATTCACAGTTAAAGATTCCTCAGTCAGATTATATTAACTTTAATAATTACGGTGAAAAAACGAGACAACACTCATATCAGGTTTGATCGTGCGCACGCGCCCGGACCGAAGTTAACTTCCGGTCTGTGTTTGTATATCGGGCTGTTAGTGGCGCCGGCTACAAACACAGTTAAAGTGATTAGTAATGAAGTTGGGCTCAGGTTGTTGTGCTGTGGGATGTGTTTCACATACATACATTTATTTGAGGCGACCCACCACAATATCAAAACTTTTCCAAAAGGCTTTGTTGAATAACATGAGCACGTAATGCATGTTTAAAAATTAAAACGAGGCGCAGGTGTTTTTATATCACTGTATTTCTGAATGAACACTGTCTTTAGGAAATGTTTGATGTCATTTTCATTTCATCTTGCATGTTATATGTCTGATAAAGCAGCGTTTGTACGCTCAGTTTACAGCCGTTACAGGCGCAAAACCTCTAACGTTAACATTACGTTATTTCTCCCGCTTTTAAGCGTCTCCTGCTGACAGAGTTGATTTGCATTTTTAAGAAGTCCGTCCAAGTAGTAATCGCTGCATCTCAGTCCGTCTGATTTAAGAAGCAAACATATTTTGCTTGTTAGAAACAAGCCGCACTCACCATCTTTATATTCACTTCACTTTTGCTATTTAACCAGAGCGAATGAGACGAGACACGAGACAGGCACTGCGGTCACGTGTGGTGTTTGTCAACGCGCCTTTGGAGAGAAGTGAAAGTGACAGCTCGGCTAGGATCGGAGTATCGATACTTCGGAAAATTAGTATTGGTACCGTTCAGATATTTCAGTATCGATACTTATCGAAATATCGATATTTTTGACAACACTACTTTGATGTCATACACTGACAATTCTGCGCCAGGGGTGTAGCCACACCTAAAAACAGATGCAGAATTATTGTTTTTTTAATCGTAATAAACATGGGCAGCGCAAAGGAGGGGCTAGCAGATGCTTCAGCACCCCCAAGAAAGACCAAAACACCGCCATTGCACCCATAAGAAATGAAATAATTTAAAAACATTTTACTTATTATTACACATTCATAACTCTGCATTGCAATATAACGTGACGTGATTAGCAGGCGCACTTTTCGAATTGACAGCAATTATTTAAAAAATTGATCGGTTCCTTGTGCCAAGAAGGCCTGTCCCCGACTAAAGATTTCACTAGTCACACATAAATTGATTAATATAATAACTTGGGCTACTAACCATCCTTTAATATACAGGCGTATAGCCTATTCCACGCCCAAGCACACGTCTAAAGCTTGCAACGGCAAAAGTAGGCTAATGATTATGAATGTTGGGGGAAAGGCAAAATAAAACATTTTAATTATTCGTTAATAAACTAGTGATTTCTTCTCAGTCAGTGTCGGCTGAAAAGATAAAGTTGCAGAATGCGACGCTGACTTTAATAAAGAAATGCACCTTTTCATTCCGACTCCGTAATTAAAGATTTGTATTTTTTGGTTCGTTCGTTCGTTTAATAAAGTAGCCGGTTCATTGCTGTGACGCTCCATTTCACAGAGACTGCATGAGACGGCAGAAAGCGCATCTTGTTTCTCTATGTATTGTTTCTCTGTGTAGCCTACATAAATAAAAGCATATATATTTATATGAACTTGCTGTTGAATTTTGTATTTTTGAAAGTTCAATAATAATATTAAAAAAACTTGCCGGACGGATTCATTACCCCGCTTTGTTCCGGGACCTCACGATTTACAGATTAAGCAGTGCTTACAATATTTGTTAATTTAAAATTTAACTACTATTTTAAATAATTTTCTAAAAAAATACAATAATAACCTAATTGAGGCATTCAAGGCCAGGTCACGCCGTCTCGCCCTTTGAGCAGCTAACAGGCACCATTAAATGTACTCTGCTATGTTGTTGGCGATCCTGAATGTAATGTATACAAAATATTTTACTGCTTTCTCTAATGTGTCTTGCAAGACATCTATTCAAGATTGTTTATTCCACCAAAAGTAATTTCCAAGGAACATTATATAGCTACAGTTTAAGTCACCTTTGCAGGATGTGCAAAATGTTAATGATTTAAAAAATGAGGGATTATTTAAAAGCATTTTGTTTTTATTTAGTAGAGCAGCTACAGCTGTTTTTACATAATAGATTTTTACAGCCTAGTCACTGAAGTCAATGATTATTCTTTGATAAAGTAAATGTGCTTTGCTCACTGTATAATTTGTTCGTTGTTTGAATAACCGTGGAAATGCGGTGTTATGATTAGAAACTTAAAATGTATTTTTATTAAACCTGTGATCATCAGGTTAAATAGGAGTTTAGTCTTATTAAAATATGTGACATAAATTGTACTTGCCTAAAAGGGGTTTATGATGTGTGTAGTTAATGATTAGGCTACAGTGAGCGCGTTTGACTAGAGCGCAGTTAAAGAGCTGTTGTAGGTTATACTGTATGTGATTGTCGGTGACCCTCTTGAGCGAGAAAGCTTCGGAAAATGGAAAAAAACAACAACAACAAAAATATAGCTGCAAGCAGCGATAACCAGGGTTCAAGAATTTTAAGGTGGTATGCTTTTAGGGTCTAGGCCAACATAGCTGGATGCATAGCTGACAGTGAAACTCATCGAAAATGGACAATAGGCTCACAGAAACACACACACACACACACACACAAACAGAAATGGAATGGTTAAACTATCATATTAATAATCATTAAGCTTGATTACACAGATACACACACAGACACACTCATATACAGACATACATGCACACATATTTTGTTGCAGATAGTGATATTTGAAATAAATGACAGGTGACAATACTCTTTGCAAGTCTTCTCTTTTTACGAGTTTATATCAGGGGTCTCCAACCCTGCTCCCGGAGAGCTACCGTCCTACAGATTTCAGTTCCAACCCTGCTCCAACACACCTGTCTGAAATGAACAAGTAGCCTTGAAGACTGTGATTAGCTGGTTCAGGTGTGTTTGATTGGGGTTGGAGCTGAAATCTGTAGGACGGTAGCTCTCCAGGAGCAGGGTTGGAGACCCCTGGTAGGCCAATGTGAAATGCAGGGCTGACAATAGAACACATTCACAATGGAGAATTCATTAAAACGGTCTCTCTCTCTGTCACATACATACACACACACACACACAGACACGCTCACTCACTTTGTTGCAGATATAAAATAGTGATTTTGAAAGACATCCAAAACGGAGAATAGGTTAACAGACACATGTAGCCTACACACAAATGAAATGGTTAAACTAACATATTAATACCCAATAAGGAAGGTTTTCTTTTTTTTTTTTTGCATTAATCTGACAATAAATGTGGCACACCCAGTTTTTCTGATGCACATCCAGAGTCTCCTTTCTGGCTACGCTCCTGTTCTGCGCAGTGCTGCTTAAAGTCGAACGCGCCTAAATACACAACCATGTGCTCAGGCACAAAACAAACAAAGAAACATTAAAGAAAGACAACACAGACAAGGCTGCCAGGGCAGAGCCCTGACAAAAATAGTAGGATTTTCTGTTATTTATACTACTTAATACAAATGGTGGCAATTATATGCACGTCAGCATTGTAGTACATTATAAAAAAATATGCAATAAGAATATATTGAGTGTAAATTATCATTTTAATTAAAATTATTAAATGAATGCATTGGGACAATAAAGCCCTCCCTACACCTACCCTAACCCTACCCGATACTTTATATTCAACTTTTTAGTTATTTCCTTAGTTTTTATTGAAAATAAATGAGATGAGATATGATGAGATATGAGAATTCTAAAGAGGGAAAATGTTCTACAAAAGGTGGGCTCAATCTCGGATCGATCACGTCAAAGAGACTGCGACACGCACTTGACCATCCACGCCCCTGGAGCTAACCTTTGACAGCCGTCTTTTGTAATGTTGTCTAGCCCAATCACGAGTTGGTGGGCGGGGTTAGTGTAAATAGCACTTAGTGTACATAGACACTCCAAAATACAAAATTACATGCAATTTTCATGATTTTCCTCTTATTGTGTTAAAATTATTCATATTTTGCATATTCTGTAAGGGTGTGTAAATTTATGAGCAGAAGTGTAATGTTCCTCTAAATATTTTTTTTCTTGTTAGATAAAGAAGTTTATAAATATTAAATGGCTTTTCTGAGGTTAATGTAATGTGCCATTTTTTGAAAGCTGTTTTATTTGTTGTCTTTCCACAGTTAAAATATGATCACATGACACATGATTCATATCAGTAAGTTGAACTGTTTCTTTCAAAACAGTATGCATTAAAAAGCACCAAAACTGTGTTTGTTGTTTGAATTTTGTAAAAAAAAAAAACAATTATAAATGTATTAGCTTATCCACATTGTGTGAAATAGACACTGACACAGTAAAACACATCATCGGAAAAGCGCTAATTAAACATCACTGCTTCAGTCAATGATTTTGACCCTGCAAAGCTGTTTCTGCTGAATCCAAGAATAAATTGTTCATTTTCAGTTGCTGAAAATTCCATGCATCAGTATAAAACATTATAATGTAATAGTGTGGGTGAAAACGGCTTCATATTGATCTGAACTCATCACACTGAAGTGCCAAACTCTACTGTACGTGTATCAGGAAGGGTGGTGAGGAGATTTCAGTGGCGTGAGAGGGACATCTGACAGACACACACACACACACACACACACTCATCTCTCCTTACAGGAAGCAATCTCTCTGAGAGGAGCAGAGATGGAGGTACCAATCTCATCTTTGCAGTTCACTTTCAATCTTTAATGTGTGTGAATGAGTGAAAACAGAGGGGCTATTTTCAGTTGCGTGTTTACTGAGAGTGTCTGCTCGCATTAGCCAAAGCATGTGCGCTGTCCGCCTGCAGGGCTTGTTATCGCAGGAGCCGAGGTCCGGTAAGTGGGCTGGCATGGATCCGTTTGTGCTCCAGATGGACACCATGGTAACAGCGACTCATAAGGGGGTGATGTTTGTGCCCTCAAGTCAAACATTTACCTGGCACTGCCTGTCCAGACATCATTGTAAAGTCAACACTGATGCCCACATTCCCAGATTATGCACACCAAGTGCCGCTGTTTCTATTCTTAGCCCGTGCTTCCAGGGAAAGGGGAGTTTGACAGCTGTTTTGCATGACGTTTAGGGGCTGTTTGGGCTTCTGTTATTTCCTACAAACACAGAAACATGTTGCTCTCCATTGTGACGGAGGGAATGTTATGCTGCTCTGCATGTGGCACCTAATGAGGAAGAACAGTCAGAGAAGAGGAGCAATATAGAGGGCGAGAGAGAGAGCACATATTGTCCAAAGGTATTTCATTGTATTTGCACAGCGTGTAAGTGGGCGCAGATCCGCTTGAAGAAGTGTTTGACATATGATGTGTGTGTTTCTGTGTGAGTGTGAATTTGAGATATTTTCAAATATCCGCATTGTGTGGGATACTCCTGCAAACACTTTATATACAAGAGAAATGCTCTGAAAATGTTTCCCCCCATTTTAAGTCAAGTCTTTGTTTGAAGCATTATAGGTCATGAACCAAACCAACCAGCTACAAGTTAAAGCAACATTTTAATCAAAAATACTTTATAGAGTATTAGAGATTTATAGAATTTTCACCTGTCAATTTTTGTTACATTTTCATATATTATTTTTATTATATTAATAATATACTGTAAAAGGAACAATTACTGTTTTCTGACATTCTACTTTTAATCATCAGTAACACTTTATTTTGATGACCAGTTATCACTATTAACTTGTTGCTTACTAGCATGTATATTACTAGCATATTGCCTAAAAACACATGAATGGCTTATTCTGCATGACCATATTTAAGATCCCTTAGTCCTACCCAACACCTAAACTTAACAACTACCTTACTAACTATTAATAAGCAGCTAAATGTGAGTTTATTGAGACAAAATTCATAGTTAATAGTTAGTTAATAGTGAGAGTTGGTCCTCAAACTAAAGTGCAACCAAATTATCGTATTAATTAATTGTACTTTTTCCCTTGTTGTTGTTATTTGTTTTGTTTTGTGTATAACAATATATATAGCATTACTAGCAATGTGTACATTTATTTGGTTAGACTAAAATTGTCCAGGTGAATATGCTTTAATACCAGCAGAGATGGGAAGTAATGAAGTACAAATACTTCGTTACTGTACTTAGATTGTTCTTAACTACACTATTTCATTTTTCTGACTACTTTTACTCCTTACATTTTCACACAAATATCTGTACTTTCTACTTCTTACATTTTCAGACTTACGTTACTTTAGTTTTGATGGATCACCATTCTATAACAAATCTATAATACATGAATCGTTGTACACGTCTTGACTGGCAGCGTGATTCGGCTCGCACACGCACAAGGTTTCTAACGTTTCTAATGATTACCAGAGTAATCAATGCCAGAGACTCAAGAATGGAGTGAATCAGAGAGAAAAATCTACTGACCGGGTCATGACTTCAAGAGCGGGTCAGTTTCATCTGTAACTAGGCTGTAGTTTTGTGTTTGTTTACTTAGTTTAGAATTAAACCACTAGCAACCCTTAGCAGTAGCAGCGAAATGATTAATACTAGTCTACTGTAAGCTACTAAACTAAATTACTATCATCACTCAAAATACTGTATGATAAAGAACATCATCTAATGTAAAGTTACAGTAGTAATTTAGCAGACAAATATGATAAAACATTGTTTTATAATATGTTTAGTGGGAACTAGGACAGAAAACAACACAACCCTTACAACAATTCAAACCAAAAACCATGGTTACAAGTTAAACCACGGTAACAACAAATTAACCATGGTTTTACTACACTGACCATAATCTAAGCATGAAATGTGTAGTAAAACTATTGTAAATTAAAACTGATTGTAATCAATCTGACAAAAAAAAAACTATTTTACTGTAATACACCATGGTACATTTTGGTTAGAGAAAAATATGACTCATGATAACACAATAACATGTACAGTATTAGGATTTATCTTTAAAGATATTGTCCATGATGTAATTATTATTGTACTCATTTTGACATGTGTGACCCTGGACCACAAAACCAGTCATAAGGGTCAATTTTTCGAAATTAAGATTTATATATCATCTGAAAGCCGAATAAATAATCTTTCCATTGATGTATGGTTTGTTATGATCGGACAATATTTTGGCTGAGATACAACTATTTGAAAATATGGAATCTGATGGAGCAAAAAAATCGAAATATTGAGAAAATCATCTTTAAAGTTGTCCAAATGAAGTTCTTAGCAATGCATATTACTTATCAAAAATTAAGTTTTGAAATATTTACGATAGGAAATTTACAAAATATCTTCATGGATCATGATCTTTACTTAATATCCTAATGATTTTTGGCATAAAAGAAAAATCTTTAATTTTACTTTAGGTCACATTTAGGCAATTTAGAAAGTATTGTTTTGTTAAATCTATAGTATTTAATTCATTATAAGATAGAACAACAACACATGGTCATAATAATAATAATGAATAATCTGTTACATTTATATAGCCTAGTGCTTTTCTAGACACTCAAAGCGCTTTACAATGTGAGGGGTATCTTATAATGTGATGCTTAAAATTGAACTAAAATAAAGTTATGCTATTGCGAACAGAATTCAATGAGGTGGTTGTTTTGCTACAAGGTAGAGACAGTTCTGTTCATAAGTGTAGATGGCTGATGGGGAAAATGACAGGTACAAGAACATTTATGAAAAAAATGAACACACACAAAGTGAGATGTAGAGAGATATAATGGAAAATTAGCTGAAAATGAAAATAAAATAAATGTGCAGTTCAATAGAGAAACATTCATTATTTTGAATGGCCCCAGCCTAAAGTTTTAAACCTTTTAAATGTGATGGCCATACAAAAAAAGGTGTTTCCGTGGTTTCAGGATTAGTTGTGGGTGTATGGGATGGCCTGGAGGAGTGTGAGATTTCCTTGCCTGAAATGTGTTATTCGGTCACGATACAGTCGTTAGCTAACAAGATATTAAATGTAAGTTATTTTGTATGTCAATATGTCAATATGACGTGAGGTACAGGTACCAGCATGACACTAAAACAGGTTGTAGTAATGGGTACTTTTACTTAAGTACATGTCAGAGCCCATACTTCTTTACTTTAACTTGAGTAAACAAGTGTAGACGGTACTTCTACTTTTCCCAGAGTATTTTAAACACGAGTATCTATACTTCTACTTGAGTGAAGGTTGTGTGTACTTTTGCCATCTCTGAAGACCAGTGGGTTTTAATTGTCATTTTAATGTTCACACACAGTAAATGGTGACACATTTGATGATGTAAATGCAAAAGAGTTTTAGTTATCCGTATGAGACAACTACAACTATGTAAGTAATGCGTAACACAGAGATTTTGACCAACTCTGTTGCTCATTTTTAGCTTTTTATATATTTTTTTATTCCTTTGTAAATTTGTCAGCCCTTGTGATTTGTGGTCACATTATTTAATAAAATAAAACATCCAACCCAATCTCATGAGAAATCATAAATATTTTAGAAGGCCGTTTTATATGAATAGTACAGTATGTAATGATGTGATTCCTACCAAATAAAAATGGACAAAAGGAAAGCACGAAGCTCCATCTCTAATCCTAACCAGCTGTGGGGTGTTGGTAGATCATACAAAAATGTACACATGTTAATATGAATTCATATGATTTATCCACCAATTCGCCAAAACCTAAAATAGTGACAAGTTGTCGTAAGATTATGTTGACAATATCCCAAATGAATTTTTCCTTCACTTCTCTCATTTCTCTTGTTTCTCCCCCCAAACCATTCCTTAAATCTCACCTTTCTCCCCTTTACTTATATTTCCAAAGTACAGAAACACAATAGACTAGATACCTTGCATGCATATGTTATCTTTGCATATGTTTCATTTTCCATGGCGTGTGATCATTACACTGGAAACAAAAGAGCATCTAGATAGTATCCAGGTGGAAAGATGGCTGTAGTATCTGTTAATGTCTGAGTGGCGTGCGTCTGTGCCTCTCCATTCATTTGTCTGTCGCTGATTTAACTGCTCCATACGCCTGAGCTCTCCATAGTTTAAACTGTGAGTCTGTCGCCCCATCTGTCTGTGAGTCACGCTTCAGCACAGGCTTGAGCTATTCAATCCTTTCTGCTTCACAGCTGAATGGCTGTATTTGTTTGCTACTTGCAATTCCCTCTTACATTCCGCTAGTTACATTAAAAATATGATTCATGCTATGCATACTACACCACAGTCCCACTGACATGTTCCTCCTCCTTGAGACTGATCTGCAAGAATTGCACATCTATTTTGAGGCTTCGTATACAATCCTCCCAAAATAGAAAAGAGTCGTCGTTGACTGTCTATTGTAGATGTGCATTATGCAATGCAATGATATTCCTCAAACATTCAGACAAGGGTTTGTTTCAAATCACTGAGAATAATTCAGCCAAACCGCTTAACATGCAGGCTAACTTCATACTGATGACCTATAGACTATTTCAGCATGCATACATTGTACATGTTTACATTTTTAATCACATACTAGGGTGATGGTTAAATTGTAATGTTTGTGTGCTTAATTTTGATTTGTGGTCTTTTTAACCACTTGTTTGTGATACATCTAATTAACCATCTACAGCCACATTTACACGGGAAAGATGCAATAATATTGTCTGCTCTACAGCCGAGTTTGACTTGGCTTATATTTTGAATTTGGCATCACTGATTCCCAGATCACTGATTCACTTCCACGTTTAATAATGTGAAGCTGCTTTGATACAATCTCTATTGTATAAAGTGCTATACTAAAATTGATTTGTGTTGTGTTGATTCTCATACACAGCTGACAGAAAACAAGACATGATGATATATATGTGGCTCTGCTGCAGCATTTGATTTACACGGAGCCTATACAACCTAAACTTGAATAAACCTTTAACACTTTTTACTGCTTCCTTCGGGAAATGCATTTTTCCTCTTTTTCTCCTCCATTAGATTCAACTCTGCAGTAAATTGTGTTCAAACTGTTTAAACATACAAACTCTATTTAGACTCTTTTTTGTCATTAAAAATATAACAGTGATGATGTCATTGTATTTAGTCGTTTAGCAGAAGCGATTTACAAATGAGGACAATAGAAGCAATCAAAATCAACAAAAGAGCAATGATATACAAGTTTTATAACAAGTCTCAGTTAGCTTAATGCAGTACACGTAGCAAGGGTATTTTATTATATAATAAATAAAAAGAAAACAAATAGGATAGAAAAATAGTAGAGCAAGCTAGTGTTAGAGACCTAACTAGCATATGCTGTATTAGTCTTCTTTATACCACACAAAAGACACTAAAGCTGTGACTGGGGCAGTACCTTTTTAAAAGGTACACTTTTGTACCTTTAAGGTACTAATATGGACACTTTAGTGTCCCAATGACAGCTTTTGGGCCTTTTTTTCTGAGTGCAGTTGCATATTGAATTGTCATTAGCATGTGAAAAGCAAAATTGTATTCAGATAAAAAAAAATCTAATAAAAATACAATTTCCTTAAATAAAATGTAAATTTACTTATTAGTTAATTATTTACTAATGTATTTACTGGAATACAATTTAAAGAAAGTACAATTGTATACATAAATGTAAACAAAGATCATTTGTTCTATTAAAAGTCATCCACACCACTAACAAGTGTTTTAATGTAAAGAGAAACTCACATAGACATGTCACTGACACAAACAGTCATAACCCAATAATAATGAATAACCCCGATCATGTCCAGTGGCTGTAACAGCGAGAGTCTGGACTGTAGCGCAGCACAGAAGTGGGCCTGGACCGGGCTGAAACACTGAGCAGTGCTGCACACTCCAGTCTATTAGCACCTGATGTAAGCCTGTACAAAAGCAGAGAGAGAGGAAAGGGTGAGTGAAAGAGTAATGCATCAGAAAGAGCGTCTGATGGAGGACAGGAAGCCGAGCGCAAGAACAGATGGAAGGGGAAGGAATGAGATTAACAGGACTGGTGATTAAAACAATGCTGCGTATGAATGGGAAGAGGTCTCGATGGGCGGCAAAGGAGGACACACTATTGACCGCCGGTGTCACACCGTGATTAGTGGGAGGTATAAGCCACAACAGGCAATACACATCGATCCCGCGAGCCAGACCCTGTCGATCGGGTCATTCTTACCCAGACCTTTCTCGTTTTCATGAATCACTCCTTATCTGGACGCCGCTCGCTCTCTTTCCTCGGCCCCAGGGCTGTTGCTCTACTTTTCCCTCTCTCTCTCTCTGTGCACACAGAAACTCTCTCACCGACTCTCACAGCTGCGGCTGGAAAGCACACGCAAACGTGCAGTTACTTCAAATGGCCCCTGCATGCACTACCCTGAAAGCAATTAAAACCAAGGTCTATTTTAAGATGAACCACAGAGGAATCGTGGGTAGTGCACTGCACTCCTAATCTCCGAAGCTTATTTGAATTATAAAAGAAAACGCACAGTTCGCGCTGTAGGGGAACATGCATCCTACTGTTGTTTATGCATAGATTAACAAACAAGTCTATACGTTTGTGCAATTTTACATTTTCATGCTTTTGCTCAGCTGTGATCATATATTCTGTTGCATGTCTTGTAATTATCATACACAAAGCCTAAGGCCAAATCAATGTCCAACGCTAATGCAATATTTGCCAAACAAGGGTTTGTGAATCCTGAGGGCTAGTGAGGGAACTGCAGGGGGTTCATGAGGGGTTCATTAAACGTGACATTAAAATCAACAAATGGGGCTTCACAATTAATTAAAATAAACTGTGATATATCACAGAGCGGATGATCCACAGTAAATGCTGCTTCTCTACATCTCTACAAGCGCTGTGAGTTTAGCATGCATTTGGGTGCACTAGCTTCCTTTTATTTATGCTCACAATCATATAATTTCCAACATTTTGTGCATTTACAGCAATTATTTTGCTAAATAAGAGCTAGAATATGATTAATTTAAGCATAAATATTTGTAATGTTATTTGTAGTAAGGTTGGTTGGTTGGTGAAAACCTTAGCATCAGCTGTAGAGTCTTTGCTCATTGTGTCTGGATGTCTCAGCAATTTCCATTTCATTTCAAATAACATGACAAAATAATCACAATATAAACACCATGTTTCAGGACGTCGTGTATATCTAAATAAAGATGAGATGTTGTATCTGTTTACTTGCATTTCATGTGGCCATTAACCAGCATCAGAGAACCGTGAACGTGAATGTGTCATTAAATCATAACAATATCTAAGGGTTATGTCTCAAAGCTTCAGCTAACAGAAGCGTTTGGAAATCTGATATTGGGATGATATTGAGTGGAAACAGCAAGTTTGGGCATTTTGCTAATATTGATGCATGCTTTCCCATAATGATCTCTTAATTATTTTTCCAAGACTGCTTAATTGACTGATTAAATGAAGTTGCCTGTTGAATTTCAGGTACAGATCCGAGTCTGACGTCAGAGTTTGGTTTTCTTTTGCTTGGTGTGAAAGTTTTTCCACTCGGCGAATCAGCCTAACTTGGAACAAAGGTCTGGGGTATAGGTCATGTGGACATGATTCACAGATGGATGAGCTTGTGTTAGTGTAATCATGCATTTCTCATTGCTGCTTGTCTATGCTGAAACTGCTCACTCTTGTGACGCATCTGCGTAAAGCACAAGTGCCCATTTGTGTTTAAGGTCTTTAATGGCGGCAGATATCATGTCTAAGTCACATGAAAAAAGCATTGCTTAAATGTAAATGTTCAATAGGTAGTACAACCAAATCTAGAAATATAAAATGTTGTAATTTGAATGAACAGATGGCCAGTACACTTTTTGTGGTCTTTAAAAAAATGCAAACCTTAAAAACAAGCTTAAATCTGCACCTAAAGCTTGGATTGCAGTATTTCAAATGCAACGAGATGATATACGCTCAACTGAAATATGTGATTTTTCTGTTGTTTCCTTGACAACCAAGTTATTCAATCCCAAGCTTAGTTACCATCCCTTGTGAAGAAAAATACTTCAGACAGTACACTTTCATGATTGTTTCTTAAGTACTTTAAAAACACTTTATTAAAAAACGTTATTTTTGTCTTTAAAATAGTGCATTTTGTAATAATATCAAATTAAACGTTGTATTAAATAATTTGTAATAATTAATCTTAAAGAAGTACATTAGATGTTTTGGTCACACTTTATTTTAGGGTCCAATTAACATTAACAAACAATTAACTATGACCTTTGCCTCAATACACTCTTAATTTTCTGCTTATTAATAGTTAGTAAGGTAGTTGTTAAGTTTAGGCTTTGGGTAGGACTAGGGATGTAGAATATGGTCATGTATGTTAAGCTATATATTATTCATACACTATAGCAGTAATAAACAGCCAGTATGTTAATAATAGGCATGCTAATAGCAACTAGTTAAGAGTGAGAATTGGTCCCTATACTAACGTGTTACCGATGTTCTTACTAACATACTAAAGCAATTATAATTCTAGCTGTAGTGTGCTATTCAATATATATTTAAAGCTCACTACGCTCTACCAGCTCAGGGTGCATCTGTAAAAATAATCACTTTTAGTCTCGAAATAACTAAATGGTGTTTTCTTTTCAATTTTGCAGCACAGCACATGCTTTTTATTCCCGCCGCCTTCAGTGAATCGTTTACTCACACTACTGCACTGAGATCTTTTAATATGCAGTCTAATGGTTCCCAGGTGTGTTTATCCACTTCTCTTCACAGGTGTTCAACAGACATGATTGTATCACTGATTGTTTAACAATCTCAATTAGACACAACTTAAGTGAATGTATGATGTGATCCAATTTATCAAGCATATAGTGTTATTAACAAACTCGTCATCATCATCATCATCTTGAGCAGGCGTCATGGAGGATTCCCAACACGGCACGTTACTCTATCAGACCCAATTCAGATCCTGCAGTGTCTTCTAATGAGCTGATGAGGTCAATCATCAAACAACATTAACACACATTTGAGTACAAATACAAATAGATAGTGTCCTGACACACCGGGCAACAAATGCCATTTGTTAATGAGGATCACCATCTGTACAGTAGAATAACAATTCAACATGGTATAAGCAGAGGAAGGTTGCACAAGTCAACACGGGTCATTATTTAGAAAGAGTGAGGTTAAAGGAAAGAGATGTTGAAATCTTCATCAAAGGCTAGAGGAAACATCAGCTTCAAACCAATGCATTCAATAGGCCTCTTGCTGTAATTATTTCCATCTACATCTCCATCTTTTCTGGGATTTGCTACTTTTTCCATTCCTATGCGGTATTATATCATGTGTACAAACACAAACATGTCTTGTGAACTGACATCACATCTCCTAAAAGCTGATTTATGCTCACTTATAGATGTCTTGACATTTTTCCAATATTAATGGACAAGGACATTTTATCATGTGCTGTACATCTGATCAATGAGCTAACATAAATCATTTTATTGTATGTACATCTGTGAAAAAATTAAATAACGGTGTAGGACATTGAGTTCATGTAAATATTTTCTTGTATGTACATCAGTGAAATAGTTCATTCTAATTCATAATTCTCAAAACAATTTCTACATGGATAACAGTCCTTTATAAATGCTTGCTTCTTGTCCTTTACTAGACTAGATTACCTAATCGTTTTACCTTACTTTATTCGCCAAGTGTGTGCAAACACACAAGGAATGTGTTGTGGTTTTCAAGAAGCTCTTGGCACATACATGCATGCATACATATATACAGTAAATACATATCTGACATGAGAACAGATACATTTAAAAAGACTTAATAATAATAATAATGTGTATGAATCTGAAACAGAAGATTTTATGTACAGATTTGTGCCTTATTTACTCTATATATACAGAAAATATGCATATGTATTTACAGAGAGAGAGAGTCAATAATTAGCGATGGGGAATGAACTACAGAACACCGGTAATAATTCCTGTGTTAGCTGTTCAGACTGGAGATGGCATGGGGGTAAACTGATGTGTTAGTGCACAGAGATCTGTAGCGTCTGCCTGAAGGAGAAGTGCAAGCAGGTCATGTCCAGGGTGAGAGAGGTCTGTGATGATGTTATCTGCCTGTTTCTTCACTCTGGAGTAGTACAAGTCCTGAAGGCTGCACACCAATGATCCTTTCTGCTGTCCTAGCAGTCCGCTGCAGTCTTCTTATATCTGATTTACTGGCTGCAGAGCCGATCCTAGACTTCTGGGGACACTACGCAAAACTGTGTCCACCTGTGTTTGAGTGGTTATGAATGAACTAAACGCATTTGTCCTGTGTTTCACTCCGTCTCGAATCGAGTCTCTTCCGCAGCTCGCTATGCTTTCAACTCTTTTTTTAGTCTCGAGCAAGAGACTTTACGACATTCACGTTACATGATTTGACTGATTTTACGTAGAAAGGGCGACAGCACCGCATTACAATAAATTATCATTCATGTTTTCATAGCCGCTGGCCAAATTCAAAAACGAAACAAAAATGAAATCATATTTTGAGCAAGTGTACTGGTGTTTCGGGAGGCTTACGCAGCTTGCGTATTCTGCGTATAGGGAGGATCGGCTCTGGCTGGCTGACCCAAACCAGACAGTTATAGCGGAGTACAGAACCGACTCAATAACAGCAGAGTAAACTGTGTTCAAAACTGTCCTCTGAATCAAAAGTTCAGCATAGCCGATGAAATTGATTCAAATGGCAATCCCGGTTTCAATGAGAGGATGATAACTGTCAGCTGAAAGCATTGTATTTCTGTCCATATGCTTCCATAAAACTTTAGTTTTACGATGTTATTTATGATTCATAATAAAGAAAGTGTATGCATTTATGAAATTTTGTTAGAGCATACAGTACTGCTATTCCTGGGATCATCATTTATCAAATGTATAATTTATGCTTGAATTTAGCTTGAATTCATTTGTTCTCAACAGTTTTATTTAGTAATGTATCCAGTTCTGCTTTATAATTTGATGTGGGATTGAATGTCCATTTCATGTCCTTATCTTTTATCGCATAATTTTCATTAACATTTCCCCTCACGTAGCAGTCAGTAAACTTACTTTTGGATTTGAACACCTTGAAACAAGTTACTAAATTGCAAATTAATCTTTAGAAATAATATAATTACAAATATAATTTTAATACACAACATACAAGTTTCAATATAAATTATATTAAAGTATATTTTACCCTAAATTCTTGTCAGTACAGTTTTAAAGACAGTAGAAGTAATTATGAAATTGCATATATAGATGCAATTTAGTGGGTGTCCACATACAAAAGCTATAGAAGACTAAGCTCAGATTTAACAAGATTCTCATCAAAATTGTCCAAGGCTACGTTATCTCAGATTCATTCGTTATGTTAATCTCAGTACAGAATATTAACAGCATTCACACAGTGTACGTCAGCAGACGATGCTGCGTGACAGAAGTGCATGGCACATTATGCCGTCCAGTCTATGTTGGCCAAGCACTGCACTGAATCCAGACGATTAACAGCTGTTTGGTTAGCTACAATTAGCAGTTTGGAGTATTCATATAGAGTAATTTATATTTAAGTGTAAATTTAATATCCCTCTTTTTGCTAATTATATGATTGTCAAGTTTTTTATAATTCTTGATGACCAATTCTTGATAATTTAAAAAAGTAAAAAATATATAATTGTATAATTTATGGTTATTTACAAATTATTTTTATACTCAGAAAATGATTTATGATTATTAGAATGTGTGAGCGTGCTGTTGCAGCTTCACTTTCACGTGACTTATGCAAGCTGTGTGAAACAGTCTTTCAGTTTGCATGTTATCAGGTGTTCATTTTGTCTATTTCTAATTAGCCTAAGGTATTTGTCCTCTGGGTTTGCAGATGTTGCTCTAATTAAATTTGGTGGAAAACGCATGGGCAAGTGTGTGTCAGTATTGTTTTCACTCTCTTGTCTCACTGGCGTGTAACAGGTACTACGCAATGAGCAAATGTCTCTGGCACGCGTGAGTCGATCCAGCAGTAGCGAGTGTTTAGTGACCCGTTGAAGCATCTGATGTCTCGTTCAATTGTTTATGATGCAGACTACTGATAGCATGCAGAATCAGACGCTACATAATCCATCAGCTCATTTCACACATGCACTGCAGCCCGATCCCAATGAGATTGTAATATTATATAGCACTGCCAATGTAATTTTTTTTAACAAAATTGGTAAAATGCTGTTTGGCCCTTGTGATTGCAATGGAATTGATTTGCAGCCAGCCAGCTCGCCTAATCTATAGCGTCTTACTATCGTGAGGAAAACAAGGACATTATGGTATTTCAGAAATCAGCCTGACCCTGGAGGCAATTTGTTGCATTATAGGCATCACTTGGCTGCCTCGGAAAATGAACTCCACAAAACCTCAGCTGCTACCTTCCGTGCGTTGTTTTCGCATGAGCTGTAGCTATGGAGACGGACGTTTCTGAGTCATAAAAATAAAGATAAATATTCACTTGTAGCACCGGTTGGCGGGGTGACAGTAAACTGTGTTGATGAGTACGACTCTGTTCTTGTGGTCTGTTATGTAAAACCTGTCAGAGGGTTGGAGTGGGGTGGCAAGAAAAGAAGAGAAGGGGCGGTAATGACATGCTGGGTATAACCAGAGGCTGTCCCGCAGAGGGATCCCACTTTATAACGGCTATAGAGAGACGAGAGGGATTTGATGCATGGGAGGGATTTTTAGCTGTGCTTGAGAGACGGCTCAGGAGAATGAGCCCAGAGCACAGACGGGCTAAAACACATGATCAGTGTGTGTGTGTGTGTGTGTGTGTGTGTGTGTGTGTGTGTGTGTGTGTGTGTGTGTGTGTGTGTGTGTGTGTGTGTGTGTGTGTGTGTGTGTGTGTGTGTGTGTGTGTGTGTGTGTGTGTGTGTGCAGTTCTGAGAAAGAGTAATAGTCTAGCCCACTTTCAGATGGATAGATGGATAGTTGAATAGATAGATAAACAGACAGACAGACAAATAGACAAATAGATAGATGGAACATCATATGTCAATCAGAACATATTTGGTGTTGTATATACAACCGGATAAAGATTTCACTCTGGGTGGAGCTGAATATCAAAATCCCATAGAAATAGGACACCTTTATTATATCACGTCTAGTAAGGACACAATCTTTATGAGCTGAGTAAAATAAAGATTCTCCTCAACATTTTATTATGAATTGGATGTAGTCCATGTTGAAAATATACTGAATTCTGAGTGACCCGTCTCTTAGTAAAGATGTGCAGCAGTCGTTATGGTGGCAACTAGAAAGTGTCTAAAATGAGCGGGCACTCGTCACTCCACAAGGTCACTGGTCGCGGGTTCGTACCTGAAGTGAATAATCCTCAGCTTGCAGCAGCACAAGCATGTTCTGTGCTCCCGTTTCACCGCTGTCTTGAGGACGGTGGCAGCTGAGGTCGAAAGCAGAGCAAAACAGCGTGTTTTAGCGAGGCCAAATGAGTGATTACCTCCAACTCCTGTCATAATTCACCATGACCTCAATCTGCCACCGAAGCCTCTCCGTGACTGATCGCAGTTCAGGTGTTCTGCTCTGGTGTTAAGTGTAGTTAGAGAGAATAGCCTGTATCTGTCGCCTGTGCAGGGCGATTTGATGTGCAATGCTAACGGTTCAGGTCGGCACTCGGGAGACCTAATTACATCTGTAATCAGTTTACTAATGTGTTGAGTTGTCGATCTGCACCAAATCGTGTAATTGTTGAAATAGGATATAAATGTAACACAACTGTGACAATAAAAAATGACAGTATGTCTAAGTAAAACATGTAAGCATAAAATAATTAGCTTGATTTGGCACATGAATGTAGACAGCATATGAATTACTGAGACGCCTTGGTGACTCTTCTGCTGATCTGGGATCAGGAACCAGAGTGGTGTTGTACTGCATTATAAATGCACTCTGACAGCGTTTGTGGCCCAGATTGTAATGCTAACATTAGTAAATACATGCACGTGTTACTCGTGTTTCCCTCCTCACCCTGGAACGAATGCAGAGTGTCAGCATTACAATCAAACGTCAGATATTGTGCTGTTTTAGCCTAGCACCATCTGGCTGATCAGAGGGTGTGCAAAAGGAGAGGTAACATAAAGTTCAATGATTATGTGATATGTGTGGTGAGCATGAATGAACTAGCGTTCTGCCATGTTGAGATGCTGTGGTGCGTCTGTGATGGTTAGTAAGGTTCGAAACTCTTAGCATACATGAATGCAGATGCTTTTATTTATGCGAACTTGATTTCACATGTTATTGCATTCTGAAATGTGTAAGTCATAAGGCAAGCATACAGAGCAATGGAAGGGATTTAATTGCAACGTGGCTGGAGCAATGTGTCTTAGCTTGAACAATGGTAAGACAAACAGAGATTAAATTAAGTTTGAGAAACACAATAATAAAATCCAAATGCAAAATACATTTCTTGAGCATCATGACCTATGATCAGTGTAATACATAAGGTCTTACACACAGATGTTCTTTTTCGCAAAGTGGTTTACTCTATATACATTTTTCTATATTGCGATTATTCAATATACAAAAAGCGATAAAAGATCGTATTCTTCATAATCGCTGGAGCAGTCAAATCAAGATCAGCACAAGTCTATCAGTGATTTGATTTCTGAAACTCCCATAATAATCAGTGACAGAGAACTGCTCAGTGAGTCTCTTATTGTCATTGTGTTAGTTATGATGAAAGTGTTTGTGAGACTGCAGAAAAAGATCATTGCACTGTTTTCTCAGTAGACATGAATCAACAGTAATCCAAATGGATGTAAATGTTATATGCATCAGAAATCTTTCTGCCTAGCACTTTACTGCGTATTTAGAGCTCAGAAAAGCTGGGCCATTGGAACGAGAGGAAGGGAACAGATAAAGCCTTGGCTTCCCGAGCCCCAGGTGGCCATCTTTCATCCTACAGCCACCCTGTGAATGCTTTGGAGAGAGAGTCGATATCCTTGACATCTGCTCCCTCGCCCTGGGAGTCTGGCCACTGTCCTGTCCTGAGCGCCTGCAGCGGAGCGAAGAGCTCAGCTATTCTCAGCCTCCAGCGCAGATGCGCACACAAACACACGTGTCAGGTGTTAACAGTCTACCAGCACTGACAGCACACCACCAGCACATTCCCCCAACCGCTTCAACAGAAGAGCAATTGCAAAAATGAAAGGTTATGCAATTCAGTTGGATTGGAAATATCACAGCCTGCCCATCTGCAAGGTGCGAGTCCTGGATATTCCAACTGCCTCGGATTCTCTTCATCGCTTTGCCTCCAGAATGTTATCTTTGGGGAAATTATATTGGGTAAATTTTAGTGGGCCAGCAAAGAAAAGCCTCACTGCGGATCAATTGTGCAGTCAGGGAAGGAAGTGCCCAAAGGAGGGTGAAGCAGGGAGTCTATGAGAAAAAAAAACCTGATACGAGCACAAAGGAGAAAAATAACTTTTTTAGACTCTGCTATTCTAAGCCCTCAAACGTGCACTAGCCCGACTATATCTCTCGAACATTTCCGAGGCATTCGTAATCATTGAACAGCATGCATATGCTAGCTCACTTGGGTATTTCTAAGTCTAGCTGTGTACGCTATAGAGAGGTGGTAATAGTAATATTGAGCGGTCATTAAGGTGGGAGGGAGGCCAAAACAGTTCTCGCTGCTGGGATGTGTGGTACATTGTGCAACCTACCCACTGCTGAGCCCAGGCTTCTTGAGTAGGAGTGTAAGTGTAGTTGAAGAATTAGATTCCGTTAGCATGTTCTTATCGGTGATATAAGCTGTAGAGAGCAGAGGATGTGTTGAAAGGTTCGAGTGCTGACGTGCATGTTAAAAAGTCCTGGAGTCCTGAATCTCAGCACATTCAGATACACATCTCGACACAAATGTGGGTGTAGATTATAGCTGTGAAAGCTTCCGCGGAGTGGGTGAAATTATGTTGCATTCCTCGGCCCTTGGCCATCTGTCCCCATGTTTGTGCAATGATTAGGTTTAATCATATTCTGCGTTCTGTGTTGCTTTGGCAGCCGTGATAATGTGTGATCAATGCAAACAAACTGAGAAAATATTTAGACCTGAACGGGTTTCGATTAAAGGCTCACACTCTCTAATTGTTCACCATCTCCAAATAATAACAGAAGGCTTCACTTATTTTTTGAATGCGATTTTATAATAGGTTGTCAATAAATTAAATTATATTGATTTAATTATATGGCATTGTAAAATTATTCACAGATGCATATATCAATATTTGCTAGAAAAAGCATCTAAATGAAAATAATTCAAAAATATTTTTGTGGCAGATATGTAAAAAAGAGAAAATGTGTCCCTAGAATTTAGTATATTGTTTTTATTTCCACATAATTTCCAGATCATCGGCCTACAATCCACAACAATCCAATTTGTTTAAACAAAAAGTTTTGGAGCCATACAAAATACATTCTTCAACCTGCATACCTTTTATTATTATTATTGGTCTGTCATATGATACCTTGTTTTTTAAGTGTCTTACTCCATGAGCATTGCATTTAAGGTGCAACATCAAGTTTAAATGCATTCTCAAGACCGGTGCATTGTTTTATTTTGTTTGGCTCTGTTTAACTGTTTTTGACTCCAAGAACACATCCTATATAATTAGCAAAGCTCATTAAAAGTTATTTCACCATAAAATGTTAACCATGAATATAACGGAGTGAAAATAAATCTGATTGGTGGGCAGACATTTGCTCATTTGCTCAAATCCCTCACTCATTCCTTATAGTGAATACTGCATGTGTGCTATATACACAGCCGGATCACACGCTCATTCATTCGTTTCTTATAGTGAATACTGCATGTGTGCTATATACACAGCCGGATCACACGCTCATTCATTCGTTTCTTATAGTGAATACTGCATGTGTGCTATATACACAGCCGGATCACACGCTCATTCATTCGTGTCTTATAGTGAATACTGCATGTGTGCTATATACACAGCCGGATCACACGCTCATTCATTCGTTTCTTATAGTGAATACTGCATGTGTGCTATATACACAGCCGGATCACACGCTCATTCATTCGTTTCTTATAGTGAATACTGCATAGTGTGCTATATACACAGTCGGTTCACACGCTCATGCTTTAATTTCTTATAGTGAATACTGCATAGTGTGCTATATACACAGCCGGATCACACGCTCATTCATTCGTTTCTTATAGTGAATACTGCATGTGTGCTATATACACAGTCGGTTCACACGCTCATGCTTTAATTTCTTATAGTGAATACTGCATAGTGTGCTATATACACAGCCGGATCACACGCTCATTCATTCGTTTCTTATAGTGAATACTGCATGTGTGCTATATACACAGCCGGATCACACGCTCATTCATTCGTTTCTTATAGTGAATACTGCATGTGTGCTATATACACAGCCGGATCACACGCTCATTCACTCGTTTCTTATAGTGAATACTGCATGTGTGCTATATACACAGCCGGATCGCTCATTCATTCGTTTCTTATAGTGAATACTGCATGTGTGCTATATACACAGCCGGATCACACGCTCATTCATTCGTTTCTTATAGTGAATACTGCATGTGTGCTATATACACAGCCGGATCACACGCTCATTCATTCGTTTCTTATAGTGAATACTGCATAGTGTGCTATATACACAGCCGGTTCACACGCTCATTCATTCGTTTCTTATAGTGAATACTGCATAGTGTGCTATATACACAGCCGGATCACTCATTCATTCGTTTCTTATAGTGAATACTGCATGTGCTATATACACAGCCGGATCACTCGCTCATTCATTCGTTTCTTATAGTGAATACTGCATAGTGTGCTATATACACAGCCGGATCACACGCTCATTCATTCGTTTCTTATAGTGAATACTGCATAGTGTGCTATATACACAGCCGGATCACTCGCTCATTCATTCGTTTCTTATAGTGAATACTGCATAGTGGAATAGAGAGTGATTTCACTAACACTGAAGTGAATAAAACGAATGCTGTTTGATTTGGTTGTGAAAAGTCACATAATACACAGGAGCCACGTGTGTTTATTGTTTGTTTCGTGGTGGGTTAATAAGGGGTAGCTTTTTGTGATGCCCAATCAAGAGTATATCAAGAGTATATCAGGGTCTTTCCAGTTATTCTTTTGTATAATCTGTTTGCAGTAGCCTACTTTACTTTTGGACAGGTGACGAATTTATTGGTAGATGTTACATTTTAAAAACTTAAAAACTTAGAAAACCTCTTCTTAGAACTAACTTAATAATAAAATTTACTGTTGCAAATAGTTATTTTCTTAAAGCTAACTTACACAACATAAAACCAACAAAATGGAGTTAAAATGTAAGTCTTTCTCAAACAATATGTTGAACAAAGTTGTAACCTTTCCTAAAAACAGCCTAAACAGAGAGATTGTTGGGTAAAATTAAATAAAAAGTTAATTAAAATGAAGGAATAAATGTCACTGAAACTAATAAACATTTTAGTCAAAAGATTCTTGGCATGGTCGCTTTTCTGCAATGACGAACAGGCCATTAGAGACTACAGGTGGAAAGATATTAAAATAATGATTATATAATGTATAATGATATAATGTATAGATAATATATATATATATATATATATATATTAGAGGTAGGCATAGATTAATTTTTTAATCTAGATTAAAATAGCTCATTTGAATTCTGCGAAGGCATTCAGAATATGTGTGCTACCCAAATAATGACTAAAGTAAGTCTTTGAGAACGGGTTTCTCAAGCCAGGTGGCGCATTAGACCAGGGGCTCATCTCCTGTTTCCAAAATGCATCACAAACTTTAATCTCTTCCCGTCCCAATCCCACGAAAAAACTGGAGGAAAATCCGTTCCACTCCCGGAAGAATGACTCCCATTCCCTCCCACTCCCGTGTTTTTTTTTGTTTGTTTTGCCGATAACTGTCAATTACAGTAAAAATATAGTACAGATCACAGCGTGCCCACCTTATTAGTTGAATAAAAACCCAAAATGTCGTTTTTTGTTATTATATTGAACTGAAAGCCATCTTATGCACAGTGTTGCACAGATTAAATTTCATGTAAATCATCCATGCTAACACACACGTCTTCTATTTTTTTTTTGACATTTCACTCTCTATAGATATATTTTTCTATGTACTGTATTTTAGATATATTCGTTTAAGTTTCTCGCTCAAGTTCACATGAGACCTAAAGCGCATCCTGTTTGCTTAAAAGCGCAACGTTTCGTTGTTATTCTGAGTGCACAACAAATAAGCGTAGAGTCTTTACAGATTCGAAAGATGTATTAAGCTACTTTTATCTGTATGACCAAAAATGACGGAGATTTTAAGAGCAGGTGAGCGCACGGAGCCTGTCCTGCAGCAAACGCTTCCACACAAACACTTCAATAGCGCATATTTCTCTAGGTTAACATCATATTGAGCGCCATGTAAAGTTGCTACTACATACATCTTTCAGATGAAAAGCCATATTTGAGGTTGATGAATGATAGATGAGCGTTTGGATGTCCTGCCGAGTGTATTACCACATAGACCAGCCGTTAACAATCTGTCCATCACGGACTGCGAGCCTCTAGTTCGAAGACTCGTTCGCCCCTACAGTGCTAGGTACACATCCGCTAAAATAACAGGGTGAAAGTCATCATAGCTTCTATAGTAGACCCAGCTCCCAACCCAACTTTGAGAATAGATTAACGGCGATATAATTTTTATCGCGATAAAATCTCACGTTAACGCAGCACGTTAACGCCGATAACCCCACCACTAATATATATATATATGTAACAGATGTAGCTATGCCAGTAAGGGCTGTGTGTAAACCTCACTCTCCTGACCTCAAAGAAGAGCGCTAGCGACTGACGCTAGAGGCTGTAGCCTTTGGCGTTGTTAGAGCGCCCACCTCCCGCCGGAATCCCGGGTTCGAGACCCGCTCCGACGAGTTGTGGCAGTGTGGACCCGGGGGGTTACATATATATATACACACACACACACACACAGTATATGTTATAAACTAAACAAAACCAGATGCATAATATCACATTTAAAAACTTTAGATATAATATTTTTGTATAATAAACTGTAATACTGTAAATTGTATACTTGAATTGATTTAACTTGAATTGAATGCCTTATGGTGGGTTGAGTAAAAATGCTGGCTCAAATTTGGCTCACTTTGACCCATAGCTGGGGGGTGCTCACTAATTCAGGCTAATATTTAGCTAAATGATTTGCATGAAAGAATGAATGAACGCATCTGTCCGTGTTTCACTCCGTCTCGAATCGCGCTCGCAGAAAGCGCTCGAGAAACAGTATATCTTCCGTATATGCTTTCAAATAGTTTTTCTTTGTTTTGTTTTTGTCTCGAGCCTTGGTCAAAAGACTGTACGACATTCACGTTACATAATTTGACAGATTTTTACATAGAGAAGGTGACATCACTGCATTAAAAGAAATGATCATTCATGTTTTCATAACCTCCTGGTGTTTCGGGGGCCCTACGCAGCTTGTGTATTCTGCATATAGGGAGGATCGGCTCTGACTACATCCGTTATGTTGTCACTTTCAAGTTCAGTTTTGTTGTTTCAGTGCCATTCAAAGCTCCTCTTACATGGGCTCATGGAATAGTAAAGTATCCACTGAAGACACACTCCAGGATCTCACCACAAGTCATATTGTAGATCATCTGGGTACATTTCACCTACTGTGAATTTGGACACATTATTATTTTTACTTTTTGCCATACTATTTTCTCATAATAACACTATATGGAAGTTGTCATTTTCGGGGAAAAAACTAAGCGATTAGCTACCTTAGCGAAAGCTAGCTTATAATGCAAAGAAATGGAAATGGTTAATTTGTCCATCTTGAGCTTTTTTCATATTATGTGTTAGATTAAGACTACATCACACTAAATGAGGCACAGAATATAATTATACCTTTAATGAAACGATGCTGAAAACATTAAACTCCCAGTCCTGCCTAATATTAATTTATTCCTGATGTAAAGCATTGTTTAAAATGCATTTATTTTGTCTCCTCTTGCTGCAGGACTATTTCATCGTGCCATAATCCAGAGTGGCTCAGCATTGTCCAGCTGGGCCGTCAACTACCAGCCGGTTAAGTACACAAGGCTGCTGGCAGAGAAAGCAGGCTGTAATGTGCTGGACACACTAGACATGGTGGACTGCCTGAGAAAGAAGAGTGCTCGTGAGCTGGTGGAACAAGACATACAGCCAGCGAGATACCACGTGGCCTTTGGCCCAGTCATTGACGGCGATGTCATTCCCGATGACCCTGAAATCCTGATGGAGCAGGGTGAGTTCCTCAACTATGACATCATGCTGGGTGTCAACCAGGGCGAGGGGCTGCGCTTCGTGGAGAACGTTGTGGACTCTGAAGATGGCGTCTCGGGCAATGATTTCGACTTCTCGGTCTCTGACTTTGTGGATAGTCTTTATGGTTACCCGGAGGGAAAGGATACGCTACGAGAAACCATTAAGTTCATGTACACGGACTGGGCAGATAGAGACAACCCTGAGACGCGCCGTAAGACCCTGGTGGCGCTTTTCACTGATCATCAGTGGGTGGAGCCCTCGGTGGTGACGGCAGACCTTCACGCCCGCTATGGGTCGCCCACGTACTTCTACGCCTTTTACCACCACTGCCAGAGCCTGATGAAGCCCGCTTGGTCAGATGCGGCCCACGGAGATGAGGTGCCCTACGTCTTTGGTATTCCCATGATTGGCCCGACCGACCTCTTCCCCTGCAACTTCTCCAAAAATGATGTCATGCTCAGTGCTGTTGTCATGACCTACTGGACAAACTTTGCCAAAACTGGGTAAGTGCTTAACTTACAACACGCATGTGCCATTATGGGATTGTGTGATGCACGCTTAATCCATGCTTATTTTCTTTCATTGAGGATGCTTCTGGCTAACCATTTGGCTAGACTGGAATACATTTTTTTAATAAAACTGTAATCACGATTAATCAAATCCAAAATAAAAGTTTTTGTTTACATAATATATGTATGCGTGTGCGTGCATGCGTGCGTCTGTAAATATATATAAATGCACACACATACAGTATATTTTTTGAACATATTGACATGTATTTACATGTATAATATTATATTCATATAATTTACATTATATATAAATATATGAAATATATAAACATAAAAAAAAATTCTGAAATATATACATGCATGTGTGTATATTTATATATGCATATATAATACACAAAGCACACACACTTATTATGTAAACAAAAACTTGTATTTTGGATGCGATTAATCATGATTAAGCATTTGACAGGACTAGTTTATATATGTATATATATATTATATATATAGAGAGAGAGAGAGAGAGAGAGAGAGAGAGAGAGAGAGAGAGAGAGAGAGAGAGAGAGAGAGAGAGAGAGAGAGGAAGATAAGCAAGAGTGCTGTTTTTCTAAAAATCAACATTAACACAAATGTGATATTAATTTTGTGCAACAGTTATTAAACTGTAATAAACTGTAAGCACATGGTGGACAATAATTGTATCTTGTTCAGAACAACATATATCCTAATTTTGATATATCTTATTTCCTGATATCTGTAACTCAAAAAGTATTAGTCGTTGTAATTTGTCTATGATGACATATAATTATTGTTTATTAGCAAGCTAGGCTGAAGATGGCTAAACTCGCTTGTAAATTACAGTCTGTAATCTAATTATTAGCATAACTGTTCATTCATATACAAATAAAGAAAGTGTCATTCATGCATGATAAACACAATATTTGAAAAAATATTTGCAATGCACATCATCATTCATCTTCTCTGTGTGATGCTGCTGCTGGTTGGACTGTGTGCGATAATCCTGCATAGCACACCTATAGTAATTCTTAATGAGTTGAATCTCATTGAGTAATTATTGATTACCTAATATGGAACAATCTCAGTCCTAAATTCTCTACTTACTGATTTGTTAGCTTAAGGTTGTACTACTCATTTGTCCTGCATAGTTACCTATTATTGATGGATCATTATTCTAAAGTGTTAATATTTTCTGTTTGAGAGATGAACTCCCTTTGGTGTGGATTTTGTGTTTTGTAACTTTGCAGCTATATTGCACACTAAAGGAAAGGTCAAATAAAAAAAACAAGCATAATAGATTCCCTTTAATAGAACAAAAGTGTCATGGCCATTTAAATGAAACAAAAATTGACAGGAATTACGTTTCTATATTTGGTGAGTTTGAATAAATTTACACTTCCTCCAGATCATTTGCATTAAATACTAAATTCTGTCATCATCTACCCACATTCATGTAGCTCAAATACATACAATGTTTTCTTTACTATTGAACCAAATGTTAAAGCTGCTCTTTTCCATGCGGTGATAATAACACCTCTGTCAATAGGTTTATTTTATACCATTTTTACTTAAAATTCAGAGGAATCAGAAAATCAATATATAAATAAACAAATAACCGAGCGAACGAATGAATGAATGTCCAGATCATTCACTGACAAGGTTGTTAGTATGAGGAGGTAACAAGTGTGCATGATTATCATCGCTGATGATACCAAAATGTGAAATACCAGCCAGTAAATCAGAATGAACAATATATTAAAACAACAACAACCTTGCTACGTGTTCTGCGTTAGCTAACTGAGACTTGTCATAGCACTTGCCTATTCAATTCAATTCAATTCAAGATTATTTGTATAGCGCTTTTTCAATCGTTGCAAAGCAACTTCACAGGAAATTAAGTTTCTAAAATAGATTTATATTGCAGAAACTCAATATAATTAACTTATGGCAAAATGTGGTTAAGTCAGTATAATCGCTGATGGTTGGCTTCCTCTGAGGTCCTCCGAGGGCTTGTCATCTTCTCTTCTCAGGTGTTCGGTCATCTCAGATCATTTAAGGGTTGGATCCAGACTGAAGCTTGTGTAATTATGGGATGTTAATCCCGTGGCAGAAACAGAGAAACAAATAGAGACAATTAGCGTAGCTGTTTTTCCATCCAGGAACAACCCTGGATGAAATTATATGTTCAACCCAAGATAAAGCATAATAATGTGCATTTGTTCAGATAGACTGGCAGTACAAGATTGTGAGATGAATTATATGAATGCTTGACTAAAGAGATGCATCTTTAATCTAGATTTAAACAGAGAGAGTGTGTCTGAACCCCGAACATTATCAGGAAGGCTATTCCAGAGTTTAGGAGCCAGATATGAAAAAGTTCTTCCTCCTTTAGTGGATTTTGCTATCCTAGGTACTACCAAGAGTCCAGAGTTTTGTTCCTTAGGGAGCGGGTTGGATTGTAGCGTGATAGAAGATTAGTTAGGTATGCAGGAGCTAAATCATTTAGGGCCTTATAGGCAAGTAATAATATTTTGTAACTGATACGAAACTTAATAGGTAGCCAGTGCAGAGACTGTAAAATTGGAGTAATATGATCATATTTTCTTGACCTGGTAAGGACTCTAGCCGCAGCATGTTGTACTATCTGTAGCTTGTTTATTGAAGATGCAGTGCATTACAATAGTCCAGTCTAGAGGTCATGAATGCATGAACTAACTTTTCTGCATCAGAAACAGTTAACATGTTCCGTAGCTTGGAAATGTTTCTAAGATGGAAGAATGCTGTTTTTGTAACATTGGAAATATGATTTTCAAAAGATAGGTTGCTGTCTAATATAACACCCAGATGTTTAACTGTAGAGGAAGGAACATTACATCCATCTAGTTGCAAATTGTGATCCAAGATATTCTGTGTACTGTTTTTTGGTCCAATATGTAATATCTCTGTCTTATCTGAATTTAATAGGAGGAAATTATTGGTCATCCAATCTTTTATATTTTTAACACACGCCGTTAGCTTAGATAGTTTAGAAGTTTTTGCTCTATCATTGCTCTTTTGTTGATTTTGATCGCTTCCATTGTCCTCATTTGTAAGTCGCCTTGGATAAAAGTGTCTGCTAAATGACTAAATGTAAATATTTATGCACTCATTGAGCATGCCTGTTTTTTGTTATCCGTGAGTAAACTCTGTTGCAGAATACTATAGTTTACAGCATAATACTGACTTGAGGGACGCGGGACTTGAGACCCCATGCAGAGAGAATTATCAGTGGAACTTATCGCATTTCTGCCCCTCAGCAATATCGATCAAAACCCCTCTCTTCAGTTGATCACTGCCGCCCCAGGTGACCGCATACTCAACAGCACCTCCTCCCTCGCTCCCCTTCTCCTTCCTGCTCAATCCTGCCCAGAGCACAAAGCATTATAGATCTGTATGAGGATTGCTTGTAATCAGCTCTAACAACACAAATCTAATTTGACAACTGCTGTTACTGAGAAAAATTGATTGGTCATGCTGCTGCTTCTCCACTTTTACCAGTCACAATAAAAATGACACCCCTTGGCATTTATAAATCATTCTTTAACTGTTAAGTGCACACCAGGCGTAGCCAAAAGTAACATACACGGAGTGGAAATGCTAATGAATGAGTACCGCAGGCTATTTTTTTACACTGAAGGCTCAAGTTAACATTCTGCAAGCATATCAGAGAACTTTTCAGAACAACATCTGTCCAGAAAATGTCAAATAAGCTCAAGGGCATGGGACATGTGTACGCTAAACTCTGATTTCCCCCACAGGAGAATCGTTTTCTCAGTTAGACTGCCAGATTTTCTCAGCAAAAACAAAATATGAAATCGTTTGGGGAGTGGATTTTGATGTATTTTCTATCTGCTCTGGGTTGACAATATACATTAATCGATTGTAATCGATCCTCATTTTAACAATCACAATCTTGTTTCTGAAATAATCAATATTGTAACTTTTGAGGAGTCTGTCAAATTCCAATTCTGTCAGCTTTATTATAAAATTACTTATAAGCTATTGCATGAATGAATGAATGAATTGCCTTATGTGCTGTTTAAATGTTTGAATATATATGTTTAAGTGTTTATTATACAAATTAATTGCAATTAAATTTAATAGTTTGGTCATTTTAAAATATGATATAATAAAGTACAAACTGACAGGGTTCCCTGTAGTTTATTCCCCATATTTTTCCAAATAAATCCAAATGAATTGATAGCAAATGGAGTCAAGATCAGAATCAAAACTAATTGTGAAATCTGCACAAATACCCAGCCGTATTTCTAATATTGAAACAGGGAGTTAGGGATGCATTGAAGGGCTTTTTTATCCCTTAATTTATGCCATGGATGGAAACAGTAAAGATGCATTCAAAACGAACCACTTGATGGTTGGGAAAGAAAATAAAACATGACACACAAACCACGACTTGCTACTTTCGATCGCTTGTCGAAAACAGAAGATATATTCCATTTAGAGGACTTTCTCATTATAGAGAACATTTCATTGGACAGAAAATACAAACCTGAAAATGAGTCATCAATATTTGCGGTCTGTTTTGTCATAACACAAAGACTATAGATTGTACATGTGTATATCTGTTCAAATTTGTTTCATTAAATCGATGGCCTCAAAGTTTATTTCCAATTTCTAAAATATATCTTGAACATATTTTGATGTAAAGGCACAAAACCATGTCCTAGAGCTTTAAAAACACACTGTCCATAAAAATAATAGCCTCGACCCCTGCTGCATCCTAGCTGCCATTTTAAAAGCATCCGTTCAGAAATACTTCATATTATTTATTACATGACAAACACTGTATCCTCTTGCAGTCATTCATCTAATGGCTTTCAATTGAGCTGTCATTATAGAATGCATTTTAAGCACTAGTTTCTGATATTACTGCCCATGGAGTTGCTCCGTTTGTGTGGCTCTATTGTGAGGAGCGGATTATATAGGATACTGCTTAGCAGTCGGCTTGTACAGAGCAAAGGATTAGATGCCAGGATAATGAACCCCTCAATCGCTTAAAGCACACAAATCATCACTTCCATCTTAACCAGCAAACTCTCCGGTTTAGTTCTGATGCATGCTGGGATACAGCCACAAACAGCTTCTCCATGTGATGACCTAGATAGCACTCTCTAAACTGGACACTTGTACCCGAGCCAAATACATGCATAATCATGGAAGCTGGAGTCGAATAGGTTATTGTTATATTAAGCTTGTGTCACTTAATGTCAACAGTACGTATCATTCCCTAAAGCAGAATTCTTCTTTCCGCTTCATGGTGCTTACAAGCAGTGTTTCCCCTGCAGCTGGAATACAACATGAAAACAACCATTAACTGTGAAATCTGGGTAGAAACGCATGTTTGACAAAAAACTAGGCTAAGTGAAGAGACAACGTAACAATGTTTCCTTATCGGATACTCAGGCCTTCAAAATCCTTCATCACTTGAATTAAGATTAGAATAATATCATTTTAAAGCACTGCCTCCACAAAATAAGACTTTAGTGCTCTTTATACTTTGAGATCATTCTGAGGTTAAATACAGATTTAAAGTCATAACAAGAAACTGTTTAATAGCTATAATACTGTTATGGAAATCAAACATTTGCATAGCTATGACAGGAAACACTGGCATCTAAAACAGTTCATCTTAAAATAAATAATGTGGATACATCAATCCAAATAGGAAATAATACAGTTATTTATTTATTTATGTATGTGTCCTATTCTGTGTCTTAATCTCTTGAAACATTATATTATATTATAATATTGTATTTTATTATTATACACATATTAAAACCAATGTATTTAAAGTTAGTTATGTATTATGTTAAAATTATATATTTTTGGCAAAAAAACCTGGCAAAGTAATATGTGGATTATTTGCTGTGGTGACCCCTAATACGTGCAGCCGAAAGAGTGAAAGATATTAACATGTTATATGCAGTAATTATTAAAATAATTATTAGGTAACAAAAAAATATAAATACCATGTATCCATAGATCCTGAGAAAAACGTTATGTACAGCCACATCTGTTGCCACATTATTAAAAAGCATAAATGTCTTCTATTTGAAGAGGGTTTAATAACAAGGTGGGGGTCTGACAGCTCTCATAATGTGTTGAATCTGTATAAAATGTAAAAAAAATGACAAGTGCATTATTACATATTTCATACTCCTAACAAGTATTTTTGAAGAAAAGTCAAATAGACATTTTATCTGCCTTTGGGACAATTATTAAAAATCTTGAATTTTTTTAATGAATGGAAGAATAATGGTAAAATGCTGCCGAGTGTAGAACTGTTAAATTTAATTCAAATCTCAAAGGGTTTTTACACAGTTTTTATTTTTTCTCAGCTGGTTATTAACAGTAGAAGTGTAATGCATTAGCACCATGATTAATTTTTCAAGTGTTAACCAGTGGTTATTAGTCCTGCAGAAAAACAAAGCATCCGAGAACCTTCTTCACACTGATAACCGAATTGTCGCCTTTGTTCAGGCTACAAATGGACCTCAAATGCTTCCGTCTGCATTTCTATAGAGATGTCAGTGCTAGTATTTGATGGACAGGGGCTGTTTCCTCTAAACTCTTCTACGGTGTCATTCAGCCTCCAGTCAAACAGCCCATGCTGTGCTGAGCCCGAGACGTCGCTGAGCAGAATACTGTTGTGCTTTTCCTTTTGTCCTCCTATTTTCTCTGCATCTCCCTTCAAGCTTTCTTGTAACAAGAACACAAGACACTCTCAGAAATGCTGAGGCCTGCTGGGATGAATCCAGATATATTTCTGATTGAAAAGCCCATGTTTTTTCATGATACTGTCCCTTGCTGAGACATTGGCAATTCCACTCAAAGAATAAAACATGATTGATCAATAATCAATAAGCAACGATTAATAAATAAGACTTGACTGCCAGCTTGACCGTAATGGCTCAATGATTTGACACGACCTGCATTTCGTGTTTTGTCAATGCATCTGTATTGACGTCTGTCTTATTGAAATTCTGTTGCCTGGACTTTATCTGAATAGCAAGCAGATGCTCATTAACTCACACTGTCTTGTCGTATCTTCCTCGTGATTGTGTAAACAGTAATAATTATTTCAATGCTGCATCTTAATGAGCAGTTTCCCTCACCGCTACACCTAAACGGAAACAGTCTCTTGAGCATCGGTTGACCCTGCACCCAAGGCCAAGTCTATCTCTTTCTCTGTCTTTGAGCTGAACTGCTTCCCGCATCCGCTTCTTTTATCGTTCCTAGACCTCAGCGAGTCCAATCGAGAATAAAAAGGGATTGTGTTTATTTTGTTTAGCAGTCTTCTCAATGAAGTCAGCACTTGATAGTGTAGGAAATATCTTGGCAATATGCAGATTTGGTTTGGAGAAGGTAAGGAAGGATCCCTGGATGCTCATGATGAAGAGGTTGAATGTAATGAGTCGAAGCATCATCTGAGAAGAGCTGAGCGGCTGAGTCAGGACACGTTGACCATCACTCATCTCGCCCATCCGATCAATAGCAGTCATAATGAAGAGTGCACAGCTACCTGTATTACTTCAAAACCATTGCCTTCTTTATGGCTTACTGATGGAAAATCTCCCTGACAGTGATGTAGAGATGTTCTGATACATTTCTACATCTTTTCTGTGCATTATGGTTCAGTATTTGAGCCTCAATTGATAAACAAATAAACACTTTAAAAAGTGTTGATTGCCCATGTAGAAGTCAGCAGTACAATGCTGGGGTTGAATTCATAGCAGCACACTAAAATGTATTCAGAAACTGTCATCCAACCACAGCATTGTTGTGGTCACTTTTACATGGGCAATCAACACGTTTTAAAGTGTATATTTGTTTATCAATTGAGGCTCAATTTATATGTTTGCCCTAGTTAGCCCTAGCAAACATCCAGAGCTAGTCACTGCCTTCTACGAGTACATTTTACAGAATTAATACTTAGAACAGGGCAAATTAGCGAGAGAGCACAATTTCAAAACAGCGCCGATGGGAGAGGACATTTCTGCGCAAGTTTAAGAACATATCGACCCATGCAATAAACAAGCCCGGTGCAAATTAGCATAATCACAAATAAAGAAGCCACAGTATGTTAAAAAGAACTGGAAAATATATGAAAAGTTCCAAAAAGATTTGATAAACCTATGTTCGGATAATGTGTTCTTCCAAATTCCAAATAAATGAATACATGTGGATAAAATCCTCTCCCTTCTACCACGCGCTCTCTGTTCTCTGCGGTGCCTTCTCTAGCAACAATAATCACAGCCATTTCAAGCTCAAACTGTTTAAGACATGCTTTTTTGGGCGTTAAATAATGGCGCAAATATCAGTAATTTGACAAGCACAAATGTTAGTAAAACATGTTACATGATTCATTTGAATACATTCCTCCCTTAGATTTTGCATCTGAAAGGGGAACTATATTAAAGTCTACTGCCTGAATGTACTGACAAGCATTTATTATGGTAAATTAAAATATATAATTTCTATTGAAACTTGTCTGTTTTATATTCAGGGGCCAAGCACCGAAGCCACCTACTGAATCTGTTAGTTTTCTTATTATTATTCTTTGGAAGTTTATGGCTGCCCAGAACCGCTTGCGGGAAATGTATGAAATTTGGCACACAGTTAGAAGATGCTCTCATTATTAACCACAGCAAATTTGGAGTCTCTATCTCAAACTCTATAGTGCCACCAAATTTTTCCCTTGATTCTTTGGCTCATGCCGGGTCGAATGCAAACCAAAATGTAAATTTCTATATGTCAAGATTTTTTGCAATGTAGAATTTTTCAAAAATCTACTTCACCAAAATTGACTCAACAATTAAAATTATACTTTAAAGTGCTTGTCTTTTCTATGTTAGTCAACTTAATAAATAAGTGTACTCATTTAATACTAAAAAAATAAATGAATTAAAAGTACTCTTGATTTATAAAATGTGTTCTTCAAACATGTATGTAGGTTTAAGGAAGCATCATGAAAGTGTAGTCTCTTACTTAAGTGGTCTTTTATTTCATTTATATTTTATGCATGTCAAAAAAACTTTTACGATTTCACTACACGCTACAAGTACACTACAAGTTCACATTCAATACAACTGAATTTAAAATTCTATTCAAAATGCCATTATGGAACAAAAACCCATAAATCGTAGCATAAAGTGGATAGTGCTCTGACTATTTTCATTGGTGGAGTAAAAGTAGACAGGTATTGTGTCTAAAATGTTAATTATTCCTCAATTTTAACTTTGTTAAAGTGTTAAAAAATGGTAGCACTTTACTTGAAGGGTTGTGCACACCCCTTCAAGTAAAGAGTTACCAAAAAAATAAATATAATAGCAATTTCATACGCACAATCATGCTTTTGCTCTAAATATAGTCATCCATTCACATTCCTAACCCTAAGTATGAGTAATAGTAGCCTTATCAAACACAGCTAATCCTCTTTTTTTCTTGTTCTGTGAGGAATTGAGAAAGTAATGTGGAAATAAGCATTAACCAGCCACTGACCCTCTGAACTTTAAGCAACAGCGGGTGAAACTTTATGGGCTGAACAGCAAGGTTCTTTGAAAGCAACCTCTCGCTCTGTCATGCTGTTTTATGTTATATATTCTATCTGCTGACCTTGACAACAGCAAAGAAAGATAAGAAAAACTCTAAATGTAACACTGCATCTTTCAAAAGCAAAGCCAGACGTGTGTGGACCTGGAAATGTACCATAAGATGAAAAACGACATGAAGCAGTGCACACTACCTCCTGTATTTATAAATATCTCCTAGATAGAAAACTTTAAAATTAAAAGTGCATACACTACCTTGAGTTAGACTCAGTGATATTCAGTTGAAGATTGCGTTTTCATTGAAATAAGTGACCTTGGCCAAAGCACGGTAAGACACTGAAGTGGAAACAGAGGCTTTTATGATGTCCCAATGGATTTGGTGTCTCTATGTCCACAGTCATCCAAGTGCTGATGAATAACCAATGCAGCCCCGTCGAATTAACTCTGACTCGTTTTCACCTTGTCATTCATTACATTTGTTCTGCTATGATTGCTATATGAAATTATTATTATTATTCTTTTGGCGTGGGTTTTCCAAGAGGGTAACCAATTCTCCTTTCTTTCTTTTATTTTTGTTCTTTCTTTCTCTATGTATGTCTGCAAAGGTGAGTTTTTCTGTGACATAATGTCTGAAGTCAAGAGCCCACCCCAAATTTTCTATGACATCCTAGTCTATATATTTTTGTCCAATTTAATAATGTTTTATTAACAAGGTTCTGGAGGAGCATGATCAGATAATCAACTAATTTGGTGCCGGTGCAACTCATTTAGCTAACTATCCTAACGAGCACAATGCGTATATACACTGACCAAAATTATAAATTCAACACTTTTGTTTTTGTTCCCATTTTTCATGAGCTGAACTCAAAGATCTAACACTTTTTCTCTCTACACAAAAGGCCTATTTCTCTCAAATATTGGTCACAAATCTGTCTAAATCTGTGTTAGTGAGCACTTCTCTTTTGCCGAGATAATCCATCCACCTCACAGGTGTGTCATATCAAGATGCTGATTAGACAGCATGATTATTGCACAGGTGTGTCTTAGGCTGGCCACAATAAAAGGCCACTCTAAAATGTGCAGGTTTACTGTATTGAGAGGTGGGGGGGGGGGTGCAAAAACCAGTCAGTATCTGGTGTGACCACCATTTGCCTCACGCAGTGCAACACATCTCCTTTGCATAGAGTTGATCAGGTTGTTGATTGTGGCCTGTGGGATGTTGGTCCACTCCTCTTTAATGGCTGTGCGAAGTTGCTGGATATTGGCATGAACTAGAACACGCTGTCGTATACGCCGATCCAGAGCATCCCAAACATGCTCAATGGGTGACATGTCCTGTGAGTATGCTGGCCATGCAAGAACTGGGATGATTTCAGCTTCCAGGAATTGTGTACAGATCCTTGCAACATGGGGCCGTGCATTATCATGCTGCAACGTGAGGTGATGGTCGTGGATGAATGGCACAACAATGGGCCTCAGGATCTCGTCACGGTATCTCTGTGCATTCAAAATGACATCAATAAAATGCACCTGTGTTCATTGTCCATAACATACGCCTGCCCATACCATAACCCCACCGCCACCATGGGCCACTCAATCCACAACGTAGACATCAGCAAACCGCTCACCCCCACGATGCCATACACGCTGTCTGTCATCTGCCCTGTACAGTGAAAACCGAGATTCATCCGTGAAGAGAACACCTCTCCAAAGTGCCAGACGCCATCGAATGTGAGTATTTGCCCACTCAAGTCGGTTACGATGACGAACAGCAGTCAGTTCGAGACCCTGATGAGGACGATGAGCATGCAGATGAGGACGTCGAGCATGCAGATGAGCTTCCCTGAGACGGTTTCTGACAGTTTGTGTAGGAATTATTTGGTTATGCAAACCGATTGTTGCAGCAGCTGTCCGGGTGGCTGGTCTCAGATTATTTTGGAGGTGAAGATGCTGAATGTGGAGGTCCTGGGCTGGTGTGGTTACACGTGGTCTGCGGTTGTGAGACCGGTTGGATGTACTGCCAAATTCTCTGAAACGCCTTTGGAGACGGCTTATGGAAGAGAAATGTACATTCAATTCATGGGCAACCACTCTGGTGGACATTCCTGCAGTCAGCATGCCAATTGCATGCTCCCTCAAAACTTTGACATCTGTGGCATTGTGCTGTGTGATAAAACTGCACATTTTAGAGTGGCTTTTATTGTGGCCAGCCTAAGGCACACCTGTGCGATAATCATGCTGTCTAATCAGCATCTAGATATCCCACACCTGTGAGGTGGATGATCTCAGCAAAGAAGTGCTCACTAACACAGATTTAGACAGATTTGTGAACTAAAATTTTGACAGATTAAAATTTTGTCCAGTGTATATGCAGCCTGCCTACCTCTGTCCATTGACAGTTTTACGGCATCCCTCCTCCACCCCAACTCCTCACACCTAATCTATTTTTATCCCATATTAGGGATAGGGGGAGTTCTCTGGGTTCTGGCCATACTTCCGGCCTCTGAGTCCTCCCCCAGGACAGCACGCCAAAATATGCTTACTATTTGCAATCAGATTAGATGTAAGGGTGAACTTGTGAATTATTCATCAAGTGAAAATGGTATGCATAATCACTGATCTAGCACAAAAAAAAACATGATTAAAGGTATCATTCAGGTCCATAATAAGTGCACAATAGTGTAATACTAAGGGGTTTAGAAATACAAACAACTAGCCTTAACAAGCACCACTAACTAAAATAATAAATTAATTAATTAATTAAAACATATATAAATAAACACTTAATAGGTGGAATATTGTCCAGACTTAATTTGCTACTAGGAAACTAGAATATTGCACTGCTAAGATCGGATCCTTTGATGAAAATATCTTCAGACAGACCTCTCCCTTTGGTGTTAGGATGGCGTTTAGGAAGTCCAGCCTAGTTTCAGAATCTCAATGGTCATGGAGTAATTTCCTCTCAGGGCCTGAGATCTGAATGAGTGGTGCTGATAGAGGCTGAAGGACTGCTTCACTGGGCAAGCCCAAGTGGCCTGAACCATAGAAACATTCGAGCCGTTTAGGAGCCGGTTTGAGTGGGCGACCTGACAGAACACCGTCAGCTAATTCTCTGTTTGCACATATGCTGCCCAGATTGGGGTTTAGTGGGATGAATGGGCATCAGCTTGGCCGCTGGGAAGGAAAACACTTATTATACATTATTGACACAGGTATAGTTACCTACTGGCTACCTAGTGTTCCTGTGGCTCATTGGTAGAGCATTGTGTTAGCAGCGCAAAAGGTTGTGGGTTCAATTCCCAGGGAACACACATACAAAAATGTATAGCCTGAATGCACTGTAAGTCGCTTTGGATAAAAGCGTCTGTTTAATATGTAAATGTACTGTAATAAAGACAGTGGAATTTTATTTTATTATAAAATTATTTTATACTATACAATATGTCATGGTCAAAATCCAAATATTCAATCAGGGTTATTATAGTTAACTAAAACTAAAATGTAAACCTTTTTTAAGTTTATTACTATAGTTCTTATTAATATTAATAATTATATGTTTAATACATCAAGATAAAATAAAGGAAAATTTGACATTTTGCCTTGGCAACTATCTGAAAATCTGAATAATAATAATTTTACAATAGTATAATAGTATATTATAACTTATTATAAGTATCTCAATGATAATAAAATAACACTGGTCCAATAAATGAGGCTAACAAATCCAAAATGACAGACAACGCATGCAAGAGATCAGTAACATAACCAAAACATGAGCTCAGTATAAACAGGAAAAATGAGACTTCACAAACATTGAGTGACTCAGACTGCCTTATATCAGAGCCCCTCCCCTTGAGGGAACATTCAAGGTTAACAAAAGAAGCATAACGCCGCAGTACACTGGCAAGGAGACAAGAAATTTCAGACAAGAGGCCTTTTTAATGGATGTCAATGAAGAAGAGTCTTCAATACTCTAAATGAACTGGTTTTGTGAGGAAACAACACACAATCGACAGACTTCTTGGCTAATCTTCAGTGTGTTCCTGTTTTTCTTCTCTTTTGGAGTTTTCTGTAATATTGGAAATCAAATTTTTTAAGATGTGTGACTTATGAGTTTATGTTTTTGAAAATGTAATTTTCTCTTTGAGATTGCCCATTATTTGCGATTGCATTCATGTGCTTATCACAAATGGTTCTGTTACATGCTAAATCAGAATAATTTAGTACAAGTTTTTTTTTTTTATATGACTAACCATAAAGGAACACTCCACTTTTTTGGAAATAGGCTCATTTTACAACTCCCCTAGAGTTAAACAGATGAGTTTTACCATTTTTGAATCCATTCAGCCGATCTTCGGGTCTGGCGGGAGCTTAGCTTAGCTTAGCATAGATCATTGAATCGAATCAGACCAGTAGCATCTCCCTCAAAAATGACCAAAGAGTTTCAATATGTTTCCTATTTAAAGCTTGACTCATCTGTAGTTACATCGTGTATTAAGACTGACGGAAAATGAAAAATTTAGATTTTCTAGGCCGATTTGGCTAGGAACTATACTCATTCAGGCATAATAATCAAGAACTTTGCTGCCGTACCATGGGTGCAATGATATTATGCAGAGCCTGAAAGTAGTCCCCAGCTAGGTAACTTTAAATAGGAAAAATATCAAAACTCTTTGGTCATTTGTGAGTGAGATGCTATTGGTCTAATCTGATTCAATGATCTATGCTAAGCTAAGCTAAAAGTGCTCCCGTCAGACCCGGAGATCGGCTAAATGGATTCAAAAACGGTAAAACTAAACTGTTTTACTCTCGGTGAGTTGGAAAATGAGCCTATTTCCAAAAAAAGTAAAGTATCCCTTTAAGTGTGATCATTAGTACTTGTGCTGTCTGGTAACACTACAGGCAGTAATTATTCATCTTCATTTACATCAACACATTAATCTCGAGCTAAACCCTCATGTGTGAAACGCCCACACAAAGTATGTCATCAGTGCAGATCAAGAGCCTCTGAAGACACGTCTAAAACATCACAACTGACCTCAAATCAGCATTGAAAACCCAGCCACAAACACAAATATGCTGTGTCATGCAAGTCGATTGACTATTATGAGACCGTGTGGTGATATTGAGATTCTAGCGTTTCCTATTAAGCGAGAATGCCCCAGGTACACCGACTGCCACTCGCACACCACGCAGCAAGAATTCATATATCTGCTGCACCGCTGCGGCTTCATTGATGTCCTGTTCTCTGGCATGTTGCACCATGGCAGATCAATATGACCTTACCTCTGCTGCCTGCTTCTTTGAAACTTAATTACTGATAGTCAGCTACAAAGTCATTGTGGTCCGGCTGCCAATATTCATTGGGGATCATTACCAGCCTAATAAAACTGATTATTTATCATCTTCTGAGCTGACATTCAACCTATTTCCATTTATCTATCTGCTTGCAGGGGCACAGAAATACACAAAAAATATAAAAGCTTGTTATTTGTCTTTAAACTAGCCGTTTTTTTATTTATTTTTTATTTTTTTAGATACACGGCATATACCAATGGCTCTTAAAAACAAAGGTGCTTCACGATGCCATAGAAGAACCTGTTTTGTCTAAATGGTTCCATAAAGAACCTTTAACATCTGAAGAACATTTCATTCAGTTCTTAATGGTGAAAGAAGGTTCTTCAGATTATAAAAAGTAAGGAAAAGATGGTTCTTTAAAGAATCTTTGACTGAAAGGTTCTTTGTGAAACCAAAATGGTTCTTCTGTGGCATCGCTTGAAGAACCTTTTAAGCCCTTTATTTTTAAGAGTGTACAGTTGCAGACGACACGACTCTGGAATGATGTGAAGCTGCACCGGCATTTCAGTTGCTGCACACACCACCATTTAATACAGCGCGAGAGAGACGATCAACAAAACAAATCTTGACATTATTTGTGTACCCTAAGTGTGTGAGCGCCATCAAAATACTCGATTTCATGAGAGCAAAAACAACTTTTCAAACATTATTCGATTAAGTAACCACTTTGACACAGCAGCTCTAGACAGATGGAAGAGCTATTATCAAATTCTAAAATATACTAATATCAATGCGGTTGAATTGAATTATATAAAAACACATAGACCTACAGTGTCATTCTTTCTGAATGTTGTTATTGTGCATTTTCTGATAGGACTCTTTTCACAGATATACAAAGGTGGTGCTTAGCTTAAAAAAGCTTGGCAGACAGGCAAACAGCTGCCATCTTGACTTGTTGTCACTTTTCATCCACTGTGATGTACAAAACATTGGCGACAGCGACTGTCCCTACAGTTTGGAGTTTGGAGGGCACACCAGTAATTTAGTTTAGTTTAGTTAATTTGTTTACAGGGGCCATGCACATTAATAAACATGACTGTAAATGTGCTAGAATTAGCCAAAGAGGCTATTTTTCATCTGATGTGAAATCTGTGACCGTTAAGTTCATGAGACGTCTCTTCAATAGATCGAGTCTGGAACATTCCATCTAGCAGTATTTTATCCCAGATTAGGGTCAAGGTTTAGCTGGTTAGCATGTCCCTGTTAGCTCCTGTTTGTTGAGTCATACCATGTGGCAGCAAAAAGCATATTCCTTCATTGACAGTCATTCAAAAAATGACTTCTGATAAAATCATTTTTTATATAGTATATAATGCCCAATTTTTGAAGAGCTCTCGATAGTCACTAGCGGGGCTAAAAGACAACAAGTAGATGTGTGATTATTTAGATGTCATATGTTCATACAGATGATAACTCTATAGTACCGTGGAGATAGGACGCCACCTTGCTTTGCCTTCTCTGAGCTTGCAATATCAGTTGGAGGAACAGTGACCCCTGGAGGCTAAATAATAATACCACACACACACTCACGAGGGCCCTTTCCAAGCTTCCCCCCTTTAGCGTTTAGATTAATAAGGTCCACTTTCTATCAGCACACTCGCTGTTAATGCAGTCTGCACTGCTTTCCCAAAGCAATTAACGGAATGGATGCACTGCTGTTGTTTTATCAAAAACAAGTTGCATCCTGAAGCACATCTCAGCTGTTGATTTATTCATTTGTGTTTCACTTTAAAAGCCTCTGGCCCATCTCTTTTTTATAAAGAATGAGCCGAGGATGCGTGAAGCCCAGCAGGCAGAGGTGCTTAGAGATATGAGCTGTAACGTAATGTCACACAGGGGAGAAATATAAAATGATGATTTGGAAGAAGTGCCAGGCAGCTTTATACAAGAAGGTGAAATAAGACAGATAGTAGTGCAGTGATGAGGAGGAACGTCGGTGGACGCACGCAACATTGTTTTGTTGATTAGCACAAACTCCAGGGGTTGATATGCGAAAAAGCTTTTTGTCATGCTTAGTCTGACCAAGACGGAAGGTATTGATTTACTGAAAATAATGAAGAAGCATGCTGATTTTCCTGCTGGAGATTGTAAAGTATGATCATGATAATAGTAAGTTGTCATTTAGCAGATGTCTTATCCCAGTTGTTCTGAAAGAGTCAGAGTCCAATCCTGCTTCTGGAGGACCAATGTATTGTTGAGTTTAGCTCCAATCTGCCCAGAGACACTTCCCTGGACGTTAGAAGTAAGATAAACTCTGCTGGATTGTGGCCCTCTGGAACAGGATTGGACACCCCTGCTTTACAGTATCCTGAGGTTGAGGATTGCACAACAATGGTGAATTTAAAGAGAATGAACCAACAACTTAACAAAGATAGTGTCAGTCCTCTGTCATGTGTGTCATGTGTTCCTGCCTCTTGTGTACTTATTTGGTTTGTTTCCAGTCCTTGTTTAGTGTGATTATTAGTTAAATTTGTTCCAGCTGTGTTTGTCTTATTAACCTTTGTATTTAAGTTCCTGCCTGTTCAGTTTTGTATCGTCTGGTCTACTCGCTACTCATGTTCCTGTCTGTGTCAGCCTTGCCTTGTCCTGCCCAGCCTTGTTTGTCTACATTAAAGACTATTATTTGAGTTTACTCCTCGTCTGCATGTTCCTGTATCCTCCTCGTGTGTGTGCACTGTGACAGATAGTTGGAATAAAAATTCTGCTATCTGTTTCTCACCCTCATATCATTCCAAAGCTATGTACGCCCGGGGTGCCAAACACAGTTCCTGGAGGGCCACAGCCTGCAGAGTTTAGCGTCAACCTCAAATGCACCAGATCCAGCTAATCAAGTCCTTCAGACTCATGTGTGACCCTGGACCACAAACCCAGTCATAAGGGTCAATTCTTCGAAATTGAGATTTATAAATCATCTGAAAGCTGAATAAATAAGCTTTCCGTTGATGTATAGGACAATATTTGGATGAGATACAATTATTTTAAAATCTGGAATCTGAGGGTGCAAAAAAATCGAAATACTGAGAAAATCACCATTAAAGTTATCCAAATTAAGTTCTCCAAATATACCCCAGCGACTTAAGACTGTTTTTTGTGGTCCAGGGTCACATTTGAAAACTACAGGTGTGTTTGTTGGAATGGAGTTGGACCTGAACTCTTTAGGGCTGTGGCCCTCTAGGAGCTGAGTTAGACACCCCTGCAACGTATATGACGTCCTGTGAAAAGGGGATGTTTTGCAGAATTTCACAGCATTTTTGAGCATGTCGCATATGAGTTGTATGGACTACATTTATGGTACCTTCTCACTAAATCACTGAAAGTATGTAATAATTCAAGTCGGTTGAGATATAATTGGGGCAGGGGTTTATGTGAATGTATTTCTGAGGGGAACTGACTGTCTTCAGAAACATGTAGATGGTATTTTCTTTTCATCTTCCCTCTGTTTAATGCATATTAAAGTAGTACTTATAAGAGCAGCACTTATGTGTTGACAGTGGTAACCAAGGAAATGCTGTATTTGTCATGTATGTCAGAGAGGGAATTTGTATCCTCATGCAGCCGGACTACCTTTATATAGTTATATGTAGCATAATTTGTCAGAACTCCATTTTCCAGAAGGTCAATTTTCTGCTGGAAACATACTGATATTTATTTTAAAAAGAGAGAGAGAGAGAGAGAGAGAGAGAGAGAGAGAGAGCACTGGCAAAGCCTTAGTTTATTTACATGGTGAGATTTATGTATTTATTTGTTTATTTGGGACTTTTGCTTTAGAATTTTACTTTGATTTGTTTATTTGACATAGATATTTAAATTTCACAAAGAAGTATGCATTATGTTTTCTGAAGAATAATAAAATGGCACTTTTTCATTAATACATTTTGTATTTCAAATATGGTGAGAAAGTCATATCTTGAATCACATCGCATTGTGAGTTGAGTGAATCATTACATCCCCACTGTATGCTTTCACTGAAAAAGAGCAGCAAAACAACTTCTTTTGCATTCCACAAAAAGAAAGAAAAGAAAATCGCACATGTTTGGGAACAAATGAATGGTGCATAAATGATGATAGAATTATAATTTTTGGGTGAAGTATTGCTTGAGCTCTAGCAATGACACTTTACATGAAAAACCTTCTCAGCTTAGTTTATTTATTCATCTTCTATCTGTTTTGCAGAGATCCCAACAAACCAGTGCCTCAGGACACCAAGTTCATCCACACTAAGGCCAATCGCTTCGAAGAGGTAGCCTGGTCCAAATACAACCCGCAAGACCAGCTGTACCTGCACATCGGCCTCAAGCCACGAGTCCGGGATCACTACCGTGCCACTAAAGTGGCGTTCTGGAAGCACCTGGTCCCTCATCTGTACAACCTTCATGACATGTTCCACTACACCTCCACCACCACCAAAGTGCCACCGCCCGAGACGACCCAGAACTCCCTGTCCACCAAACGTCCCAACGGCAAAACCTGGCCGTTCAACACCAAGCGGCCTCCGATGTCTCCGGCCTACAACAGCGAGAGCGGCAAGGAGCAGTGGAATGGAGAAGATGAGTCAGGCCCTCTGCTGGTGGAGAACCCACGGGATTACTCCACCGAGCTGAGCGTGACCATCGCAGTGGGAGCTTCGCTGCTGTTCCTCAACGTTCTGGCGTTCGCTGCTCTGTACTACCGCAAGGATAAGCGCCGACAGGAGCAGCACCCGCAGCCCAGCTCTCCACGAGCCACCACCGTCAATGACATGAACCGGCACACCCCTGAAGAGGAGATCATGTCCCTGCAGGTCAGCCAGATGCATCACGCATAATGCATATTAAAGTAGTGTTTATAAGCACAGCACTGATTTGCTGACAGTGGTAATCAAGGACATGCTGTATTTGTCATGTCATAAGCTGCTGTCAGAGAGTGAATTTGCATCTTCATCGTCTGTAGTTTTAGGCCCGATCAGACAGAACGTGTTTTTTTGCAGTGAGGTTTCTTTAAAAAATAGTTTTCTATTGGCAGTGAGAGTTTTGCACACCTTTCGCGCCTTGTGTTTTTAGTGTTTGACGGTGTGTTTCCACTGGCACATAGCGAGCGTTTTTCAATTAATTCCTATGGAAGTTGAGCTTAAATGTGCTTAAATGCACAGTGAGCTTCATTATGGGATTGGTGCGGAGAAAGCAGTCGAGAGCGTCAAAAAGTTTGAGCATCCCTCGACTTTATGCAAATATTGAGCGAAAAAAACGCTGGGCAACAACCTATTGGTGTTAAAAGAATAAGAAGAAATGCAAACAGGGTATAAATGTTTCAGAGGCGTGCTCTACTCTAATTTAGACACACCCCAAAGCAGTGGCGTTGTAGCCTTGCCAGCGGCGCTGAGCACAGATTTGATGCTGTATTGGAAACGCACCATAAAGTTGAAAAAAAGCAACTCTGAGCAGAAAAGCACCCGACGTCATTTGCATTTTTTTTTCATTGTCCAATCAAATGAATGGAGAGGCGGGCCTTCCATGGTGGTGACACAGCCCAGAGACTGCAATGATGGAGGAAGCTGATTTGGTGGTTGCCTAGCAACATAAAAAACTGCAATGCACTGCTCTTTTTTAAAAGTTATCCCAAAATAAGTTTTTCAGACCTAAAAAACGTGTACGGTCTGATCGGTTCTTATGCAGCATAATTTATCAGAACAAGTCAATTTGCTTCAAATGCATTTTCTGTACATTTTCTGCTGGAAACATGTTGATATATCTTTTTTTTGTGTCCCTGCAGGTCAACCAGACGCACCACGAGTGCGACGCAGGGCCGCCCGGAGACCCCTTACGGCTCGCTTCGCTTCCCGACTACACGCTGACTCTGCGACGCTCGCCTGACGATATCCCGCTCATGACGCCCAACACCATAACCATGATCCCCAACTCGCTGGTGGGCATGCCCAACCTACATCCATACAACACCTTCACAGCTGGCTTCAACTCCACCAGCCTGCCTCACTCCCACTCCACCACGCGTGTATAGCTTTACGGCCATCCGACAAGCGGGAGGGATGGGGAAGAGTCTTTGGCTTCATTGAAAACACTGAAGCGAGAGGAGGGGGTTCAGGACGATGGCGGAAACGAAAAGATTTGAATAGACTTTTGCAAAAGCAGTGACGAGTTCTTTCCAGATGTCAAGTTGTGCAAACCTGCCAAAACAGAACTGCTCTCTTTCCTTTGAAAAGGGACGAGCGTTTCAAGCAGTATTTTTTCTAATCATCGTTTTAAAAGAAAAGAAAGAAACGCCTTTTTAAGCAGAATCGGGCGAATGGAGCGATCACTTTTTTCTTGAATAAATAACAACAACAAAAAACACAAAAACAAATACAAAGGAAAGTGCATTTTATTTCCCATCACAGTCTTTTGTGGGAAACATGTTTCAAAACAGTGGCCTCTAAGGTGACATCTGCATAAAATAGTTTGCTTTGCTTTTCGATTTCTTTTCAATGCCTTATAAAGAGCAGTTTTTTCTCTTAATTTGACGATCTTTCCCTGAGATGTGTCTGTGTGGAACATAGTGACCTGACTCGAGCGCTTGGATTCCAGGAAAGCATTAGACAGACGACAAATATGGAAAGCAGTGGATTGAAATACTAACTGCAACTCATTTTCCAGTTGCATAAGCTCACATGTGGTGTTTTATCTTTTTTTGATTCCACTGAAAGGCTTTGGTTTGAAACTTTTCCATTGGACAAGACTGGCGATAAAGACTTTTAAAGTTACTGTAAGTGTTTTGTTTAAAGAAAAGTGCATCTTTTACAACAAAATTATCTATCGGTCTTGTGTCAAATTTCCAATGAAGTGCACACTTACACACAACACTCAGAGCACTGTTCGACTGGTGTGTGTGTGTGTGTGTGTGTGTGTGTGTGTGTGTGTGTGTGTGTGTGTGTGTGTGTGTGTGTGGGCATGTTTATGTGGTTTATGAGGACACAAATTTGTATAATGACATGGGTATGACATAGGTATTACAGGGAGAAGGTGATTTATGAGGACATTTTCAGTGTCCCCATAATTTAAAACGCTTATAAATCATACAGTGTGCTTTTGGGGAAAATAGAAATGCACCGATTCCTGTGAGGGCTAAGTTTAGGTGTAGGGTAGGTGTAGGGCAATAGCTACAGTTTGTACAGTATTTTACGCCTATGGAAAGTCCCCGAGAACCATAAAACCAACATGTGTGTGTGTGTGTGTGTGTGTGCAGTATGCGTGCGCTGCCTGTGTGTGTGTGTTGGATTGCTTTGCTTTGTGTTGTTAAAGTTGATTTTGTTCACCACAAATAGTGATTCAGCTGTTTTGTTATTCTAATTTGAACTAACTGACTTTGTAAGCGTTCCTCTCGACTGGAGACAGTGGCCTCTTTACACTGAATAACCTGACTTCAGTGTAGACCTGTGTTTCTTTAAATATATATATAAATATGGGCATACATACATATATGTATAGGGCTTTTATGAAGATTTTGCTCCCATTGACCTGGAAGTGTAAATGACCTTTATTATCAATTATTAGGCTGAAAGCACCAATATTCAGAGGGCAGAGCAGTTCGTGTCTGTACTAGTTTTATCCTCTACACCATAATCTGAGGCCACAAAAAGGGTCTTTTTAATAGCTCTATATGTATATTTATGTATAAATATATTTAATATTTATTTATGTATACCAGATGTATACATGCTGATTGTGCCATGTGCCAAATTAAACCATAAAACTGGAGAAGAAAACGGTTTCCAAAAAACGTTATTTTATTTATAAGTTTTGTTTTTGCACAACTCCATCACAGTTGAATGCACATTTCCTATCTGATCTTTGTTGCTTAACATATGAGGATTTTTTAGTGAAAATATGGGTGGAAATCAAGGTAATATGTTCAATCGGTCATCTGCATGATGACCCCCCCCTTTTGTAGTATGACTAGCACTAAAACAAATACTATAATACCCCTTGAAAACTCCATTTTGCAAACATGTACAAAGTTAATGTACACACTCAATGATGAAGAGTCACTTTTTAAGCAAAGGAAGAATAAGTGACTCAAATATCCAACATAATGAGTAATCCTGTTTAGCACAGCGTTTGAAGAGATGCGTGTATATTATGCTTATAATTACACACCTGAGAATTAAAAGCAGTGCATGGCATCATTACAGGCATTGGAAAGCCTTTATGGTTGGAAACTGGAGTTATGATCAAGTATGAATATCCCCACATCATACATGGATTGCAGCAGCAGGTATTTGACTGAGGGTTTCTGAGAGTGGACTGCAACCCTTTAGCCTCCAGCATCTGGACTCGGGTTCTGAGACGGCGGCCTCTGGTTTCAGTAACACTCTTGTCCGGTTTGACCTTCATCAGACCCTGCCACTCTTCCTCACAACAACTCAAACCCCCTTTATCACCAGCTCCACGGCATGCACGTTTATCTGCAATTCTGAGCTTAAAAGTCACATTATAGCCTCTTTTAAATCAATACCTCATCTTCACCTAACAGATTCTGTTCAACACTATTGTTCGATGTTTGGGAGTATTAGGCCCGAAACATGAAGCAATAATGTGAATGCAAACTTTAAAAGGTCAAGAAACTACTTCATAATGCATTTAGCTGTAATGAAGAATAAATACCACGCATCAGTGGTTGAGAAGCTCTTGAAACTAGGTTTGAATTAGACTCATCTGAGTCATCAGCAGATGAGAGTATTTATTACTCATGTGGGTGTTTAAGGATGTTTTGAGGGCAGCTAATTCATCGCTCATATTCAGCTTTTGCTCCCTGATTGACTGAAGAAATATCACAACATATATCATAGAGGTCTCGCAGGAGCAGCCGGGTTTCCTCGGATGAACAGGGGTTATATTACAGACGGCACGGATGTGAGCAGATAGAAACTTGGAGAACTTGGGACCACATGACAGACACCTGCTTCAATGTCTACCGACTAACGTACTCGGGTGTCACGCTAAAGCCGAAGAACTGGCATAAGTATGACATTAAATGAGTTTTTAGGCTGTGCAGTGAAGCAATGTGATTGTAGCTTTGTTGGCTTGAGCATGTACCTGCCGTTGAGGAAATGACTTTAGCTGCTAGGCTGGAAGCCGCGGTGCATAACATCTTCTCTTCTGTGTCTGAAGTGCTGCTCTCATAAATCAAATGATTTTTCACACTCTCCTCTGCTGCTCTGTTCCTCTGGCGTCCTCTCTTACTGTAGCTCTGAAAGGAGCTAATGCGCCGTAGAAATGAATATGAACATTTACATTCATTAGATGGACCATTTTCTGATTAAAGGAATTATTCTTGTAGTTACATCTCCATATATTACTGTGTTTATCGAATGCCGTGTTTGGGAATATTCAAGCTTGATAATGATCTCGGGCTCATGCACACAAGGTTTCTCATGTCACTGCTATCCAGGATTTATATTGCTTTGTTTGGACCTGTTAATATGGATCAAAAGTGATGCTAGGTGTTTGAAAGTGTAGTTACAAGTAACGCAATTACGTAATTTAATTACAAAATACTGCTACAGTTACTTATGAAAATGTTAACAATTACAAAGGGGGTTTTCATTGCTTTAAAATATGAGACACCAATGTTTCGGGAGTTTAGGATACAAAATAAGACACATGCTTAACTGTTTTATTTCCTATTTGGTTATATGCATGCACATCATTTTTTAAGATTATTTTATTTTTAGATGCCGTTGTTTCCTGTTAAAGCTATGCAAGGGTTTGATTTCAAAAACAGTATCATAGCTATTAAACGGTTTCTTGTTATGATTTTTAAATCTGTATTTAACCTCAGAATGATCTCGAAGTATAAAGAGGGGCAAAGTCTGATTTTGTGGTGGCAGTGCTTTAAAATTAAATGATTATAATCTGAATTGAAGTGAGTAATCAGTGTCGAGTGCTACTGTATGGTTAACTCTGCCTGCTTTAAATGTTTCAAAATGATTAAAGGCCATTGCACACAGATTTTTGCACGTTAAAAATTAAATATGACCTCATGTTATGTCAATCACGTTTACACACTGCTTCCGAAACTTTTATCCGTCATAAAAAAATTGGGATCAGGTTGGATTTTCTGTGTTTTCACATCCGTAGCATGCATTTTGATAGGAAAAACGCATGCGAAAATTTCGGACTCAGTGTTGCAAAGACCTTAACAGTTTAAAACATTCATTAGAAATGTAGAAAATCCATTAAAGGTGATTGGTTACATTACATTAATAAAGTATTTGAATTACATTTGAAATATAGTGCAACTTGTAGCCTGTAACCTATTATATTTCCAAAGTAACCTTCCCTTGATTTCTGGTCTGCTAACAATCAAAGGATTCACCCTCAAGTCTCTCTGGTCTCTGACTTGGGTCCTTCCTTCAAATTAGGGATAAAATAAGGGATTGTTCTCATCCGTTGTATTGTCAACAAGGGGGAAACCATAGCTCTCTAATATTGCATCCCATGTGATTGCATGAATTTGTGTTTAATTAAGGTTTAGGGGTTGTTCAAATCACTAACTCTGAGAACAAGCAATAATAATAGTAACAGTTACCTCAGAAAGCACCACTTAAAAAGGTCAAACCTGCAAAGACGTATTCCTGCTGAGCAAACAATAGATGCTGCTGTTTTTAAAGGCTGAAGTGCTTTATACCCTTGATGATTGGACTTTCTTCTGTGAGCTGCAACCGGAGACGTCAGAGATGTGTTATTTTCTTTAGCTGAAAAAGTTGAACTGTGATTAACTAGGTGGATAATAGAAATGATAACAAAGTTGGACTGGGATGGTTTGCCAGCACTTTTGGAAGCATTACTCTTTCCCTCCTTCCCTCTCACTCATAAAAACTGCACCTCATAAAATAGTTTTAGAGATGATTAGCTGCGGTATTGCATTGAGGGCAATATGGTATCAATTGAACAGACTATTAGGGAAGTGCAGGAGCTACACACTAATTGCACCCACAGGGTAATGCACACTAAACAGAGCTGATAGCACATGCTCTGAGCTGTTAAGAGGCGATCTGAACCATGACAAGCTAACGGCACATTTTAATCTTATTAACCTTATGTGCTGTGCCAACCCGACTGTGACGGCTGCACACGAACAATAAAACGATCTTGCAGGTAATTGCATGCACAGGAAGGAGAATAATTGCATGTTTGAATGTTGCATATTAATTGAAGACAGTGAAGCGGTCATTGAACTAATGCGTGTTGAGTGATGTGTGGATGTAATCATTGTGAACGACTTCCCGTGAGACACAGGCTTTGGTTTGAATCGTATCTTTTATTGAAAACAGGACCCAAGAGTGAGGATTTTAAAATGAATCCAGCCATTCACTACCAGTATCTGTATTCGGTTAAAGCCGTTTACCTGTTATTGTGATCAATTTTAACATTAAAAAATTATACAAATGATAATAATAATATGAAGTCCTGCATACATCAAAGACTATTGCATTAAAACAAATCATTGAATTATACGGTCAAGACATTTTTTTATAATTGAGAAAATGCACAAATAAATAGTTTACAATAAAACCTATAACTTGCATATAGAAAATAGATTTGATTGGGGGAATTTTCAGCCTAAAAGCTTCAGGCTAAATAGTAAAGTCTAAAAGTCACTTTATATCAGCTGCACATCTCTTCAGCAATCTCCTGCTCTTTCTCTCATTGCCTTCAGATGCTGTGCTTCTTCAGAATAAACGGAGTGAGGTTTAATACCCTGAATAGACTATCCTGACCTCAGTGCTATTATGCTGAAGAACAAATATCATTATCATCATGTCATTATCTCTAGTTCCAGCTGCCTTAGAGCCCATTTGAGCAACTAAAGTCTAAATGAGATCTATTGAAAAGAAATGAATTTGGCCTTAAGTAAAGCTACATCCTCAAGTGGTGCTCTCTGATGATTCATTACATTTATGCTAAATGGTAACGAGTGGTTTTAATATATCTTTGTGTTTTGAACTAACATATGTTTGTAGTTAAGAGAAAAACAAATGTAGCTGTATCTGCTGAGGTCCTGTCCGCACATCTGCTGTTCAAGTTCACATGAGGAGATATGGCTTGAGTGTGTAGTTTTTGGTTATACAATCTCACAACATGCCTCACTGATTTAAATACAGGCTTTTCAGAGGTTTAAGATCAGTTCAGGCATCCTAAGAAGCTAAAACGAGCTTTCTGTTGCATTGCAATAATTTTGGATGCATCTAAGTTTGGAATCGGAGCAAGGTTAGCATGCAAAAATAACACCCCGTGCTTTTTATTCCTCAAAGATAACAGATGTAGAAATATGCTCCCAGAAACTGTATAAAGCATTTAATAACAAGCAGCAATTAACATAAATGTAGTGTATTCTATAAAAGCATAATGTCTGATTGCATATAAAACATGACTGACATTGTTATTTAGGTTTAAATTAATGCTTATGATTTGTCCTTGTTGAAAGAACTCAGAACAGCTGCTCTCTCAAATACATGACCACCGGCAATTCAGAAGGTCTAATAAATGATATACGATATCCTCTTGCATTGTACCTCCAGTAATATGGCATATAATGAAGGAAATGGCAAGCTAGCCTCTGACCTCACAGCTGTAAACTAGCCCTCATTCCAAAATATGTCCCCTAATCTGGAAATGCATTTTCTTTTCTTCTGTGGCCCTCAAGCATGCGGCTGGAAATACAGTCAGAGTCAAAGTCATCCAGACGTTCTGCTGCTCAAGCCATTATTTTCACTCAGTGTCACACATTGCAGTGCACTTCATTACAGAGATGCCTGCGTCTCAAGGTAACACTGTTATTTCACACTTATTGCATATAAACTGATTTATGCTTGGTCTTGTCATATCTGAGCATCATAAAACACCTGATTTTACTTTGATATGACTGAAAATGAGGCTATAAGAGACCGTTGGAAACAGTTCGGTGGCTTGCATTTCGGTTCATAAAGGACACAATACCAAACAAAATAAATACTCCTAGACTAGTGTCTCAACTCTTTTTGACACCATAGCCAATTAACGAGTTCGTTTGCCCATATAATCATTAGGTAATCGAGTAAACTTATTTGGCTTGCTGTCCGCTGATGAGGGGCTCGATGAAGCAGCTTCAGCTCGAGCTCTGATACACCCCAGGGACTTGATAAAAGGTGATTACGAAGGACAAGGTACTTAAGAAGAAGGTGGAGACTGGGGAGGTGGAGGACAAGGTACCTAAGAAGAAGGTGGAGATTGGGGAGGTGGAGGACAAGGTACCTAAGAAGAAGGTGGAGATTGGGAGGTGGGCTGTACCAAGGTAAAGGTCTATGAAGGAATGGTACCTAAGATGAAGGTGTGGGGAGGACAAGGTACCTAAGAAGAAGGTGGAGATTGGGGAGGTGGAGGAAAGGTACCTAAGAAGAAGAAGGTGGGAGGTGGACCTAAGGTGGAGATTGGGGAGGTGGAGGACAAGGTACCTAAGAAGAAGGTGGAGAGAAGAGGTGGAGTGGAGGACAAGGTACCTAAGGAGGTTTAGGTGGAGATACCTAAGACCTAAGAGATTGGGGAGGTGGGGAAGGTACCTGTTAAGAGGTGGAGATTGGGGTGGAGGGCAAGGTACCTAAGAAGAAGGTGGAGATTGGGGAGGTGGAGGGCAAGGTACCTAAGATTTGGAGACAAGGTAAGGTGGAGATTGGGAGGTGGAGGACAAGGTACCTAAAGAAGGTGGAATTGGGGAGGTGAGAGGTGCTGGTACCTGTGGAGATTGGGGAGGTGGAGGCACTAAGTGGAGATTGGGGAGGTGGAGGACAAGGTACCTGAAGAAATTAGAGGTGCAGGTGAGGTAAGAAAAGGTGGAGATTGGGAGGTGGAGGGCAAGGTACCTAAGAAGGTGGGTTGGGGAGGTGGAAATAGAAAGTGACTAATGTGGAGGGCAAGGTACCTAAGAAGGTGGAGATTGGAGGGCAAGGTACCTAAGAAGAAGGTGGAGATTGGGGAGGTGGATGGAGGAAACCTAAGAAGAAGGTGGAGATTGGGGAGGTTAAGGTACAAGGTTTTGGATGATGGTACAGCTGGGACTACCTAAGAAGAGGTGGAGATACCTAATAGATTATAATAATTAGAGAAGTTTGAACTCAGTTCAGTTGAGTTGCCGCTATTCATTTCATTTAGAAACCAATAGAAATGTCTCCAGTACTCACTAAAATACAATCAAATTCCTCTCATTATTTGTGTTGTTGAAATCTAATTGTATTGATTATAAATCCTAATCCTAAAATGTTAAATCTTTTACATCCCACATAACAACAATAAACACTAACAGATCTCCCCTTTTATTAATCTTGTGCAAAGATACATAAAATAACATTTAATTTCAACATTTACTCTCCTTACAGAGTCTTAAGCAAAGCTTGCTGTGTTCTGCTTATTATAATCAAGTTATTGAGTTCACATAATTATTCATATTAACTCATTTAATTGAATACAGTTGACAGTTAGGTTGTACAGTGATTAGAAAGCACACATGGAGTTATTTTATTCATCTAAGTGGGGTTTTTAGGTATAGAAAATCAGACTAATATAGCCATTTCTATTTTTTCTGCACAGTGGGAATCCTGATTCCTCCCACGGTTGGTAAGCAGAAAGAGAAAAATAATAGCAAATACACAGTTCAACTTTTACCCACTGCTTTGTTTTATAGTTGCTTTACGAAAAAAAACCTATATTGTTTAAATGGCATTGGCAAGTTTTAACCATCAGATGGCAGTGATACAAAGATTTAAGGCAAAATATGCATCTCATCTGCAAGAAATGAATAACTGTCACTAGACACTTAATACTTAAACAAACAAAAAAACGTAATACTTAATTAAGCATTGCTGTATATTAACTGAATACTTAAGGGGGGAAATACTTTTTTTATTCTAGCATGCATGCATTTATGTATGTATGTATTTATTTAATCAATGTTCAATTAACTAATTGTAAAAAAAAAAAAAAAAGTGACCTTTACTAATTGATTAACACTAATCGAGCAGTGTTTCTCTGGACACCCACATAGCAGAATGCTTTAGATATCTCATTAATTACAACACCTGATTCAGCTCATAGCTTCAGTGTTGAATAGAAAGCTATCTAAAACACTCTGGGAGGAATCGTGAATCCAGAGGACATGAAGGTCTGCGAGCACACAAGCCCGATGTTCTTTTGAGTGATGTGTTCCTGGAAAATGTCCTTGTTCTTCCTGTTTCAGACAACAGCATTTGGGGCTGTGCGATTAAACATTTGCTGATACATTTATCTATGTTCAGCAGCATATTCCAGCTCTGTTATTGCTGAAGTGTTGACAGATCAGATAACCTGCTCGACTGACTTTAAATCAGTGTGTGAACTTGCCTTCGCTCCATTGCAGGAAGAAAAATCAGTTTACTGTTTGTCCTGGAATATAATTACCCAGACTTCTTTATGAGTTTGTCATAAACAGAGATTAGAAGCTTGTTTCTTGGTCTACAGTTTACTTGCGTTTACCTTGTTTCTTCGTTTTGTTGCATGAGCAGCATGTGTTACCCTGTCTTAATGCAATCATTGCTCTGTGCACAGAGCAGCTCTCTAGGGTGCACTTCAGCAAAGCAGTGCATCAAACAGATGACAAGCCTCTGTAAACAAACACGCCTGGGTCTGTCTTGCTGGGGGGCTTCCAAGATGCACAAAACAGGCACATTTCCTTGCCTGTTCTAATTAGGCAATCAGCAGAAGAATTATTTAAAGCACCTGTGTTCTTTTGTACAAAATGCCATCTACTTACGAACTGCTTCCCTTCAGTGTCTATTTGAACGCAGCAGGAGTGGGCCAATTTCTCTCTTTTCATATCAATAGAGGTGGACGTTGTCACAGCAGTTGAGGGCCTATTCATGCTGAAATCGTCAGTCGTCCGTTCTAGCCATGGATGGGATGCAGCAGAGAGACCACGAGGTTCAGCTGTCAAACTGTTTATCTGTGAATCAGCGTGCACACCCAGTGCCATAAATCTTGGTACACTAGTTTATTGCATTTGGAACATGTAACTCTGTTTAATAAACTACTAATATTTAATAGAGTTTGCTCGTGTGCTATTGTGTTTCTAAGTGATCTTTGGTGGACAAAAAGCTCAATAAAACAAAGAGGTGAAAAAGCCCCATGTATCGAAGCCAAATCTAGGGATGCAATTTTTAGTTTGTTTCATGTTTTGTTTTGTCTTTTGACTTGGGCCTGAGTGCAACCACCTAGCAACCACAGAAATTGCAAAAACTGTGCAGAAACCTGCAGTATTTTGACGGCAAGTTTTGCATGAGCACGTTCTATCTTCCGTCACACTTTCTATGAGGTCTGTATTTATAATGCATTATAAGCGTGTTCTTAATGCATTATAATGCATACATAATACCTTATAAACAATATTTTAATGTGTTGTATAATCTAATAAATAATCATAAAAACAGTAACAATACATTATAATTCTTGCCTATTTGTGATTGTAACTTTTAAGAGTATGATGCATTATAACAGCTGCATTTCTAATGAAGCATGAGGGCATTCTTAATGCTTTATAATGCACACAAAATACCTTAATCTAGACTAAATGTGAATGTGTATTAATTCATCTCACTCGCACAAAACTGGTTCAGTACGTTGAATGAATTCAAACATTGAAATACAAACTCAGAATATGACGCAAACCTGCAATAATTAAACAACACAAATGTATCTAATCTCATTTTATTAACCGATGTGTTTACTGCTGACGTGTGATGATCCAGTTCAACCATACTAATAAACAAAATTACTTTAGATAAACTAACAATTGTGCTTCATTGTTGTTTTATTGCTGAAGAGTGTTGAACTTCTCCTGTGTTCTTCTGTACAGACGTGATTTACTCGTCCTTCAGTCTGAGGTTTATTCAGTACACTTTTTGGTGTGAAAGGGTTTTATATTTGCTTTAAATATAACTTCTTGTATTAAAAACAAACAATCAAGCCCTGCTCATATTTAAAAAGTAACGCGAAAGTAACGCAAAAGTTACTTTCCATAAAAAGTAACTAAGTAACGTAATTAGTTACTTTTTTAAATATTGTAATGCATTACTTTTAAAAGTAACTTTCCCCAACACTGACCATAAGTGTATCACACTTATTTCTAGTTTGTGAGAATGGTATGAAAAGAAAATTTACTTCAAGATCCAACCCAGTTTCACCATCAGTGTTTTGGTTGTCACTTTTCTTTTTCGCTGGAGAAAGTGTCATTTATCATTTGCATAGGTCACACAGGAGGCTGTAAACAATATCGACAGAGAGAGAGAGAGAGAGAGAGAGAGAGAGAGAGAGAGAGAGAGAGAGAGAGAGAGAGAGAGAGAGAGAGAGAGAGAGAGAGATGCCAAAAGGGCTGTTTCTCACGTCCCTTACACATCCACTCACACTGCAGTTTTGACATTCAGCTCAGTTTGGACCAGAGTCTTTTACCAAGAGCATCATGGGTCCCTCAAGGAATGACCCGAGAGGACACAAACTGAATATAACTCTCTTGAACAGTCAAACCGTTCCAGGACACTGGGAAACATATGAAATTACATATTTTAGTCTGATCAGGACTATAAACAAATTGAATTTCCATTCACTGGTGACTTGACAATCACATGATTGGGGTATTTTGTTATAATACGTGTTCTCATGAGAGTCTGGAGCAGTGATGATGTCAGCATTCTTCCTCAAACCACACGAGATGTGACAGAAACTTCCTCTTTCCATGAACACCGCTGCGGAGAAGAAGTGCTGCTTTCACTCATACTGTTGCGCAATGCCTAACATCTGCTCCATTATATAACAGATGAGGGTACAATCTGCTAAAAATAAAACGTACAAAAATGTACTCTATGGTAAAGAGGAAGAGGCAAATTCTAGTTTAGACTAAAAATATTTATAGACAGAGTTCATCCAAAATTAAAACTCTATCATTTATTCGCACGTTATTATTGTGATGTGTTCTTTCTTCTGTAAGCATCATTTTTAATAGAAGGCAATGGTACCTAAGGAAGGAGAATCATATGTGACCCTGGAGCACAAAGGCAGTCATAAGTAGAACAGGTATATTTGTAGAAATAGCCAAAATACATTGTATGGGTCAAAATTTTCAATTTTTCTTTTATGCCAAAAATCATTGGAATATTAAGTAAAGATCATGTTCCATGAAGATGTTTTGTAAATTTCCTACTGTAAATATATCAAAACTTATTTTTGATCAGTAATATGCATTGCTAAGAACTTCATTTGGATAACTTTAAATGTGATTTATTTTCAATATACACTTTTCTTTCTGGCTGCTGCACCCCACTTTTGAGTGTACAGAAGCACTGGTCCTAAATCTCTCACATCTCGCTCCTAGCACCACACCCCGGTGCACCGCTTCAGCTGACGGGCTAAACGCCGTGAGGGGGGATGTTTACATTGCATCACTGGGCGAATGAACTCCCACGACACCGGCCACCTACCAGCTATGGTTTGGATCTCTTCAGCCTTTGCAGTCCATCTCCTAGGAGAGGGAAACTCTGATGTCAAATCTACGGCCCGAGGACCTCACGGTCACTGTCCCAGCTTGCTAGGCCATGGCAGATGAAACCCGGGTTTAAAGGGTGGGGTCAGTTCTGCGCACACTGCACTCCACTTGAAAGCTCCTCCACGCAGACAAGAAGGAAATACCCACATCAACCCCCACCCACCCCACGTCCCACTAAATCCTGTAGTGATGACTTGTACATTCATTACATGGACAAAAGTACTGGGACACCCCCTTCTTTAGAAGAGAAAAGGCACTTCCAAACTGTGGCAACAAAGATGGAAACATAATTCATGTACTTAAAAATTGTATTTCCAGCTCTGTTGCAACAGTTTTGAAGTGTATGAAATGACTGTATCCATATGTCATCTGTGTTTGGTGATGAGTTTGTGGCTCATTTAAAGTCACACCAGAGGTGTTCAGCTGCTTTCTGCAGACCAGTCAAGTTCTTCTACACTGACTGAATCATCATTTATCTTTGATTCTTGTCTTATACACAGAGACACTGTCATGATAGAATAGAAAAGAGTCCTGTCCAAACTGTTGCTATAAAATTAGAAGCACCCAATCCCCTAGAATATCATTATATGCTTAAACATTAAGATTTGTACTCATGGAAATTACTAAAGTAGTCAAACCTTTCATTGGAAGGGGGTGACCCAATACTTTTGGCAATATAGAGTATATATATATATATATATATATATATATTGCACCCTCAGATTCTAGATTTTCAAATAGTTGTATCTCAGCCAGATATTGTCCAATCCCAACAAACCATACATCAATTTCGAAAAATTGGCCCTTATGACTGGTTTTGTGGTTCAGGGTCACACACAGGTTTGGAATGGCATGAGGGTGAGTAAATGATGAATAAATGTCATATTTGTGTAAACTTACCCTGTAAATCACACTTTAAAATGTGCAGCTGGTTTGATATGTTCTGTCCAGTGTAATGACGTGCATCTTTAAATGAGACTTTAATGTTCGAATAGGCTGCTTTTTGGGAACCGAGTACTGCATACACAGTGAAACAACTTCTTGAATGTGTGACTAGTGACAATACCACAAACAAGAAAAACCCCGCTGCTTTCGATTGCAGTGCAACTGACAACTTCCTTTTCCCTCCGCTGCAGAGGTAGGTGCATTTCCTCTTCTGTACAGATATGGTTTCACAAGGGCCGTAAACTAAATCTGGAGAACTGCAGGGCTGAAGATGCAACTAGATACTGCATTTACAAGGATTTTAATGTTGGAGTTTATAGTTAATTCTGTGAATCTCAAAAAAACCTGCCCAGGCCATATTTCACTGTAAAATACAATAAAGGGGGGGGGGTGAAGAGGGGGGGAGGGGGTTATGTAGGTATTAAAAATATTATTACCAAGAAAAATACTTTTACTAGAAAAAAACCTATTAAAAACAAGCAATACATGTTTAATGCAAAAACTTTTATTATAAAAATCCCTTACATGGGTAAATTACTATTACACATTGCACTGAACCTGGTAACACTGATATTTTTACAATCTTATTTTTTTCTTTATGTGAAAAATAGCTATTAACATTAAATCTTCATAACTTACTAGGCATTGTGCTTTTCATATAAACTGAATAAGTGTTTAATAAAATAAAACATCTTCTGAGAAACTTGGTAATTCTTCCAAACAGTCTTGACATATTAAAAACACGTGAGCTCTTGTTCCTTCGAGAAGGGGAAAATGAAGCCTTCCGTCTGTCTTTCTTCAGCTTGGTTTCTATTGTGGGAGCAGAGATTACGCTTTGCTAAACGCCAGCTCTTCAGGTGTGTCCTGTCATCTCACATCTCTGTAAGACAGATAAGATTGTGACAGCTCAGGTCAGGGGAGAGAGCTCTCATGCATTTGCAGTTATGATTCATGACTGTCCCTCCACTCATAACAGAGCATGCTGGGAGAGAGCTGTGTTAAGCCTATTGTTAACATTATTAACATTATCGCTCTGATGGACATTTGACATGTTTTTGTCAAGAATAACATCATATCAGACTATAACAGAGCACCAGTGTTGGGGGTAACACATTACAAAGCAATGCAAGTTGTAATCGGATTACTTTTTTCAAGTAACTAGAAAAGTAATGCATTCATTTTTAGTTTACAATAACATTTCTGAGTTACTTTTTAAATAAGTAATGGCAATTAATTTGGCGTTTTGATCGGACTAAATGCAAACATGCATTTACTCATATCACTCACAAAAACAGATTCAGTATTCCTTCAAATGAATAAAAACAGTTAAATGCAAGCTCAGGATATGAAGCGAAGCTGGAATAATTAAATATGTTAAATAACACAAATATCCTTGATATAATTTTATTAACCGATGTATTTGCTACTGACCTTCAATTATCCAATAAAACCATACTAATAGGCAAAAATGACTTTAGATAAACATAACCTAGTTTTTGTACATAACCTAACATTTTCTGTACAGACGTGAATTTACACGTCCTTCAGTCTGAGGCTTGTTCGGTTCACTTTTAGTGTGAAAGGGCTTTTAACATTTACTAAAACTACAACTTTTCTATTAAAAACAAACAAGTAAGCCAAGACCAGATTTAAAAAGTAATGCAAAAGTAACGTAACACATCACTTTCCATTCAAAGTAACTAAGTAACGTTTAGGAGTAACGCGATATTGTAATGCATTACTTTTAAAAGTAACTTTCCCAACACTGCCGAGCACAGTGACAAAACAGAATAATTGGTGTTGATCTGTAACGCAAATTGTGTTCTGTTATATTATCTACTAATAAATAACATATCCGATTATATATAGAGAGAGACTAAAAGTAGGTCTATAGCTCACTCGAGTTCTGATGGTCTGTTTCCGTTATAGAACTATATAGCACATTTGTGGTTAGCCAAGCATTCTGCATTTATATCCTTGCTTATTATATGCTTTTGGCCGTCTTTTTTGATCTAGATTAATAAAATATTCTCATAGCACGGAGTCTACACATATTATTATGTCACACCAATGCTTTCAAAAGATAGAGTAGTCTTAAAAGTGACCAACCACCGAACTGTGTTTATACCTGCAAGCTCTCTGTCCAGGTTATCAATGAAGCTCTGTAGGTCGCTGGTGTCCCCGAGCCTGGCTGTAAAGAGCAGAGAGAAGACGTTAGTGCACTGGGACGATTCGGACGAATGAAACACGCCTCTGCATTCCCTACACACAATAACATGCCTCATTTTGAACTGGCTTTAACTAAATCTTTATTAAAAATCATAATGAACCAAGGGCGTAGGTTTGATTTTGACACTGGGGACAGTTACTTTTATCATTGTTGATTTTTTCAGTAAACTGTTTGCTTTGTACGTTCAGATTAACATTCAAGATTCAAGGTTTTATTAATTTGCATACATGTTATCATTCAACTGAACTGTGTACATGCATTTTAAACACATGTTGCCTTTGCTCCATCCAGACAATAAACTCACATCCTTGCATGAGCAGGGGGTGTAGTGTAATTAATCAGAGGTATATTTTAATATTTACTAACTAAATTTACTACATTTATCGTAACATATTTAAATGATATTAAAATTATAATATGACTAAATTAGTAGCAAGGCACACAAATATAGATCTGCACTTGTCTGTGCTGGTTTACCATCTTATAACATTGTCCCATTCAATTCCATCGTGCCAGTATTCGTGCTTATCGTGCATCCTGTAGCCAAACGAGGAGTAACAACACAGTACAATCCACAAACAAAGACTACAATAAGATGAGTAGAAATAGCACACAGGGGTTCGAGCCATGCATGGAGCAGATAGGAAAAGCCATTAGCTTGTTTAGTAAATGTGATGCCTATCTGTTATGTTATGTTAATACCTTTTGGGGCTGTAGTCGTGCTTGGGATGCTGAGCTCCTCTTGACTGGCGTTCAAGCTGTTTACCAGTGAAGCTTCGCTGCCTGTAAAGATACAATAGGATGAATGTGTGCCTCTTGTGCAAAGGGACCACAGGGTGATCACAAGAATATCTTTCTTAGGATCAAACTCTCACTAATATATTCATTCTTTCACCTGATGAGGATCAAAACAAAGAGAGAAATAAATCACATAAGACTTTGATAGCTTGACAAAGAAACAAATTGCATAGCAGTGCTTTTGAATTGGGAAATATGAGGAAATTATCAACTAAAGGTAACAAGAAACAGTATCCCTCTTTATACATATACAGTATGTATGCACATTATTATCAAGAGGTAATTTAATATTGATGCTATTCATAAATGTTTAGCATTCGGTGACAATACTGAAAGAGTTCAATCGAGTTAAACTGTCAGTGAATGTATTGTGACGTATGTGAATGTGAACTGTTCAAGAGACATGTACTTACAGTAGTCTGAGTCATCTCCATCAGCCGGTGCTGTGTGTCTCTTCACTTCTCCCAGCACATGTTCAGAGCTCAACTCCTTCACAACATCATTAAACTCCTGCAGCAAGTCTCCCAGCTCCAGGTCCAGCTCTAATACAGTTCACATGCTCCATTAGAATGACACGTTTATGACTGAAATACGCTACTCTCCTTATACAAAGCGAAATAAAACACATTTGAAATCATGTGGCATGTGAGTTTTGATCTCAGAAAAGTTTACCTGAACAGTTCGCAGTAGACATCATCCTGTGGTTCTCTGTGAAGAGTGCTGGAAACTGATTCTAAACTAGTGCGATGGGTTCCCATTCGATGTGCATTGACTCCGCCCAGCACATAATGCGCCGACCAATCAGAGCTCGGTTTGGCCTCCGTGGTTACAGTAAAGTCTGAGGCGATATTTCCCTCGACGTCTACACGTGACGTCACCTGCGGAACCAGAGAATAACTTTCCGACCGCTTTGGTCAACTCGCACAGTTATGCACTTTTAATAATTCCATAAATGTAATGGCTCTTTAAGTGCCAAATACATTGTTTCCTCATTTCCTTTGAGTGTTTGTCCGATTACAATGAACCAAATGAACCTTTCTGTCGTTTTTATGAGAGTAGGAGTAAAGTTACCATTTTAAGTTACCACAGTTAATAGTAACAACGTATAATAAAAACGTATATTAATAACACTTATGGTATTTTAGCGGTAACTGTGGTTACTATGGCAGTTTTTTGTAAGGGCAGTTAGCATTCATATAGGCCACTATTCATTTCCCTTTTGTAAACTTGTAAATTGGACACATGTCGCATTTATTAATTCATTCATTCATTCATTCGTTCATTCTTCATTTTATTCATTCTTTCTTTCTATATGTAGGCTAAAACATACCATAAAATACAATAAACCCCTTTGATGCAAGGGAATAATAATAGAGTAGGCTATTAATGAACTATGTGGCAGTACATGAACCATGTGATGTAAATATATCTGCCCTCGTGATGGCGACACCGAGCCAAATAACACGCTGAACATAACAGCAATAATACAAAAATAACTGTGCTGTTTGGTTTAAAATCACAGTTACAATTCAGTATGGTTCAGAAAAGCTAAAGCGAACCATAATAACTCCAAAGAAAGGCTACTATATAATCTCTCTTATTATTATTTAGCGTGTGTATATTATTATAACGCATTGCAGAGTGCTTAGAGTTAAAAGGGGAGAATACGACCCATGATCTATAATTATAATGCAATTACCCGGAAAAACATCCCGTCAGACCTGTATTTTCCCTTTTAACCAACGGTTGAATATGAGTCATCTTGAGCTGTTCACCTGTAGCTCAGGTAGATGAGGCTCCGCCCCCCGCTCGCACACACACACACACACACACACACACACACTCACACACACACTCTCTCGTGCTCACAGAGCTCAACATGTTCTTGAAGAATGGACAGCTCAAAACCACCACATAATGAACTGGACTATACTGCAGGTCAGTGATCCTGTATTATTTATATTTACAGAAAGAAAATGATTCCCTTTTCTTATGTTGACGTTGAACACATGCGTTATACACGGAGGTAAAGTCCACATTAGTCTGTGTTAAATTCATATTCTGCGTGTCTGGTGGTGTTCGTGTTTCAAACATTGAACCTGCTGGTTTCAAATAGACATACAGGTATACAGGTAAACATAACAGAAATGTCTAAACGTTTAAAGGAAAAAGGTCCAATAGCCTACCTGACACTTTCTATGAATAGGACACAAATTGGTATCCCATTACTAATAATATTTTTACAGCAATCAAGGCATAAATCCTATGTTTTATTTTAGATATGCTAGATACAGGCTTTATGTATTTTTCAAGCATAACTGTTCAAGCCTGTTAGTTAAGCATTAACTGAATACATGTATCAGTAACCACAGTCCTCAGCAAGTTCAAGTGTAAAGCTGCTGCCGTGTTATACTGCTGTATTTCCATTTTGTTAGAACCTTTAATCTTGGGTTGTATTCATGTGTAACAGTTATATTTTTAAGAAATCATACAATTTTATATAAAATATGCATGCAAATAATATAAACATGGTTGCAAAATGTCAAACCTTATATAAAGTTGATACAAAATAAATATAATATTTATCTGTGGAAGATTTTAAGCACTTAACTTCACTGATGCATTGTTGGGAAAAGCAAAACAAATATTTACATTTTTCAGCATTCAAGACCAATTTATTCTTGGAAAGTGCACAGGTATTTGCAAGCGTAGTTGGGATTATATATTTTAATGTTAAATCTCTGGCTGATGGAACAAATAAGTCAATAATAAAGCCTGTGCAACAACATATTCAACAGAAGAAAAAAAGACTGACTTGTTGGTTAAGGATTACACACTGAACTCCCGGGTCAGAGTGGTTAAACTTTCATATGGAAAGAAGGGTGTTGATTTCTTCCAAGCAGTAAGTCTCTTCTGTTGTTTTTTAGTGGGTGCTTCTTCTGGCATATCATAGCCATGCTCTGCGTTTCACCGTCCTGGAGGAACAAGAAGCAGGCGTTAAGATCGGAAGTCTAAGCACGACCTTCTCAGCTCCGTACCGTCTCCTCGATGAGAGATACATCAGGGTGGATGAGAGCACAGGGGATCTGTTTACTAAAGAGCGCATAGACAGAGAGACCTTGTGTCCATCACATCAGGATGAAGACTGTGCGTTTTCAAATACAGCAGTCGTGAGTCTTAATTATGAAGTCGTGCCCATGATAATCGTTGTGGATGATATTAATGACAATGCTCCTATTTTTGAGAGGAGTGTGATTCCTCTACACATACCTGAAGATGCATCAATCAGGACTGCTTTCCCACTGGATGACCAAGCCCAGGATAAGGATACGGGCGATAATGGTGTGATACATTACTACTTAGAAGACTCTGGTGGCTTTTTTAGCATCAGACAAGACGGGTATGAACTCGAGCTGGTGGTACAAAGGGAACTGGACCGGGAAACTCAGGAAAACCACGTCTTGGTTCTTGTAGCAGTAGACGGAGGTTCAGTACCACTCAGCGCTACAGCTAATCTCAATGTAACTGTAACCGATGTTGATGACAATTGTCCAGAGTTTGACGCCGACAGTCCCACCGCAGCCATTGTGCCGGCTTTAGGAGTCAAGGGCACTGCGGTGGCCCAGCTTAAAGCCACAGACAAAGACCTGGGCCAACATGCCCAGATCACATTCTCCTTCAGCCGTCAGATCTCAGACAGAGCCAAAGCGCTCTTTCACATGGACGGACACACAGGCCTGATCAGCTTAGCTGTTGACGTGCAGGTTGACAGTCCCGAGGAGCACATGTTGAAAGTCTTTGCCAATAGCCCACTTTGCCCCCCTGCGCAAACTCAGGTAACCGTATACATGCAGCCAGGGATGAGCCCAGAGCCGTCCGTAAAGATCAAGTTCATTGCCGAGCATAAAAACCAAGTGATCGTGTTACAAGAAAACGAGCCCCCCACCATCTTGGCCCTCTTGGAGCTGGAAGACACCTCTAAAGGTACTCTGTCCTTAGACAAAGACAGTATGCCGTTTTCTTTGAAGACGCAAGCAGGCAGCTATTTGCTTTCCACATCAAAACCCCTAGATTTTGAGATGTGTGGCGAGTATGAGGTTACAGTTATTATTTCTGATCCTCATGGCACACGCCTGCACAAAAGGGAAGTGATCAAAGTGCTGGTTGAAGATGTGAATGATAATGCCCCAAAGTTTGAACAAACACGTTATGAAAAGCACATCAGGGAGAACAACGAGCCTGGAGTGTTTCTGCTGAGAGTCCAGGCCAGCGACGCAGACAGCCAGCAGTTTGGCAAAGTAAGGTACAGGCTTACTAATGGAGGACCTTTCCGAATTGACGAAGAGACAGGTGTGATATCGGTGGCGGAGTCTTTGGATAGAGAACAGCAGGAGACATACGTCCTGACCGTTCTGGCCCGGGACGGCGGCGAACCGTCTCAGGAGGGCTTTGCTACTGTGACCGTAAACATACTGGATCTGAATGATAATCCACCGGCCTTTCCTACCCCACATTTCTATTTCTTCGTGTCTGAAAGCCTTCCTCAACTTTCCCAAGTTGGGAAAGTCACAGCAAGCGATAGCGATAAAGGAGAGAACGGCCGGATAGTGGATGTGCGTATTTTAAACGACAAAGTCCCTTTTGCCATAGACCTGGCTCAAGGATGGCTCCGCAGTACTGGTGAAGTCGACCGCGAGAAGCAAGACTGCTATGAGCTTCTGGTTGTAGCTGTAGACGGCGGCAGTCCGGTTCTTTCTGCTACAGCAAAAATTACCATTTATATTGAGGATGTCAATGATAATCAACCCCAGGTCCTTCTTCCTAGTAGCAACCTCTCCTGTCTGACCATATCCCCGGCTACTCGAGCGGGAAGCATGATAACAAAGATTTACGCCATTGATGAGGACTCAGGAATGAATTCGGATATCACTTACCAAATTATTGCAACCAAACCGACTCTCCACAGCCCTTTCCAGATTGACCAGCACTCAGGAAACATTACTCTGGTCCAGCATCTGCGCGGCGAGGACTACGGCATGCACCACCTCTTCATAGTCGTTCAAGACGGAGGAAAGCCAGACCCGCTGCAGAGCACCGTGTGGGTCAACCTCCTGGTCAATGAGACGCTGGAGAAGTGTCACGTGAATGCCGTTCCAGATTACTCGCCGCCAGCTCTGCCTCCTCCAATGCCTGTCAAAGACTGCAGGTGTGAATCAAATGCCTGGCTTGTTTTTTACTGTGGCCTGTGTCTGATGCTCATCTCAGTCTGTGTTCTCCTGGCGCTCGTAGTGGTGTTTATGAAGCGCAGAAAGACAAAAAGGAAAGTGGAAAAAAAGAATGAGCGGGAAACTGGACATCTCTGTGAACTGAAGCCTTTGAACTAAAGCAAAGGCTCAGAAGATACACCTGTAAAATGATGTGTAAATATTACAAACGTTTTTTCATAAAATGCAAATAGTATTCTTTGGCTTATACTTTTTTGATAGTATTGTAATAGTAATGTATTGTAGTAGTATTAGTTTGGCCTAATATGTTAGACATCTGCTTCCTATAAAATTAAAACAAAATTAAACAAATTTGTAATAATATTTAATGCAATTTATTAATGCACTTACATATATTTAACTCTCTGCCAGAAATGGTGTGACATTCAAGGAAAAGTAATGTAAATATATGTCCAGGTGAAGTACACTTGTTTGATTTGTTCTCATGTCGTGTTGGTTTTACAAGCTTGTATGGATTAGTCTGATGCACACATCCTAGATGTACGTCATCTAGATCATGGAACAGTCTTGCTGGTATATTTTCAAAAAAGAAAATATCTTTGTACAAGACCATGTCTCTTTTATACAGAGTTCAAGAAATGACATCAATCCTATTAGATTTTTTTTTTGTGCACAATTTATTAAACTATGAGGTAATGCTAACCAAATTAAAGGCCAAATAGCTTATAATAAATAAAGAATATATTATAAATTCTATAAGTTATATATAGAATTATAAATAAGCATATTGAGATGCTCTTGAGGGTGAACTTCAACCTTCAACCATACTTAACCTTACAAAACAATCAAATGAAATACATTAATAAATATATGATTATGTACAACTATGTGAATATTTACATTAACATATATTATGAAGTGTATCTCTGAATATTTACATTTATGCATTTAGCAGACGCTTTTATTCAAAGTGACTTACAGTGCATTCAGGATATACATTTTTTGTCAGTATGTGTTCCCTGGGAATTGAACCCACAACCTGTGCACTGCTAACACAATACTCTACCACTGAGCCACAGGAACCTTGCATTGAATATAATGCATTACATACATTATAATATATAAGTAAACATCGTCACATATTTTTCAACATGTGAAAAATTCCATATGTAACTATATATGATAAATATATGATTCTGTATATTTTAGAGGTATGTTAAATAAATATATTGATTGTTATATATAAGGAAATATATTTTCTTTACATAATGGTAAGGCTTCCAAAGTATAACGGCCACGTTTCTCTCTCTCTCTCTCTCTCTCTCTCTCTCTCTCTCTCTCTCTCTCTCTCTCTCTCTCTCTCTCTCTCTTTTATTAAGTAAAATCCACAGATGATTTCCGTGGTGACTAACAGTGTATGGAGTTTATAACCCTATTGATAGCTGATGCAGTGAAAACTCTCCTGAGACGTGGGATAGAAATCTCAAAGACGTGTAGTAAAGGCTGACAGACAGATGGGAGATATCACACACCTCATACCAGCAAGTTTCCTGTCATCCAATAGATTCAGAGACTCATTAAACATGTACACACGGAATGAGGAAACTGTAACTGATTCTTTGTTGAATGCAGGTGATCTGGACAAGAATGTGGATGTAAGATAAGTTTCAGAGGAAGCTCAGATAAATCAGGCCTGACCACTTCAGTGCCTGTGCCGCCCACCGTACTGATTCAAGCTGAGGACACCATATGTCCCCAAACACCACAAGAAGTGCAGTTTTCTTGTAGCAAACATGATAGGGTTTTGAGAATGATACAAAAGAAAAAGCATGTTTAGGCAGGTCTGCTGAGTGCAGGTGCAACATCAATGCACTTCCTGAATACCAAAGAGGAACTTAATCTTGTGAGAAAACACTGACATGTTTCCACATACAGATGACAAAGATGTTGTCTCAAATGGCATCAATATTCATTCCTGCTCATCTTCCTTAAATGCATCTATTTTTGATCCGTGTGCTCATTACAGCCTATGAAAGATCAATACTGCATAATGTGTGTTAAATCATTTGTATAGTTTGTACACTTTTGATCTTTCCCAGTAATTAGTAATAGTTCAAATACATCCCAAGATGTAATTTTCCAAACTCATAAAGAGTTACACGTAGCCTACTTAAACAATTAATAACACCAGAATCGTCACTTATTCATGTTGTGAGTCAGTAGAAAGGTTTTTTTAATACTGTGCTGGTACTAGTGCATTGATGGCCTCAGATGATAATGCCATATACGACACATATGGTATATATTTACTTGGTATTTTGAAAGATACTTCGTCCCTCACTCTGCATGTGAACACTAGAGGCCAGCAGTGAGTCGCCAGCACTGTTGCCAACTTAGCTATTTTGTTGCTACATTTAACAACTTTTTCTTCAAAAAGCACCTAGCCACAAATTTAGCAATTTTTCTAATTTATTTGACAACTTTTGATAAGTGACTCAGACAATTAAAAGGCACACATTGTCCACCATAGATGCCGAGCAGTACATTTATAATGTGAACTAGTTAGCTGCTGTTTGCAATTGTTCAATTTAATAATAATAATTGAACAACTGAATCATAGTTTATTTATGATAAACTTTGGTAGTAGCTTGTAACTGCGATTGTTGATCAGTTAGTACACTGTAAGAAAAATGGGGAAATACAGTAATTTTCCAGGGCATTATCCATTATCACCCTGTATTGTATCCTGAAAATACAATGCCTAATTAAAATGCAGGTAAACCAATACCTAAAATTATTTAATATTAACCGTAGATTGTGCCCTGTTTTTTACAGACGTTTTAGTGTATCGCACTAACTACTAATGCACAGCTTAACGCCAAAGACTATTGAAATCATTGAAAGGGACTTCGTTAAGCATACTTGTTGAGAATGTGTAGTATTACTAGTTTAATAGCTATTAAAAAAACTTAAATTGTAATCATTAATCTTCAAAAAGGTGTAAGTGTTTAATAATTCAATGTTTTAAAAATACAGTTATTTATGTTAGATTATGCAATTTTTTTTACAAACAGATCGAAATTAACATATATTAAATATATATATTTTTTGCAGAGATTTGATGTTGTGACAATTTTGCGTTGTGATTACGCAATGACGTCATCGCGCAATTACATCACAACGTAATTTAGCAACTTCGACTTCTGAAAAAAATCGACCTTCCTTAGCAACTTTGTATGAAAATTAGTTGGCAACACTGGAGTGGTATTAATCCACAGAGAGCAAGATTCTAGCTCATAAGCAGGACCTTTTTTCAGAGATACAGTTTTTAGTTCTACATAACACAAACTTGTATCATATTACAGTTTCGTAAATAAAACTACAAACACGTGAAAAAACGTCCACCGACTTGATCCCAGAATGAGATAATGTCTCACTTGTTTATAAATGAGCTAAAGGTGGCCTGTAACTCTTAAAGCAAACCAGTGGCACTTATTATGGTATGTTTTTGCATCATCATGACCCGTCAGTCTGCTCCTTGAACCGTTCAAGCAGGCCTTTGAAAAGACACATTGTTTCTTAAGGTTGGACATTGAGTCTGTCTTCAGCTGTTCACTGTGTAGGAGACTGAGAGAGCAGTCTGTCACATTACACTGAAGCACACTGCTGTCTGCTGCAGACATGGGTAAGTACAGCATTTCTACTGGTTTAAAGAGACGATTCGAAGCAATTCTGAGAGTATCATTTAATACATGTTTTTCATTTTACCTGTTGCTTGATGAACTAGTGCAAAGATAGCTGAGCTTTGTGTATGAAGAGACAGTGTGATAAACATGCAGATATGTTGCAGTATTTGATATTTAATATCCCAGCAAGTATCGTGAGCAGTGAAATGCAGGAGTGTTTGTATTCATTGTTTATCTCAGTGTCTTAATCATCTAGTGTTTAGAAGCCACAGGTGTAGATCATCACATTCACTATAAACATGATTCACTAACGTTTCACATCCACAGTGTCCCAGTCTTAATTTTGAGCAGGAGTTATTAATTATGTTTTGTAATTTTAAGACTTTTTTAAACCAGCTATGACTCATTCTTCTTTTAGTTTACATGCAGTTCAAAAGTTTGGGGCCTGTACAATTTTAAGTATTTTTGAAAGAACTGTATTATTTTCATCAAAGCTGCATTTATTTGATCAAAACTGCAATACTGAAATATTATTACAGTTTAATATAACGTTTTGTAAGTGTAATTACTTCCTTTGAATGCAAAGCTGAATTTTCAGCAGCAGTTACTTCAGTTGTGATGCACTTAACTGTATATAACATGCTACGGCTGAGCTGCAGTACATTAAAAACTGTATTATTAATAGGAAATATCTAAAATGCTGTAAACAAAACATCAAAAATAAACCAGATGTTCTTCTGTTTATATAAATCAAAGAGTTTGACCCCAAGGGGATTTTAACCATCAGCATTCCGTCGATGCACCATTACCCCCACTCCATCCCTCTTTATTCACTGTCGTTCCTCCCCTATACTCATTTCAGTCGGTCTGGAGGGGGCTGAGGTGGCACCGGCTCTTTGTTTGCTTGTCATTGCTGGCCCTCGTGTTGCATCGAGACAAAGGCTATTGTCAGTGCAGCCACAAAAAGACACTGGCTCTCGGTCCTCCTCATTTTCTCACACTCTTCGTGCCGTGGTACAGAGCAGCACATGATACGGATGGAGGAAGAATGCCCACGTCCACCGGTCCACCCAGACTCACACACTTAGCTGCAGCTGCCGCTTTGTTGCGATGGCACGTTGCAGTGTTTCAGATTTGGCACATGTGAATGGATTGTGAATAGACGTGTGAGCTTGTTATATTGTTTTGGATTTGAATAAGCACTGTTTGCATTGGGACAAAAATAATGTGCACGTGATGTATTTCATGGTGTGAGCAATGCATGAAACTGGTTCTCAGCATCAAACAACTAGGAAACAGGCTTCTGTTTTGAGAAACGTCTCCGTAGTCAACAACAGTATAAATATACTAGATCTTTTTGCTTTTCTTTCATAAATGTGAGAAGTGATGCTGGAGTGTTGGTTGCCAGGTTGTGCTTTCAAGGTGGTTGTTTCCTACACCAAAGATGAATTCTTATGGTCAGTGGTTTGTTTAAATGATTAAATATGAGCAACAGTATAGATGGTTCAATAACAGACACTACTAATTATAATAGCCTAACTATCTTGGGGAGTCTATCGCACCAGTGCTTCAGAAACTTTTACATTCGGGAATTTTGTCTCCAAATGTAAGGACTTTTTCTTTGTTGCTGGAACTTTTATTAGTGTTGTATGACAAGGAGCTATTTTGGTGATAATTAAATGTACATATGTATGTAAAAGAACAATTTTATTGATAATTTGGTTATATAAAAATAGGAATAGACTGTATTCACAGGAAACTGATGTAAAGCAGGTCTGTTGACTGGCGCCGAAATAAATGGCACTGGACCGGACGGCTGCTTGCCAGAGCTGGATATGTTTCCCCTGTTGCAAGTCATGTGTTTATGGTATATGTGCTTTTGTGCTGAGGTGTTTTTTTTTCTGTTCTCAGACTGTACTCCAAATGGAGCATAGTCTGGGGGTTAAAACATTTTTTCCTCCTCTCTCTCCTCATGTAAAAGCTGTATTTTTCAAAATATCCTGTCTCCTGTTCTGTCTACCCCGTTGTCATATGTATGTTGTGTATGTATGGACAGGTTGATGGCTAATTTCACCGGTACTTGTACTAGTGACAATAAAGGGCTACTACTACTACTACTACTACTACTAAAGGACTGATACTACGTGTTGAGGCTTTAGCTAGATTTGCTGTATTTAATCCAGTTTTATTTTTATAGCACTTCTCACAAAACATATAGTTTCAACGCATGTTTTAGTGAAGTCATTTGGCCCCAGTGAATCCTGCTTAAGAAATTGTCCTTAATTTCTTTGAGCCCCAGTGAGGAGCAACAAGTTAAGAAGAGAACCAGACTCGTCTAGAGTCCATCATACAAAACCCATGTCATATGACAATAATATATAGCTCTAAGATCGTGTTCAATAAAACAGTCTTTCACTGCATTATTAAAGAAGTAAACGCAGCTTATAGTCATTCCAGTGTAAGCATAGCATTATTCCAGTCTTGTAAGTTCCTTGCCGTCATCTGCCATCATCAAAAGTGCAGCCGGGTCCAAACGGGAGCCGGTGAAGTCTGTAGTAACCCTGGGATGGACATCCCGAGATAAAAACAGGAAAACCAAAAGGAGAAGGATTCTTAAATGCTGTTCATATTACGTCAGACAAAGATGATAATGTGCATTTTGTTCAGATTTGATGAAACATAGCTGCAGTACTAGGTTATGAAATGTTTTGTGAAAGTCTGTATTTAATCTAAAAGCATTTTCAGGAAGGTTAATCCATTCCATAGATTAGGTAAACCACTGTAATCCTCTTTAGAGGGACACATAAGGTGTTTAAAGCCTTGTGAGTGAATAGCAATATTTTATAGGCCTACTTGATGCGGGACCTAGAGATGCCACTGTAGATGTGATCAAATTGGATTGATATGATCACATTTTCCAGACCCCGTAAGAGCTCTAGCCAGCTGCATTTTCATCTGTTTTTACAGCCACCAGGTAATGCATTTTAACAATCGAGTCTTGAGGCCATGAATGCATGGACGTTTCAGCATCAGAAAAAGATAACATGTTGGTGGAAGAAAGTTTTAGTGATTCAAGAGAGACATTGCTGTGCAATATAACATGCAGGACTTAAAAAATAAACTGTTAACTTGGATAATTTAGAAATGTCATCTTGTCTAGAAGAAATGTAGAGCTAAGTATGATCAGCGTAAGTATAATCTAATAGTCTTTCCCAATAATATTTCCCAAGCAGCTGCATGTATAAGGAAAACAGCAGCGGTCCTAATACAGATCCTTGTTGCATGTATTATGTGCATGTTCTAAATGTCTCGTATGGTAAATCATCAGAACATGAGATGAACTGATCATATGCTTTTGTTATGAATCTCAGGTTGTTATGAATGCTGTATGCGCTGTCTGGGAGGAGTGCCGTACATCTCTCTGGTGGCCACTCTACTGTGTTTCTCTGGCATTGCTCTGTTCTGCGGCTGTGGACATCAGGCCCTGACCGAGAGCGAAAGACTTATCGAGACTTACTTCACCCGTGACCATCAGGACTACATCACCCTAGCATACCTGTACGTGCCAGTACACCTCTCACATCATTGATGTTCAGTCCAGATGAATCTACTTTATTTACCCGTAATCTCAAGCTTCACAATAAAGTTTGAATAAAGCTTTTTAAGGTGTCAAAAGGGAATTTGTGCTTCGAACGATCAGTGATTTTAACATCATTTATCACAAACATGTCTTTCTCTCTCTCTCTCCTGTAGTATTGAGTATTTTCAGTACGTCATCTATGGTCTGGCCTCCTTCTTCTCCCTGTACTGTATAGTCCTGCTGGCTGAAGGCTTTTACACCACCAGTGCAGCTCGGCAATCACTCGGAGAATTTCGTAGTACAGTTTGTGGTCGCTGTCTCAGCACAACGGTGAGTGGTTTGCAGTGTGAGTTTCACTTGAGTTTCACTTGTCATGTTGTTACAAACACGTGTGCCTTTCTTCCTTTAAGAAAAGGGGGACATATTTAAGAACTTGAAAGTTGCACATTTCCATATGTTGAAGGCTGCCAAGATTCGAAATGTTGAAATTCACTGAATATTTTTTTCCTCTGATGCAGCTTTCATACCTCATTTGCACTTCCGTATATTCAAAATCGGTGCTTATATTCAGTTTAAAGGGGTCATGAACTGCTTTTTATTATTTTATACTGTTCTCTGAGCTCCACTTATAATTTTATCAAGACTTTTGCATCAAACACATCATAAATTAGAAATAATAGGCTATTTGTGTTGCCTTTCTTTCTGATCCCAACATTAGAAAAGAGTGGGTGAACTTTATTTTAATTAAGATCCAGACTGCGTCAGTAAGAACTGTCCTCAACTATATTGGATCCGACACTAATGTCGTGTGTGTAATAGTTTTTTACGTGATCACTGTTGCTTTGTTTGTTATTACAGATCGTTTGATATGTTCTGAGTATTTATGTCACTGCAGCAGCCATCCATCTATGAGGAATGTATTCTGTCAATCATACACAGCTGTTAGCCAATCATAGCAGTGGGCGTTTACTTCTGAGTCTACAATCAGTCACGCCTATTCAAACTCTGATGAGGGGGTCAAAAACAGGACAGAAAACAATCTTCTGGCGGTGTTTATCCACACTATTACATCATAGAGAGGCACATTCCACACGCTGGGGTTATGGCAGACTGCCTTCAATATGAGCTGTTTCTAGACTAACAAGAAAGCTTTTGAGTTCTGAAACTTGCAGGATGTTTTTTAAAGCACAATGACCTCTCAGGGGAATTTTGGTTTCTCAGTTAATTTGTGTTGTGTTGTGTTGTGTTGTGTTGTGTTGTGTTGAATCCATCTCTTGAATATGCACACATTTTATTTTGTGTGAACTCTTCATTTAAAGAAAAATGCATCAATTTCTTCCACAGTTCATCGTGATCACGTATTTCCTGGTTGTGGTCTGGTTGCTGGTGTTCTCCCTCTCTGCGCTTCCGGTCTACTTTTTCTACAACATGGCAAACACCTGTCACACTATCCACATCCTCTCTGAGACGCCCTCCAGCATCAACCAGCTGTGCATTGATGCCAGACAGTACGGTAATAGCCCGCCATACATTCATCATTTCTCTTTGTCTCTTGACAGATTAGAGATTTGATATCACGGCTCTGTAGCAGTGATTAAAGTCTTGCTGACGCTCCAATGTCTTCTGAATGTATAGATATTTTCAGGAAACAGGTGCATGTATATGCACACTTATAGTTCGTCAAGCTTGATTTCACATATTTTCATTTAGAAATGGGTGCATAATTCAACACAAGTGCATTGACACAAGAGGTGCAATGTTTTCATTAGCCTAGAGGTACAGTGTATGGGTTCTTCTCAAACCAAAGGCTGCAACCTAGAGAGGCATAATATACATTTTAATTAACATATCTTTTTTTTATTAAATTCAGATTTCTTGTTAATTAGTGAATGAGAAATGCATGACTACCGCCTGTCGTCTTCCAGTGGTTTACAACATGGGCAGATTAGTGTTATGACATAAATTCACAACAAAACAAAACATGAATTTCTTCAGCTTTCATTCCTTTATTCTGTGAATTGAAATGTATGCAAATATTGTGGTGATTGGATATTTTTTAAACAGTCATTTGAGCCATAAATATCATGTGATTCTAACCGAACACAAACAACACATATTGGGTCAATGACATGATGCTCTTTTAACTCAAAAATACATTCAAATACGTCAAACGGAATTAAATACTCCTTTTGTTCTTTTTTTTCTGAATTTAATACTTTAGATCTTAAAGTAAAACATGTCGGTGTGTCTTGACCTTGTAATGAAGAACATCATAAAAGGAAATTCATCATAAGAAATCTAGTAGTTTAGTATGCATCATTTTATTTTTATTTCATGGAAAAACTATTTCACTGCTTATTAATATTTGAAGAATTATCGGGAATAAATACAGTAAATTATATCATACAGACTTGTCAAGGACAATAAGTCTAATATATTATCAGATAATTTGATCTTTTTATGACAAGATGAGGTTAATTTTAGTTGTAAAATTTGATGTAAGTAAATACCTTAAAAATACGTTTATGAACTAATAAATAAAAAAATATATCTTACCTTAATAATGATTAAGGTCGATGTAAGGACAATGGTACTACTTTAAAGTCCCAAAATGTCTGATTTCTAAATTTCCAAATTTTTCCTGACTATATGAAAGTAATATAAATTATAGAGGATATTTCTAAGAACTTGGCATATAAACGAAAAAGATGTTTCCTTTATCGTGGACATTATTAGTCATTGACCCACACGTGCACAAATATAACCGCACACTTGAAATTAATTTTCTAAATGTCTGCATGAGTTTCTGGCCTTACAGTGTTAAACTCTGTTCTCTCAATGTGGTGTTATTTAAACTGACATCATCGTGCCTTGATGTTTTTCATGCTGTCACACTGTGTTTTATGTCTCTGTATCCCTAAGGTTTACTTCCATGGAACGCAGTACCAGGAAAGGCTTGTGGGATGACCCTGTCTAATGTCTGCAAGACGAGAGAGGTAAGACGTGGCCCCGGGCGATGTACGATTCAGTGTCTTCATATAATGCTTTAGCAAACCTTCCTCAATGCCTGGTCAAATCCAAAGCCAAGATCAGAGACTCATCCTGTGTTTAGGATGTCACGTTCCTGACTTGTTTTTCAGTTTTTCCTGACCTATGTTCCTCAATGCCTGGGCCAAGATCAGAGACTCATCCTGTGTTTAGGATGTCACGTTCCTGACTTGTTTTTCAGTTTTTCCTGACCTATGATCTCTTCATCGCTGCCTTCGCTGGAGCGGGGATGACGGTCTTGGCTCTGGTGAGTGTCCAGAACAGAAGACAATCACACTGTGTTCTCATGACGCCATTCCCGTAGGTGTCGAGGAATTCTGTTCCTGCATTTATTAACCTCTTCTTGGGGCTGGCTGGGATTTATTGCTGTCAGTTGTGGTTAGAAATTGTGAGAACTGTTTCAGCTTAAACAATCAACCACTCAAACACTGTAATAAGTGCTTAGCAATGTGGTAAAACCATCTTTATCGTTTGATTTCTGCGTAGACCGGCATTTGCTCTTTCATAAACACTATATAAGCAAATTGGTGGGCGGGGCTAAACAGGCAGCGGTGTAGGATCGGTGGGCGGGGCTAAACAGGCAGCGGTGTAGATCGGTGGGCGGGGCTAAACAGGCAGCGGTGTAGGATCGGTGGGCAGGGGCTAAACAGGCAGCGGTGTAGGATCGGTGGGCGGGGCTAAACCGGCAGTGGGGCGGGATCGGTGGGTGGGGCTAAACAGGCAGCGGTGTAGGATCGGTGGGCGGGGCTAAACAGGCAGCGGTGTAGGATCGGTGGGTGGGGGCTAAACAGGCAGCGGTGTAGGATCGGTGGGCAGGGGCTAAACCGGCAGCGGTGTAGGATCGGTGGGCGGGGCTAAACAGGCAGCGGTGTAGGATCGGGTGGGTGGGCTAAACAGGCAGTGGGGTAGGATCGGTGGGCGGGGCTAAACCGGCAGCGGTGTAGGATCGGTGGGCGGGGCTAAACAGGCAGCGATTGTAAAAGCAGGCGTTGATCATCTTCTGTGGAGGCGGTGCTTATCCACACTATTACATCATAGTCGTACATTCCACAAGCTGTCGTTTTGGCAGACTGCCTTCAAAATAAGCTGTTTTAGACTAATGAGAATGTTTTGAGTTCTGAAACTTACAGGTGAACTTGTAAGACGATAACAATAAAGATAGTTTTAAAAAATCATTCACAATGTTAAAGAATAGCAAAGTCCACACCACTGCTATAACGACGAAGGCATAGATAAATGATATCGTTGGAATCACTTTCATAATTTTTATTCCTGCAGATGAACGATAAAAACATTAACACCCAATCAGAATTTAATGTGGCAGATGGTTGTGTGCTTAGAATAAACAAACGATACTATCAGCTAATATAGTTATCTATAAAGTTGTTGTTCATTGTTTTGAATGGCTTTCAGCCACCACCCTGCAAACCACACAGAACACCAACTACATATCAATGTGTACAAAAAACGGCTTAAAACCACTCATAACATCTTAGCAACACCCTAGTAGCAGCATTGTAATAACGTTAAAAAACACTTAAATTAAGATCAGTAAAAGTATAGTAATGCCTTGGCATCCACCTACTTCACCCTAGCACTGTTGTTTGGGTCTTCACAGGTCTTTCTCACTGGGTCACATTTATTATCTTGTGTTTCTGTCTTTCTCTCTTCAGCTCACATACACCGTGTCCACCACCTATAACTGTGCGGTTCTGCGGTATCTGGGAAGGAAAGGCATCAGTCCGCGCTGTTAATGGCTGTTCTGTCCTGCTGCCCTTCTACGGTCAATAACAGCACCATATTGGAGCACTTTAGAAATTCTCATCCTCTTCTTTTCCACAACACCATTTCCTGACATTCCTTTAGATTGTTTTGAATGTTAAGATTTACATATTTGGAATCTTTGCTCCAGACTGTCTTTTGTCTGATTTTTCTACCTATATACTGCTTCTGACCACTAGAGGAAATATTGTGCCTTCGAGTCTTCTGGGATGTTATAATTGTGCTAATGTAACAAAACATTATGTAACAGCGTTGGGTGTGTAACAGATTCTTTATGTAATGTATCTTGTAGTTTGGTCACAAAAGCCTGTTGCCACCTAAATGAGTTGCGTTTCCTAGGCAGTATATTTCCTACACTGCAAAAAAAATATCTTCTTGCTTAGTATTTCTGTCTTATCAATTACAAATATCTGAACTTTCTTAAATCAAGATACAATTACTCAAGAAGCAAAATGACTTAAAGGGATAGGTCACCCAGAAATGAAAATTCGGTCATTAATTACTCACCCTGATGTCGTTCCAAAGCCGTAAGTCCTTCGTTCATATTCAAAACACAAATTAAGATATTTATGATGACATTTTGAGTGCTCTCTGACTCAACATAGACCGCAATTACTATTACTATGCTAAACCAGCAGCGGTGTAGGATCGGTGGGCAGGGGCTAAACAGGCAGCGGTGTAGGATCGGTGGGCGGGGCTAAACAGGCAGCGGTGTAGGATCGGTGGGCGGGCATGTATCGGTGGGATTCAGAGTGTAGGATTTGTACTAGCTAAACCGCAGCTTCTTCAGCAACGGCCTAAACAGGCAGCGTGTAGGATCTGCCTTCAAAATAAGCTGGGCAGGGGCTAAACTCAATGCAACTGAAATTAATCAGTGATGCAACCGTAATTTTGCAAAACTGCAAGAATACTTTTTGTGCGCAAAAAAAACAACTACATTTATTCTCCTCCAAATCATGTCTTCCGTCATAATCGAGAGCACCTCAAATGCATGCGTTGTGACTCTATAATAACGGAGGACATGGAAAAGAATTGTTGAATAAAGTAATATTAGTTTTCTTTGCACACAAAAAGTATTATCATCGCTTCGTAAAATTACGGTTGAACCACTGATGTCACGTGGATTATTTTACTGATGTCCTTACTACATTTCTGGTTCTGGTTCTGGATTCAGTTGCATTGCTGTCTATGTAGTGTCTGAGAGCTTCATTTGTGTTTTTAAGATGAACGAACGTCTTGCGGCTTTGGAACGACATCAGGATGAGTAATGACAGAATCTTCATTTCTTGGTGAACTATCCCTTTAAGATATAATAAAATAAATAACACGTTTTGTTAGTTTATTCTGAAAACTAGAAAAAAAATCTGGCAATGGGGCGTGAAAAATATTCCTGTTTTCCCTATAAATTTAGATTATTTCTCTTACCCCAGTGGACTCATATTTCTTGCTTTTAGCAAAAACGAACAATATTTCGATACATTTTTCATAAATCAAGACTTTAATATCTCTCAAGTACATGTATCTTGATTCAAGAATGTGTAGATATTTGTACTAGAAAACAATAAAAGGACTTCTTCAGCAACACACACACTATTCAGTTAGTGTTCACAATCAAAACTTAAATTATGACCAATAGCCAGCTGCTTCTGACACGATTATTTCATTGACTCAAAGAAAATATTTTATCAGTTACAATATTGAGGTGGGGGTTCCTGTGCGTTCATATCATAAATATGATCATGCAAACATGACTTGAAAACAGCTATAAATGATTGATTAGATTTTTAGCCTCTTTAGGTCAAGAATGCATGTCTTTTTGTTTTTGAGATATTATAGGATAGTTTGAGTTGTACTCTCTGTATCTGCTATTAAATACCTAATCAAATATTTAGTTTACAGCTAGTATATGAGTCCATTAAAACAGTCTGCTGGTCATAATTGAAATGACTAGATTGGACAAAATGTATTCTTGTTTTAGAAATAATAATCGGGTAGTATAAGGTTATTAGATGCTCAAAAAGAATCTGAAGATGGTGATGGCTGGTTTCCTTGGTGACCATCCCTCACATCTGGTTGCCATGGAGAGAGACAGCAATGTGTGCTGTTTTCTCGTGACCCCTGCGCTCTTTTTCTCACAGCCTCTTGAAAGGACTGAGAAAAGCCTAAACAATGGATGAGCCCCTCTTTGTTAGAGGAAAGCCCATGCTAGGGGTCAGTTTACGCGTCAGAAGATATCGCTCCCTGACAGAGGCTTCAGCTGCTTCAATAAAAGAGCGTGTCGTCGTTACTAATAGTGTTTCGTGATCTTTCCCTGATAATTGAGAGTAAAAGACACTTCGGTAGAAAGAAAATGGACTTATAAGCTGTAGCTTCATTTTGTTTGTTTTCTGTAGCTGTTTTAGTTTGATTTCTTCATCCTGAGCATTTATTATAATGCATGTTGTTTGCCTGATCACCCCGTAGCGTTTGGTGAAAGCACGATAGCGTAGACTGAAAGCAGTAGTTCATCTAAACAGTTCACTAATGAAAGCTGCCATCGTTTACTCGCACGCATGTCGTTCCAAACACGTATCGCCTCTCTAACGAAATGTCTTCTCAAGCTGAAATCCATCATAGAAGGCTTTAAATGTGATGCACAAGTCATATGCACAACACGTTTATGCTTTTCTCTTCTTATAGAGCAGTTTCTATCATTGTGTAAAAAGAGCAGCATGAACATTATTCAAAATATCTCCTTTTTTGTTGCACGGCTGGAATGAAGTCATACGGGTTTGGAGCAACATGAAATGAGTTTTCATTGACGTGTGATCTGTTAATGTTGCTTTGTAACTCTAATTATCAAGAGAGCATTGTAGTTATTGTATAACGCTTTCTTTTGCTGAATTTCCAATTAATCAGTGATTTCTTTTTATTCATCAAATGGCTTATTCCATTGTTTATTAGTAGCACTAACAGTATTTCCTAGATATGTTTTGTACAGACTCGGCTCAGGTTTCTTATTTTAACCTGCTGCTCGGCTGCACAGTTATTGGTACAGACTGATGTCTGCGAGCTTTAGCTGGAAATAAAGGTCAATGCCTTTCACCAATCATTCATGTGTTTTGTTATTCATAGATTCACTGTCCACTGCATCTAGCAGCGTGGCAGCTTGTTTTCAAAGAGCGTCATCGCAGAGAGAAGGAGGAGAGGAGGCTGAACACGCTCTTTGGCCGAGTGTTAAATGAGCACAGAGGAAGTCTCTGTTCTCCGTATGTGCTTCACGCAGCTGACGTGTGACGTGTGCACGCTTTCTGCTGACTAAAAGTGCTTTGTTATTATTCCTGAGAAAACTGAAACCCTTGATTTGTTAATGTTATGAAATACACAATATATTTGAAGTTATGTAATTTATGTTAGCTGGTTAATCAGGAAAGAGCGTTTTGTTTACCGTCTTGAAAACTGACCGTACAAACCAAATCTGTCTCATAAACCACACAATATGATCGCTGTTGCAGTTTGTTTATTCAACGCATTGGATTCTTGCAAAGTACATTTGCAAACAAAAGAAGTCGTCGTCTCATTGCACGGGAGAGGACGTGAAACAGTAGCGTAACACAACTCAACACCACACATTTAGTCCATTTAAAGATGTCTGTAAATACAGTATTACCCAGAACAAAGCATACGAACACTGGGGCCTTATACAAATCACTCTAAAAGAGACAAATCACCAGTATTCATTGCAGTAATGCCCTTAATTAACCACAATCCATCCCCCACCGTGGTCGTGACTGGTCACACTGACAAATGAACATCATCAAATATGGTATTATTAATAAAACACAGCATAAATACTGTGTCAGGAATGCTACAACACCAGCTCGAGTGAATCTCACGAAAAAACAGGACCAGTCCTTAAAAATAGGGTTCATTTTCTTTACAAATAAACTGTAACTACTGATCTTGAGGTGAAATATGATCTGGACATTTCTTCATGAGATTCGCTTGCTTTAGTTTGCTTATCAAGTTGACATTTTGAGTCCTCAAAAGACATTTAAAACATGGTAACACACGTCAAAAAGTTGCACTTCTGCATCCGGTTGTGATTTAACAGAGAAACTTTCCATTGTGTAATACAGATCTGATTACAGTGTAACATTTCTTCACTGTAAATCCAAATGTTTGGTCAATATCACTATTAGTAAATAGACAAATACTGATTTTCCAATATTAGCAATGAACACGTTCCTGTGTGTTCAGCAGGTTGAGTTCGAGAAACCGTGTTGCATCTATTTCCGTGTCACAGTGTACCAATAATTGTTGTGAGCATGTCCAAAATAAAGTACCAACATACAGTTTCTTGTGTTTTACATGTGTAACAGATGTATGATAGCAGGCAAGGTCTGTAAACAGAGACATTGATGCAAGAGACAGAACAGATTTGGGTCTCTAGTTGTAATGAGATTTACAGCAGTAAAGGCTGAGGAAACATTCATATTCTGGGAAATCCACAAGTCATTATTATAAAAGATATAAGTTATAGTACCTATAAATGCACTAAATCATGGGTCATTCACAAGTCACATGTCAAGATACTGAGAACCATGTGCTTTGGTTTCATATCAACATTGGTCTGACGAATGTGAAGTAATTTATCAGCTGTGACTGAGTCTCTTCAAGTCTGCTGTAAACGTCCAAAGAGGCTCCAGCATTAAATACAGACAGGTCTTTTCCAATGATCTGTGCATGTGTCTAAGCCACTTCCCGAGTCATTTACTGAATCAGATGTGGTCTAAATACAGACACTCACACACACACACTCTCTCTCACATCCACTCACACTCTCTCTCACACACACACACACACACACACACACACACACACACACACACACACACACACACACACACACACTCTCACATCCACTCACACACACACACACACACACACAGAAACAGACTCACACACACACACACACTCTCACACACACTCACACACACACACACACACACACACACACACACACTCTCACAGACACACACACACTCTCACACACTCACACACACACTCTCACACACACACACACACACACACACACACACACACACTCACACACACAGACACACACACACTCTCACAGACACTCTCACACACACTCTCACATCCACTCACACACACACACACACACTCACACCTCATGCAAGACACTGTCATTCTTCATCAAACACTCCAGCATTGCTGCCCAGATTCAACATGTAATTGCTCAAATACACACAAAACAACCTGACAACTAAATCAAACAATACACATCTAAAACAAACTCAATGTACCTCAAATCAAAATAAACTGTAAAACGAAATTATTTTCATCTTCTGATGCTATAATAAAAGAAATTCCCTTTAATGTAGTGCTGTGCTGATGCGTCTCAGACAATTTGTCATCAATACACTAATCTGAGGTTATGTGTTTTACTACATGTCCCATAATAGGGTGAATCTGCTTAAGAATCAGTCATATTTCACCCCAAAATCAACAACAAAATAATCGTATCAAGAGTGCAAAGGTGTCTAATCATATAAGTGCTTTGTGTGTGGATTATTATTATTTTTCATAATTATTAAAACCAGCAATAAGTTAAAGCTAATATAACAAATGCTACAATAATAATTTTAGGCCTACAGTTTAAGTAATACTTTATGAAGGAAAGGTACATTTATTTGTTGTTTTAATGTTACAGTAATGATCATGAGATTTTTGAACATTACAGTAATAAGAATGTGCTTTTAAAAGTGTTTTATTATCACAAAAATAATGTCATGGTCAAAAATCTGATTAATTTTCTTTTTGTTTTGTAAATTGTAATATCTTGTTTATTCATTTATTCTTTAATAATATTTTTGGTGAAATATGACCCAAACATGGTGTTCACCCAGAGATCAACTTATTAGCTAAATGAATTAAAAATGCATTATTTCTTTCAACGCTCTTTCTCTCAAACAATATTTCATTACCGATAACAGTGGTCTGCAATATGTGACTCTGTGGGTTATGCATTTGGAAAGATCTGGGAAAATGAGTACCATAAGACGGTGGAGTATTACAGTGAGGCTGATCTGTGGTGCAGGACATGAAGCTATTATTAACACCACGTCACACTTTGACTGGGAACCAGTCAGAGTCAGACTATGCAAGCCCGTTTCCGCCACTGAATAAAAAATTAATAAACAAGGTAATTGCAACTTCTTGCAATTCTGACTTTTTTTCTCGTGATATAAACTCACAATTGTGAGTTATAAAGTCTTTATATCTTGCAATTCTATTTAAACTTCCAATTCTTCCAAAGTATTTTTTCTCCTCAGAACTGGACTTTAAATATTATGCAATTGCCAGTTTGTATCTCAGTTTATATCCAGTTGTGAGGTAAAAAGTCGCAATTACCTTTTTGTATTAATTTTTTTTTCCATATAAAAACGACTTTGTAGTGACGTTCACGTGCATTCAACTCGTAAATACGATCTATCCGACATGACTTGAACGCACCATTAGAGGCACCTCAACAGCAGGACGAGCGAGCCACTTTACGATTTCCGTGGAGATCGATGGAGCTGCTCAGCAGGGTGTGGTCGATGGGATCCTCGCTGGCCAGGACTTCCCGGACAGCAGCCTCGAAAGCAGCCCCCACGTTCGTGTCGTCCTTGGCGCTGGTCTCGAAGTACGGACAGCAGCTGTTTTCCTCACACCAAGCCCGGGCCTCCTCCTCGCCGACCTCCCGCTCCTCCTTGTCCACTTTATTCCCCAGCACCACAAAGGGGAAGCGCTCCGGGTCTCGTACGTCTGAGTAATACATGAACTCCTTCTTCCAGCAGCCCAGGTTCTGGAAGCTCTGCAGGTCATCCACGGCGAAGGTGAGAAGGCAGCAGTCCGCCCCACGGTAGAAGGGTGTGCGCAGGCTCTTGAAGCGCTCCTGGCCCGCCGTGTCCCAGATCTGCAGGGTGACCAGCCGGCCGTTGATCTCCAGGTCACGGTTGAGGAACTCGACACCGATGGTGTGGAACGACTGCGAGTCGAAGCGGTCGGTCACGTAGCGGTTCATCAGGGAGCTCTTGCCAACGCCGCCGTCCCCCAGGAGAATAACCTTCAACAAGAGGCTCTTCCCACTCATAACGGCCCCCGGTGCCACAGGTCTTCACTGCAGCCTGACAAATACACGCAGAGGCATTTACATTTTATCCAAAGTGACAAGGACAATAGAAGCAATCAAAATTGACAAAAGAGCAATAATATGACAAGTCTCAGTTAGCCTAGTGCAGGCCTAGCCAGTACACATAGCAAAGGTGTATATATATTAGTGCTGGATCGTGATTAATCTTTAATCTAAATTAATATTGTTTACTTAATATGTGTGTGTGCACTGTGACACACACATACAGTATATATTTTAATGTATTTAAATGTATATATTTATATAATTTATACTGAACAAAATTATAAACTAACACTTATTTTTGCCCCCATTTTTCATGAGCTGAACTCAAAGATCTAACACTTTTTCTACATCATCTTCGCATAGAGTTGATCAGGTTGTTGATTGTGGCCTGTGGGATGTTGGTCCACTCCTCTTTAATGGCTGTGCGAAGTTGCTGGATATTGGCAGGAACTAGAACACGCTGTCATGTACGCCGATCCAGAGCATCCCAAACATGCTCAATGGGTGACATGTCCTGTGAGTATGCTGGCCATGCAAGAACTGTGCGATCATGCTGTCTAATCAGCATCTTGATATGACACACCTGTGAGGTGGATGGATTATCTTGGCAAAGGAGAAGTGCTCACTAACACAGATTTAGACAGATTTGTGAACAATATTTGAGAGAAATGGTCCTTTTGTGTACATAGAAAAAGTCTTAGATCTTTGAGTTCAGCTCATGACAAATTGGGGCAAAAACAAAAATGTTGCGTTTTGCATAATTTTGTTCAGTGTATAATATATATGAATATACTTAATATGTAAACAACAAATGTTTTCTTAAATATATTCATGCATGTGTGTATTTATATACGTAATAAATATACACAGCACAGCACACACACACACACACAAAATTTGTATTTATTATTATTTTGGATGTGATTAATCATAATTAATTATATATATATATATATATATATATATATAGTGCTGTCAAACGATCGTGATTAAATCGCATCCAAAATAAAAATAATTGTTTACATAATATATATGTGTGTACTGTGTATATTTATTTTGTATATAATATATATAGTGTTGCATGTTTGCAGCATCTTTGTTTGGATCATGATTCAAATTCAGAGGTTGCCTCTAATTTGAAATGGAAAGAGCCTTATTTTGTTTATATGAAAATATTTATTTTATTTGTGTTACTTATTTGATTTAGGGCTTGTTTTAAAATTTCTATTTAGTTTTGTTATTTACATTTACATTAGATTTACAATTTATTATTTAGCAGATGAGAATACAAGCAATCAAAACCAACAAAAGAGCAATGATATGCAAGTGCTTTATTTATATATTATAATAGTGTTATATTTCAATTTAACATAGAAATGTACAACATTTAGTCCAAGCAATAATAAAAGGACACATCTAATTTATAATTGGTCTTAAATCTATTTTTGAAAAAAAAAAAAAAAACGTGACTCGAATCGTGAGTTGAGTGAATCGTTACATCCCTAGTGTTTATATACATAATAAATATACACAATACACACATAAATTATGAAAACAAAAACTTTTATTTTGGATGGGAGTAGTAAGTATACTACACCACCTGTCAAAATGATTGATGACAGGTGGGCGGGACTTCCGGTATAGGGGCGGGACTTCCGGTATAAGGCGGGACTTCCGGTGTAGGCGGGACTTCCGGTGTAGGCGGGACTTCCTGTATAGGCGGGACTTCCTGTATAAGGCGGGACTTCCTGTATAGGCGGGACTTCCTGTATAGGCGGGACTTCATGTATAAGGCGGGACTTCCTGTATAGGTGGTACTTCCTGTATAAGGCGGGACTTCCGGTATTATAAATCATGTTATTGACAGTAGGTTTTGATGTTTTTGACAGGTGGTTTTGATGGTTTTGATGTTATTGACAGTAGGTTTTGATGATTTTGACAGGTGGTTTTGATGGTTTTGATGTTTTGACAGCAGGTTTTGATGGTTTTGACAGGTGGTTTTGATGGTTTTGATGTTTTGACAGCAGGTTTTGACAGCAGGTTTTGATGATTTTGACAGGTGGTTTTGATGGTTTTGATGTTTTGACAGCAGGTTTTGATGATTTTGACAGGTGGTTTTGATGGTTTTGATGTTTTGACAGCAGGTTTTGATGATTTTGACAGGTGGTTTTTGTTTTTGAAGGCTGTATAATAAAATGACAGCAGGTTTTGATGTTTTGACAGGTGGTTTTGTTTTTGAAGGCTGTATAATAAATGACAGAAGGTTTTGTCTTTTGAAGACGCTGTTATCAGGAAATTCTCCCATCCTACCGCTTCCCATAGCAGCGTATATAAATGGGTCAGTGTGTTCTACATCAATCAGAAAGAGAAAACATGAGCTACATGAGCATGGACTGTTTATCGTCCCTAAATCCCCAGAGGCGGGGTGAGCAGCAGAACGACGGACAGTCTGATGGCCAGTCTGACTATGGCACCGAGAAAACCTTTCGTCACGTCCGCTTGACAAACTTTCTCCATGAACTTTCGGAATGGACTAAAGGTGAATTTATGATGAGCAGTAACCGTGTATTCGTACAAATTTCATAAATCAACTCGAGTTGTTATACTCTACACCACCGACAACGCAGGCGAGTTTCAGCCCGGGAAGACGCGTGTGTTGTATTTCCTGAAAAAGACTGGTCATTATTTTACAAATTTGTCTGGAAGGATCTGAACAGCGGCGAAGAGCCTTTGTACATTTCAGAGTGGGACGGGTAGACCCGAATGTCGGTACCGCGTGGTAGGTGACCACGCTAAAAAGAACCCAGATGATTCTGTCTACATATTCTGCTGTAAAGACAAGACAAAGCTCAACAAAAATCGGTCAGGGTCGTCCTGCCTAACGAGCATAACGATCTGTATGAAATGCAATTTTTGTTCAAGTGGCGCGATCTGGATCTGCTGGCCGGTATTTTTCAATAATAAACAAGATGTTCAAATGGTGCGAGCTGACGGCTACAACAAAATTAAAGTGCAGCTGTTCCACCCTGAGAGATGCGTGCGCAGCAGTACATACGCCGCTATTCCGCCCATTTACTACGGACATCCGGAAGCTCGCCGGTCAGACCCTCCCAGGCGTCGTTTATAAACCATGGCTGCAGTGCTACGACGCCCCGCCCCTTTACTACATTTGCCATAAAGTCAGTGCCACACCGTCGTAGCAGATAGACGTGACGTACCTGACCACACTCCAACGCACTCTGTGGATCAAATAGTTCCTACCGGCTCGGCTTTAGACCAGACCCGGACCAAGCGGCGAACCTTGAGAAAGAAGACTAGAAAACGGGTCGTTCTACCTCACCGCCTGTCCTGAGAGAAAACCGGTTAGTTTTACCCGGCGATCAGTCCTGAAACCAGTCCTGACAGGAAAACTCTTTGTCCGACGCCGAGCAGTCCTGACGAGTCTTGACAGCGTATTTCTTTACGGTAAGACTATCTACATTATTTAAACTCAAATTGAATCATACCATTAAGATTTTTGTGTTATATTTCTACACAGCAGGTTCGGGTTATAGCCCTGACCACATAACGAGTTGGAATACGCCTCAACGCATCACTTGGACAAGCACAAAGGCGGGTCAAACATCATATCCTTTTAACTCACCGCCGGAAGAAGACATTGAAGTTGAAGAAGTGCGGCGTGTGTCTCATCAAACATTTCCGTATCCAGGTCGATCAAACATTTCGCGTATCCAGACCATGAGATCAACCCTGGATCAGGAATTTAATAGAAGCGATCGTAGGGTAACTGAATTCCATCGCGAATTGGTACTCATGTTTCATCATCTTATTCTCGCCATCATTGATGGTACAGAGGAGTAAATTCAATATAGATGTATTCCATTAAACTTTTATGGTTGTAGTTGTTTTCTTCACCTATCATGTATTGATTTTTATATTCCATCTATGCTTTGATTTTTATATTCCATCTATGCTTTGATTTTTATATTCCATCTATGCTTTGATTTTATATTCCATCTATGCTTTTGATTTTTATATTCCATCTATGCTTTGATTTTTATATTCCATATACTCTATGATTTTGCATACTTTCTATACTCTATGATTTTGTAATATTTCATGTTTGGTCTGAAATCTAAAATGGATGGGTCAAAAGCTTTTTGCGCAGACGACGACACAGAACTGTCACCGGACGAGATTGAAATGTTAAGTTTGCTGCCGGACGAGCTTTTAATGCTTCCGGATTCTTTAGAACAGTATTTGTTTAATCTAGAATCTTCGCAACCCCCACTAATTTGGATCATTTTGAATTAGCTGAAAATCCAAATATTAATTTGTACGATCCAGTGCTGAACGAGACGCTAATTTGGATCTTTTGAATTAGCTGTAAATCCAAATATTAATTTGTACGATCATGTGCTAAGCGAGACAACAATCCTGTTGTACAATATGGTGGTGTTTTAAATAATCAACCCCAGCATGTACCGACACCGATCCTGACTGCGACGACACAGAGCACCCTGACGGTGATGATACTTCACAGCCATCGACCAGCAACACGAGACCCACATCAGGTAATGTTGACGCCGCGGGACTGACCCTAATAAACAGAGTCGATTAAGCCACGGAAATTGATACGCTGATTCGAGAAGGTGGGTTCGTTAACGGATATCACGCTTTACCGCGACCTCGGTTCAACAGCGTGTCGTTGAGAAGGAGCATGAATCTGAGAGAGATTAACTCTACAGATTTGGCCTCTTATCACACTTCCTTACACGGCATGTTGAGCGAGATCGCCGCCTTCGCTAGAGAAATCGGTCACGATGCCCCGTGATCAATATGACCATGTCGGCACCCACTCTACAAACACCTATCAGCGGTGTTCTCACACCCGTAATGATTATGACGTGGATTCGCTTATGGATCAATTTGAAAGAGTTTTACAGAGCAACGAGCAGTTATTATCGGACGACGCTGTCGAGATCGACGCTGCCGTAGCCATGAACAGACAAGGAGGTGGTCGACGACGTAAACTTACAGATCTGGCCGCTGATCAGGTAATCCAAAAAAAAAGACGAATTTGTTCTGTCCCATAAATTTGTCGAATCAATTGTGTTTCTCTATTTGTCTCGCCGCTTTCTTAACCCCCAACTATCCGAGAGTGAGTTAAAAACTGGCTGTCACCATCCAAAACAGCGTCGGCTTCTCAATTCAAGACCGAATCGCTCTTAGCGACATAGCTTCGTTTGAACGAGCACTAGGCATTAAAATCGTTGTATTTCACAGATCGAATGCCATGGTCTTAGAAACGCATAAAAATTGTGACGAACTCCACCCTAAAACGGTGTTCCTCTATCTACATGATGATCATTACTACATGATAATGAATCTGACCGGGTTCTTAGGTTCGCCATACGCCTGTCAATTTTGTTACAAAAGTTACACCAACCGCAGAGACCATCGATGTAAGCAAGCCTGCAATGTCTGTTTTGACGAATGTCACAGGTTCCCTAAAAGAACCATACATTGCCCCGATTGTTTACAAGCATTGTAAATCGAGCTATTGCTTCAAAATGCATAAAAGAACCCCTCCCGGTCAAGAATCCCTCCTGTGATATTATCAAATACTGCAAACTATGCGGCTGGCGTTACTACGTTAAAGCGGGTGACAAGAAAACAAAACACATATGTGCCCGGACAAATGCGTCCATTGTCGAGAACGCCTGACGGGCCAGGATCACACCAATGCTTCATACAGCCCCTAGAGCCTAAGGAGCCATGCGAGAAATACATCTTCTACGATTTTGAAACGCAAAACGGTAGACACGTGGCTAATTTTGTTTGCGCAATCACATTCAAAGGGAAGAAATTTACGGCTGAGGGTACCGACTGCATCGCTAAGCTAATCAACCGCTTCAGACACCCCGATATAATGGCTACTGCTTCATAGCTCATTACGCCCAGATTCGACGCCTTTCTGATTCTCGAGTATTTTTGCAAAGCCGGATTGCTATTGAGGTCATAATGCAAGGATGTAAAATCATTTTCATGTACTACCGAATCGTTTGGCCAACGATACATCGATAGTTACTCATTTTTTCCAATGGCCCTTGCCAAAATGCCTGTAGCGTTAGACTTAACGACGACTGAAAAGGCTACTTCCCCATCTTTTCAACAGGGTGGAAAACGAGAACTATTTCGACCATACCCGACAAAAGTTCTACAACTACGATAACATGTCGGATAAAGACCGTGAAAAGTTTGATGCGTGGTACAGCACAGTTGAGGGCAAGTGGTTTGACTTCAGGAAAGAACTGTACGCCAGACGGGCGTTAACGACGCCGTCTTATTACGAAGGTTGCATGAAATACCGGGAGGCATTCATGCAATGCGCCGACTTGACCCTTTTGGCTTCGCGGACGCCGCCGGCTGCTCGATGGGGGTCTTTAAAACACATTATCTCGGCAGAAACACGCCGCTCTCACGCATAACAAAGCGTACATCGATCAGAATAAGTCCTACTCAAGCGGCTCGATCGAATGGCTCGAGTATGTCAAAAGACTCAAACGTGATCGCTCACCACGCCGTAAACCACGGCGGGCATCGATCGGTAAGTACTTTTAGACGGCTACTACCAGCAGGACGGTGCGGCACGCGGCTTAGAATACGCAGGGTGCATCTTCCACGGGCACTGCTGCCGCTTTGAACCCCATGAGTCTCACCCTTGTCGGGAGTACCCTATGGGGTTCTCAGGAGACAGTTTGACGATAAGATCGAAATTCTGCAGACGGTTTGCAAATCGAGGTTCTTTGGGAATGTGAATGGAACGACATGAAAGACCGATCCTCTGTGATAGAATTTATGACCGGTTATTCCGCCCCAGAGAGACTGAACCCTCGAGACACCCTGTTTGGCGGGCGCACTAACGCTTATAAACTCTATCACAAAGTGAGCGGAGATGAGAAAATAAGGTATCTCGATTTCACCAGCCTCTACCCCTTCTGCCAGGCTAGGAAAAGCTACCCGATTGAACATCCAGAAATCATTTTCAACAATTTTGAACCGATTGAAAATTATTACGGGCTTATCAAAGCGACCGTGTACCCTCCCCGCAAATTACTGCATCCTGTTCTCCCTTACAGATGCCAAGGAAAACTCATGTTTCCGTTATGCGAACCTGCGCTCACGATCAAAACCAGACCACGAGCTGTACCCACACGGATGAGGAAAGATCACCTCCGCTCCTGGGTATCCATTGAGCTTTTAAAAGCCATCGAGAAGGGTTATGTGGTAGCCAAGATTGACGAGGTTTGGCATTTTCCACAACAGTCAGACACGTTGTTTGTCGAACACGTCCAAAACGTTTTTGCGGTTGAAACAACAAGCGTCCGGGTTACCCGTCAATGTTGTCACGGACGCTGAGAGAGAAACTTACATTCGCGAATATTTTGAAAAAGAGGGATTCAACTCGACCGAAAAGATCAAGCACAACGCTGCCCAGAGAGCGATCACCAAACTTATTTTGAACAGCTTGTGGGTAGGTTCTCTTTAAGACCAAACTTACCTCAAACGACTCTGGTGAGCGAGCCGAAGATTTCACCAGAATCGCTTTTCGGTAATACCGACACCTTGTCGTATTTCTCATTCGTCTCAGACGACGTGGTGGCTCTCGTCCAGCATAAACCCAACAAAGAGGATGTTTGTAAGGGTCGCGACGTTAACGTGTTTATTGGTGCTGCTCACCACAGCACACGCCCGACTGGAATTGTACGAATTGATGGACAGACTCGGTGACCGCTCTTCTTTACTCGGACACAGACAGCGTTGTGTTTGTGTTAGGGACGGCGACTGGGAGCCGCCTCTGGGTGATCATTTGGGCGAGCTGACGAGCGAAATAGACGATGGGGATTTTATTACAGAGTTTTGCGCTAGCGGCCCTAAATCGCACGGTTTCCAGACGCTCCAAAGGGAAAGTGTGTATGAAAGCTAAGGGATAACGCTGAATGCTAAAATTCCCAAGCCATCCGCCTGGAAACCCTGATTGGTCTGGTTGACAGTTATGTGACGCATGATAGTACCAAATACATCCTGGCTCACACAGAAAACATTGTGAGGGATAAAAAGACTCTCACGTTGCACAACAAATCAGTCGTTAAAAGGTTTAAGGTGGTGTATAATAAACGCAGACTTTTGCCCGATTTCACCACGCTTCCTTATGGCTACTGATCAGATGATGATGCACAGAGGGTCGATGGATGTTTCCGATTTTGATTTCAGACTACAACATCCATTTAGTTGTGTTATAAGCGGACCGTCCAATTCTGGAAAGTCTTATTTTGTGAAACTTTTGTTGGAAAAAGGTTTGAATTTAATTTCCAAGAAAATTGAAAACATTGTTTGGTTGTATGATTGTTGGCAGCCTTTGTACGATGATGTGCTTAAATTGTACGACATTAAATTTGTGCAAGGAATACCAGAGAGTCTGAATGATGATGATTTGCTACCCGTCACTAAACCAAATCTTCTCATCGTGGATGATTTGATGCAGCAAGCCAGCGCAAATTGAGCTTCAAAGGGTGTTTACGCAGCACGTCCATCACCGCAATCTTAGCGCTATTTATATAGTGCAAAATTTATTTGTACAGGGTAAATCCAGCCGAACCATCAGCTTAAACGCCAATTATATGATTCTGTTTAAAAATCCTCGGGACGTCAATCAAGTAGCGATGCTAGGACGCCAAATGTACCCCGGAAACACAAAATACTTTATGGAGTGTTACCACGATGCGGTCAACCAACCTTTCGGCTACATAATGATAGACTATAAAGCAAAAACTCCCGAGCAGTACCGTCTCAGAACAGGATTGCTTTCCGACCGTCAAGTGGTTTATATCCCGAAAAAAAGAAGAAGAACGTGATCAAATCACCATGTCCGCCAGACTTTGTAAACATCTGCCGGTGTTAAAACTGCTACATAAAGCATCTCCTAAACAACGGCCTTATTTTACAATCGGCGTCCGACGAATTCATTTTATCGCTGTGTGAAGTGGCGCTTAACATCCTCTACGGGACTATTCCGGTCAATCCGCAACAGTACCGAAAACTGAAAAGAGAAAAGCCGAATTAAATTTGTAGCCGATAAAAAATCGGCATAGCGGCAAAGAAACCAGTCTTCAACCAGAAGGGTGGATTCCTTTACCGCTCCTGAGCGCCGTACCCTTTCTTTCGAGCTTGATAGCAAACAGATAGGATGGAGTACGCCGAGAAGATGTATTTAGTCCCGCAGCATCAACTGGATAAGGCGAGAACTGAAAATGTTCGCGAGACTATTCAACAGAGCGTGGAAAACGATTTGGACGCCGCCATGAGAAATATTTTACTCCGCACTGATTTGAACCCGTAAAAGCAAAACTTTACACAAATACCCTGAGCAGGTTTTTGACCATCGTTAAACAAGGCGATCGCGAGCGTGTTTTAACGCAGTCGTTACTCCGACCCCACTCATAAAGATGAAGTACCGACGTGGCTAGCGTCGAAGACGACGGTGCTGAGGAGCATGTGGTGGATGAAGTTCTGAAGAATGTACCTTCGAGAAGTGTGAAAAACAGCAGATACATATTAGACAAGATGTCTAAAGCTAAAGGACTAAGCGCTGGAACGAATCGGGAGTTTGTGTTCAGGGGTAAAGCCATACAAGGCTCACACATGGTCGATTTGTTAAAAATGTCACGGCCCGCAAAAGGTTCGTGATAACCGGAGACCTGTAGGATGGTCAGAGTTTCACGTGCCTTTGCCGAATTAAACATCCCTTTTCTACAGTGCCGAATCAACAGGTCAGGAGCACAATTAAATCTCTAAAGAGTAAACCCGACACCCCGCCCGTGTCAGACCTTCTAAAGAGCACGAAGACATTCACGCTCCGTGTTTCCAGAGTCCGAAGACTCTGTGTTTAAATCCCCGACTATCGATCCAAGACAATGGTTGGAATTTTAACGAATCCTTTCATGTGTGTGTGTGTGTGTGTGTGTGTGTGTGTGTGTGTGTGTGTGTGTGTGTGTGTGTGTGCATTAATATGTATCTTATGATTAAATAAAAAGATGATTAAAAATATAATGGTTTTAAGATTTTTTTATTTATATGTCAGACATGTCTGCACACAGTGAACGAGAGGAAAACATTTTATCATTACAAACATACGGTCTTAATCTCTTCACAAATAGGGACACCATTTTATCATTTTTAATATAATCATCGGTGTATAGTTTCATCACATGGTTATAGTCGTATCCTCTGGCTAAATGATATAGAAAAACACACAGTGCTGACCGCAGGTATCCGATGAATAATCCTGGACCTGCCTGTCGGAATATAATACGCCGGCGTGCTGGCTGCTAGAAAGTTATTGATGGTGGTTGGAAAGCGATGGCTGTTGGGCGGATTGCCGGCTTGTCGAAAAACACGTGGGCCCGCCTTGGGTTAAATAAACGGCGATCCAGTGCTCACCTGGTAGCCTAGCAGGGTGAGTGTTAATGATACAGGCCGACGGTAAGATCCTCATGGGTTTTTGGGTAGTTGATCGCTCGGTAGAACGCCGAGAAAATGAGTCCTGCATGTAATTTTATCCATGATGGCGTGAGTTGCAGTGTGTTCATCTCAATAGTAGTCTATCAGTACCTGGCGGTTAGACAATTCAATGATGCTGTCAAATACCGCGTAAACAATTAAATTAATGGTATTCGGCAGTGGTTTTCTGAAACGAGCTTCGACTCTGATATTCCCGGACTTGATGAGGGAAATGTGCTGACCGCACTCTTCGTCCGGCGTGAGGTTAAATGCGTAAAGTGTGTATCCGCTCAGGAAATCATTCCTGCCAATACAGAGCGGTTGGTCTTTAAGGTGTCTCGGTCGTCATCACCAACTGATAATATTCTCGTACTGCCGAACCAGCTTCGAAATTAGGTTGTAGAGGCTTGAGGATATTGTTGACCGTCGACGAGACGGCTAAGAATTCCAGATCGTAATGTTTGAACGCGAATGGATTTTTGTGTAGGAACCGTGAATGCGCCGTTGTCGACCATGGCAATGACGATAGACTTTGGTAGCGTTCCTAAAACAGATTTTCCTGATTCAAACACGAGAGCCGGTATGGAGAACGATTTTAGACTGACCCTATCGACAGGGTACTTGGCCGTTGTCGAGAGTAACGCCTGAGCGTGAGCCAGTCTCACCGGTGGTGATACAGTAACTTTCTTGACAAATAGGGATGCGGACACTATATTTAATTTGTAAGCCACATCGTCGGCCCTCATCAGACAGAATTCATCTTTTGCTTGAATAAGTCGTATCTTGATATCAACCCCGCTTTATCATAAGTTTCTCTTGGAAGAATATATCGCTGTGTATGGGGCAAGTAGTTCCACCTCCTTGCTTTCGCTGGTGTAACCCGATCTCTTCGACAACCCTGCTTATGGCCTGCGGGTCTTGAACATCCATGTGACCCGCCGTGTCTTTATGGAACAATCCAGCGCTGAAGACAGATTCCAACGATTCTTTACCGTAGTTGATCAGACTCTCGATGATACAGCGATAAGGGTAAGTGCTCGAACTCTGAGAAATCAGACGATCGCCGAGGGTCACGCCGACTTGTGAAAATATAGTGGCTCCGGGTAGTTGATTAGACCCACCTTCGCAGGGTGTGCAATCTCTTCCCGTTAGGTCTCGTGATTTTCACCCGTAGATAGATCATCGTGTTATTGAGATCCACATAATCATCGCCGCTGCCTGCGATAAAAATTCCAATGGTGCAGAGCCCGATATGGCCGATAATGGGGATACTTCTAAATAGCCGCTTTTCTCAATAACGGTCTGTGTCAGCGGGACCGAAAATAAGTCCAGCTCGGACTTGATGCATTCTCCGACATGCGATGCAGTAGCGCCATGTTAGAATATGGATTTTGTGGCTCTCTTGATCGACACGTTTCGACTGACAGACCTCTTACGCTTTCTGCGACAGAGTGAGCGCTTGTTTGATCCGCGCACTGTTTTCTTCTTCTTCGGCGCAGCCCGCTGACCACGCCTCCTCACACCCGGCGGTTTAGACATTCTCTTACGTGCCATGACCATCAGACCGGACCCGCCTTGAGCTTTATCGCTATGCGAGCGCCAAAACGCTTTGAGACGACGCCGGATACTATATTTTTAGCTGCCGATTTTAGGTGTGGTTTCGCAAGCTAAATCCTCTTTAACAACGGTACGGCCATCCTGAACAGCCCTCTGATAGACCTCCAACCCCGCACCGCACATAACTCCCGATCCCGAATAACCCGTAAACCGCAGCCGGCCTGATTTTGGTAATAGCTCACATAGTCCGCGGTATTGGGCTCTCCGGTCTATAATAAACCATTTTTAAAGAATAGAAATATTTTTGGTTTAAAGTGTAGTTTTACGATGACTTTCCGTAAGAAAATGGTACTTTGTGGTTTTGATCGCCCTTCAACTCTATGACGATGCTGGTGATGTGATCCTTGCTGATCGATGCGTAATGGGGTTGTCGATCTAGCAATGACCACGTCGTTGCCTTTACCCGTTATATGTACGCATCTCAAAAGGGGAACGTAAGAATCTCCGACCGCTTGGTATTGGATGATGTCGGTGTAAACATACATTGTGTAGAACCCCGCGTTGATATCGCATTGATGAGGAGCGTATGATGACGCTTATGCGGTAAAATCGGGTTCTTTATGATAGTTTAAACCTCCGAGAGGTTTTAGCGTCATTCCTAAAATAGTGGCGAGTCTTCCCGGAAACTCATTGAAATGTTGGGTTTCGCGGTCAGATACACCTTGTTTTTAATTCGTCATGATTCAATACGGCCGCTGGTGCGATGAGTTGATTTATAGCCCGGAGGATCGACGAATGTTTGCGTAGTACCCTCCGCTTATGTATAATTTTGTAATTATAGAAAACCAATATTTGAGGGATTGCTATCCGGGGTTCCGGAGCCGTATGTAGGATGAAATGCCCATCTTCGCTATTAAAGTTGTACCAACTTCTAGGATATTCGATTTCAGTCCGACTTCCCATTGTCCTTTCAAGTTTATAGCTTTAGCCAACCTGGTTGTATAGCTGGATATACGATTTTCAGGATAAACCGACGACGACGCATTGCACGGCAACGTGACGAAACCCGTGATCCTCCATGACGGTCCTTCGCCGTATGGTCTCATCCGTTAACGACGGTGCTTTTAAGGAGATTGCAAGTCCAGCAGAGTTTTTTTATCTATATAACTATTAAATTTTGAAGGCCATCCTAGCCATTTCACTAAAACAAGCGTAGATTTCCCTTGTTTTTTCTGACCTAAAATCTTTTCCACCTTAAAAGATTTGTTTTTACTCACAATTATTTTTTGCAGCTCTTCTTCATAAAAAACCCCCTCGATGACATCGCCATCATAATCCTTGAGTCTGTAGACCGGGGGTTGACGTGGAATACACGAGGATACGGTGAAAATTCTTCCGTGTAGTTCTGCTCATAACCTTTGGCGAACGGGCCTCTCACTTTAGAAATCCTGACGACGTCGCCGACTTTGAAATTAAATACGGTCTTCTTCTGCTTCTTTATATCGCCGTACAAGTTTTGAAACACTTGACCCTCATTTACTTTGTCGACGTCCACGGGTCTCATTCTGATACTTCGGTGATAACTGGTGTTGTACCCTTGAATAATGTCTTGTAAAACATCTATGTATCGGGGAATTTGTAGCGATAAAAATCTCCACATGCGGCTTTTTAATGTTCTATTAAATCGCTCCACGACACTGGCTTTCAAATCCAGCGGTAGCGAAGTGGTTAATGTCGTGCTTTTTCATCACATCTTGAAAATGTTTGTTAAAAAATTCCTTTCCCTGATCCGTCTGCAATTTCTGAGGCACACGACCCTCTTTGAGTATAGACTGGAACGCTTTAGTAACCTCAATGCCGCTCTTATTCTTCAAAACTCGAACCCATGAGAACTTGCTAAATACATCTATGCATGTCAGTAGGTATTTATGACCGTCATTATCCTTGGCGTAGGCACTCATGTCGACAAGATCGGCCTGGAACTGTGTATCGATCCCGCATACAACCACTCTATTTCGTTTGTATTTTATAGGTGCTGTTTTGTGTAATGTGTAAGCATCCTCACCAGCCAACCATTCTGAAACCTCTTTATCGCTTAGACGGACGCCGCTATCTTTTAAGACGGCGTTTTTAATCGTTTTACCCCTAGAGAGCCGGGGTTGACGGTGTATAATAAGCCTTTTTCATGAGCTCCGACATGCTGTCGCTTTCAACCGATGCAAAAGAATAACGCGTACAAGTAGTTTGAATCAATCTTTTATTAAAAACGTTACAGGATGCATGCAAAATCTAAGTAAATGGTATTAATACAATCTAAGTAAAATGATACACGTAAAGTAAAATGGATATAATACAACACACTAACTAAGAATGGTTAGTAAAAAGAATAATGTAGCAAATAGTTAGTAATAATGACATCAATGATAGTCTAACCAGAAAAGAAAGTCGCGGCCATCATGTTTTTGTCTAGGATGTAATCAACATACATTACGACAATTTTGTCAACGGTCTCATGAATATCGGCATGTTTTTGAATTTCATCATCATCGCTTTCATTCAAGATCAACTCAGTACATACATCCGCCACATAGGTAGAAGTACACAACACATCGGTGATTTCGATCGTACATTGTGATTCAATCATCATATCTAGAACCTCTTTATCATTACATCAGGGGTCGGTACCATCAACACATTTATCCGTCAAATCGTCCCATGAATTAGCCAGTCCTCTTATTAACACCATATTTTTCTTGAGATTTGCCTGACGCGTAGTGTTGTGGCCAACTGGAATATCGGGTGGGCTGCGTCCGCAATAATCTTATACAGCAGCTCAGTCATCTGCCGTCTGTAATGCTCTTTAAACATGAATTCCATACAGCTCCTTAGGCTAGAGGCTACACCCATGCTGGAGCTGACTTGGTCGCCGCCATTCACAATTGAAAGACCTTGCCAGAGATCAACGACGTCAGAGACTATTTCCTTGCAGGGTTTGTCCAGAAGTTTCAGCCTGATTTCTTCTAGCTTGGCAACTATGAATGGTTCGCCTTTTTAATTCGTGCAGAATAGTCCCGACTGTCCCTTGGATACGATGGGGTGAGATTTTAACCCACAGCGGTTTAGGAGAATACCGATGATGGAATGAAAAAGGGCTTAAACAGCTTGCCTGACAGCTCGTCAAAGTGTGTGTCAAGTAGAAGTTGGGAGGGTCAAACAGACAGGAATGTTGCAGCTGGCTAGGATGGTCAATCGCACACCCTCGCAGTCTTCCTTCAGCTTATCGCCGATGAGATGTTCCAGCAGCACCACGGTCGCTGCTTTTATGATTTTGAATCCGACGCTGAAACATCCGTCTGTAGCGTCGAGACCGGCTTTAGTGGCGAGACCGGCTTTAGCGATGGGAAGGTAAGTCAGGTTGTGTGATCCGAGGTCTGAGCCCAATTTATCCAGCCAGTCTTTGGAGGGGTTGACGATGTTAGCCGGACCCCAGTCGTTTTGGAGGTCCGATTCCCAATCTTTGTGGAGGTCCGATGGTCCAAGGGGGAAAGTCAGGCAATGGTCGCTATGCTGTCGCCAGGAGGGTCGAGAATGCTGCCGAAGGAGATGCCGCAGCTACACACATGAGCGGGTAATGCCGCCTTCAGCCATGGTTTATAAATGCTGCTTGAGAGGGTCTGGTCACTGACTTTATGGCAAATGTAGTAAAGGGGCGGGACGCCGTAGCACTGCAGCCATGGTTTATAAACGACGCCTGGGAGGGTCTGACCGGCGAGCTTCCGGATGTCCGTAGTAAATGGGGGCGGAATAGCGGCGTATGTACTGCTGCGCACGCATCTCTCAGGGTGGAACAGCTGCACTTTAATTTTGTTGTAGCCGTCATGCAGCTCGCACCATTTGAACATCTTGTTTATTATTGAAAAATACCGCCAGCAGATCCAGATCGCGCCACTTGAACAAAAATTGCATTTCATACAGATCGTTATGCTCGTTAGGCAGGACGACCCTGACCGATTTTTGTTGAGCTTTGTCTTGTCTTTACAGCAGAATATGTAGACAGAATCATCTGGGTTCTTTTAGCGTGGTCACCTACCACGCGGTACCGACATTCGGGTCTACCCCGTCCCACTCTGAAATGTACAAAGGCTCTTCGCCGCTGTTCAGATCCTTCCAGACAAATTTGTAAAATAATGACCAGTCTTTTTCAGGAAATACAACACACGCGTCTTCCCGGGCTGAAACTCGCCTGCGTTGTCGGTGGTGTAGAGTATAACAACTCGAGTTGATTTATGAAATTTGTACCGAATACACGGTTACTGCTCATCATAAATTCACCTTTAGTCCATTCCGAAAGTTCATGGAGAAAGTTTGTCAAACGGACGTGACCGAAAGGTTTTCTCGGTGCCATAGTCAGACTGGCCATCAGACTGTCCGTCGTTCTGCTGCTCACCCCGCCTCTGGGGATTTAGGGACGATAAACAGTCCATGCTCATGTAGCTCATGTTTTCTTTCTGATTGATGTAGAACACACTGACCCATTTATATACGCTGCTATGGGAAGCGGCGGATGGGAGGGGGAATTTCCTGATAACAGCGTCTTCAAAAGACAAAACCTTCTGTCATTTATTATACAGCCTTCAAAAACAAAAACCACCTGTCAAAACATCAAAACCTGCTGTCATTTATTATACACAAAACAAAACCACCTGTCAAAATCATCAAAACCTGCTGTCAAAACATCAAAACCATCAAAACCACCTGTCAAAATCATCAAAACCTGCTGTCAAAACATCAAAACCATCAAAACCACCTGTCAAAATCATCAAAACCTGCTGTCAAAACCTGCTGTCAAAACATCAAAACCATCAAAACCACCTGTCAAAACCATCAAAACCTGCTGTCAAAACATCAAAACCATCAAAACCACCTGTCAAAATCATCAAAACCTACTGTCAATAACATCAAAACCATCAAAACCACCTGTCAAAACATCAAAACCTACTGTCAATAACATGATTTATAATACCGAAGTCCCGCCTTACAGGAAGTACCACTATACAGGAAGTCCCGCCTTATACAGGAAGTCCCGCCTATACAGGAAGTCCCGCCTATACAGGAAGTCCCGCCTTATACAGGAAGTCCCGCCTATACAGGAAGTCCCGCCTACACCGGAAGTCCCGCCTTATACCGGAAGTCCCGCCTACACCGGAAGTCCCGCCTTATACCGGAAGTCCCGCCCCTATACCGGAAGCCCCGCCCACCTGTCATCAATCATTTTGACAGGTGGTGTAGTATACTTACTACTGATGGGATTAGTCGTGATTAATCGTTTGACAGCACTCATATATATATATATATATATATCAATCAAGATTACTCAGTTTTTACCAATTTTCAAAAATTATGTTTTTCTTATTGAGCATTTCAATTAATCTCAATCAAATTGCAGTTGGGTTATTTTGATCAAGTAAAACAAATAAAGCTAACTAACACAATAAAAACATGATTGTTTTTAGCTCTCTGTTTTTGCAAATAAAATCTTCATATATATATTATATATATTGGGGCTGATATTAGAATTTCACACCACGGTTATTGTGGCCAAAAGACTCCATGATATCAATATATCAGGATATCTATAGAAACCTTGGGGTGGAAGTTATCAATCAAATACTTGTTAACTTTGTCTATTTAGCTTGCTTTTTTTTAACCCCACGAACATAAGGAAACTGGTAAACACAGGGCACAAGACTGGCGTTCTCTACAAAGCAAGCATACAAACTACGTGAAAGCATGAAGGACACACACAATGACTTTCAAGCTTAAAGAAACAGCAGATGAGCTATGAACGTCTACACCTCTCCAAACAATGAACAGCAGATAATGGGTCAGATGGTCTACTGCAGTATTTCCCAACCCTGTCCCTGGAGGCACACCAACAGTGCACATTCTGGGTATCTCCCTTATCTGACCAACATATGTCTGGTCCTGGCGTCTCTACTAATGAGCTGATGAGTTGATGCAGGTGTGTTTGATTAGGAAGAGTTGGAAAATGTGTATTGTTGGTGTGCCTCCAGGGACAGGGTTGGGAAACACTGCTCTAGTGACTGACCCCGAAACTTTGGCCAGGAGAACACCTTTTCTGGGAGCACATGGATTGGTTAAACACAGAGACAGGGCTCTTTAATTTAAACTTTTATGCTTGTGGAAAGATGAAGATCAGACAATATGATCTAATGTGAATGTGTCCTGCTTCATCACAAGCAAGAATATTCTAGTTTGGTTACTGTGTTAATGCAAAAGTTTCCAACATGTCCTACAGTCAAACCAAACATTTCAGACACCAGATATCATTTTTGATATTTTTACTAGTGGGTGGACTGTGACATATTATACCCCAAAATGCTTCATACAGTGGACTACCAGCAAAATTTGGGAGCATAAATGATTCAGACACTTTGACCTGATCACAAGGGTTTTTCTTTAATTGATAATGCAACATTTTTACAACACAGCCTGAACGAAATTATGCATTGCTTGGTAACTGGTTGACCTAAACTGGTATTACCTAATTATGTTCTTAAATTGAACAGCGGACAGCTTTAAACCGAATTCATTACATACCTTCCTATCAAAATAACCTGACATTATTGAGATGAATTTGTTCTGACAGTTTAACTCAGATTTGTTGTCATATAACCATTTTCTAAACTATGACATCACTGAATTCAATAATAAAATGCATTTAACTCAAAAATGTTCCTATTTTGATATTGTGCAGTTGCTTTGACGCAATTTGTATTGTTAAAAGTGCTATATAAATAAAGGTGAGTTGACTAAACTATAGTGACTAAACTGTGATATAATGTGAGAAATGTTGAAGGTGTCTGAAAACATTTAGGTTTGACTATATATTTCTCTAAAGATGCTAAATTGAGCAATCTGTGGTTTTGTGTGAAGATGAAAAGGTTCCTCACAAGCATTTAGCAGTGTTACACTGACAATGGACAATCGGATTTATGCTAATGTGACCACACCTTAATTTACCCATGTCTTCTATATTGGAATAACAATTGTATCAAATAATTGTTTTATAATTATTAAAAAACCCTTGCAAAAAAATAGATCACTGTAATTATATAGCAACTACTATTATTGTTTAGAAAAGAAAATTAGAAAATTGTTTATTTGTTTGTAAAGTTTAGAATCCTTTTCAGACATATATATATATATATATATATATGATCATTTTTGGCTAACACCAGATGTTTTACTGTAACGTTAGTCATTTTGGCGAGAAGTAAGGGATATGATTTGTTTTGATATGTTATATTTCATAGGCAACACTTATCCCAACACGTAAAAATGAAAACAAAAAGGCCCGTTTTAGAAGTCCAAAACTTTCCCAAAAACATCCTACACGATACTGACAGAAACCGTGCGATATTCTGCGTTAATTAATAACTTAAAGCGTTCACTTGCGTATTTATTTACTAATATACATGTATAGCAGGAAACAGATGATCGTTCTCTGCGCATGCGCACAAGTGCATGACAGCTGTGTTTTTAGCATACGAGTGCTCAAGCTAAGGTTTATCTTTATTACTCTCACTTTTATTGCTCATTATAACTTAGCTCGTACCATGACTAATAAAAATGGCTGATGTTTTATGCTAGAATTTGGTGTCATTAATCATATACATATTCTCTGCCCTGTTAGCTCACTTTAGCACTATGACTAGCACAGTTTTAGATGCTTTATTAAATACACTGCAGCACTGTTACGCATACGTGAATATACATACAGGAGGGAAATAACAACTTTGCTCTTAAATGACTTGAATCATGTAAAAAATACTGTCTGAATTACCTCATAGTGTACCGCGAGCAGTGCTGCTGGGATTTCACGCGCTGCGTGTGGTAACGTTAGTAGTGATGTGAGCGAGCGAGCGCGAGAGATAGAGAATGCGTGTTTTAGCACCATTAATTTCAATTCATATTTTTTTTAATTATATAAGTTCTAATAATATTATATACTAATAAAATGCCCAATTAATTTGTTTAATTATAATAATACGACTATAATGTGTGTAATTCTCATCCAGAACTCTAGGTGGCAGTAATGCTCATTTCTCCCACCGGCATTCCTCAAAGCAGGAAAACAGTCATGATGCCACAGCAGCAAGGTAGTAAGTCATTTTGATCCACACTCCATACCAGTTGGTGGCGGAAATACACTATTTTGTTGTTTGTCAACCGCCAATAAATTTAAAGAAGAAGAAGAAGATGCCACAGCATCATCTTGTGTTTATCCTGTGCTACAGAGCAAGGCCAGTGGCGAGGAACATACAGCAATGCGTCTGTCCTGAACTGAAGTAAGAATGTCTGCTGTCAGATCGTGTTGTGTGGAATATAAGCGTCTGTGTTTGTCGGAAATGTGTTTTTATATTCTTCTGTGGCTGTGCTTCAAACATATTGTGCATTTCTGGATATAATGGGTGCATATGATTACCAAAATGCTGTTGAAGTAGGCTGGTGACTAGGTTTTGCCATTATGATAACTAAAATTGATGTCCAAGTTAGGCATCTTAGTAGGTTTTGAGACTGTAATGCCCAAAATGCTGTCTAGATAGCTCGTTGTGTTTTTAAACACAGCCATTTCTTTTCGTTTACTCCATATTTAGTACTGTGACGTTACGTGTATCTTAATGTTTGATATAACGTTAGTTTCCATGGCATTTTTATCTACCTGCCTGGGTAGGTTTATACTTTGTGTGTTAAGACCCTAAACCAAACTCGGTTGCTTACCCTCGCATTACTTGTGACATTCTAGCAGAATATGTACATATGGGAACGTTCTCTTCAGTATTTTTTCTAACCATTAACATTGTTACTAAGCATTGGTCTTTACTTTGATCAAACAGGCTTATTTCTGGTATTGTAGGCTCATTTTGTACGTGTACACAGCTAACACAAGCACAAACTGCGTCTAATTCAAATGTGATTTCCCACATTTACAAAATCAGGCAATTATTATTGTCCCTCAATGCACATGTCTGTCTGTCACTGTCAGTGTATTTGTACCTGCTCGGCCATCGCCACGGGAAATGAGGGCTGCGTCCCAAATCACATACTTCTACTATATAGTAGGAGAATACAATGAATGTGAACGGAGCAGTATTCAAATAGTCCTACTATGATTTCAGGAGTGCACATCTGATGGACACTTTACTATCCCATCAAGTAATTTTGGGACCAGATTATTTATACCCGCTGTAGAATAAGGTTCCAGGATGACACACTAGTTTTTAATATTAGGAGAAGATCCTCCAGCATGTTCTCTCTGCCGAATCCCTTTATCCTTGAAGCATGTTTTATCTTTCTAGTTATTTATTAATATTTAATTTAATATTTCTCTATTAGATTGTGCTGCTTTTACCCTGAGAGAACTTTATTTTTTCCAGTTTAAACTCTTTTGAAGAGCTTTTTAACAGAGTTAAGCCAAATACAGTTTTAATAAATAGTACGAATCTGATATCATTTAGCAATACATTTTCCGCCGTGAAAATAGCCACAGAAGCTGGCATGGCGTTAAACACAAACAAACTATCCCATGAGGCAACGGGAGAGGATTTGTGAATGACACGTGACACTGGTAGGACACACCAGCGAGTGAACACGTGATAAAGGTAGTGCATCCGGATCACATTCATACTATATAGAACATACTTCTTCAAAAGAAGAACCTACTCAGAGACTGTGATTTCAGATGCAGTCGAGGAGGTCTTGTGCAGTGCTTAAAGGGACAGTTCACCCGAAAAAAAAATCCTGTCATCATTTAGATTTGTCATTTTTGGGTGAACTGTCCCTTTAAGACAGCGTATGAGTACACTTCACCTCAACTATTTTGAGCATCCTTCGTGCTTTCCCATCGGGCAGGCCTTTATCACCGAGCCCAGGTTTATTTCTACCCTTAATATTTACAGTCCAGTGTAGATACTTGAATTTTCTTTAACCACATTGCAACAGTTTAATGGGATAGTTCAGTGGTTCCCAACCACATTCCTGGAGCCTCCCCAACATTGCACATTTTGCATCTCTCCTTTGTCTGACACCCCCATGTCAGGTCTTGGAGTCTCTACTAATGAGCTGATGATCTGAATCAGGTGTGTTTGATTAAGGAGACATGGAAAACATACCGTGTTGGGGGGGGCTACAGGAACATTGTTGGAACCACTGGGACAGTTTACCCAAAAATAAAAACTCATGTCGTTCCAAACCCGTAAGACCTTTGTTTATCTTCAAAACACAAATGAAGGTATTTATGATGAAATCCAAGAGCTTTCATTCTGACCCTCCATAGACAGCAAGGATACTACCAGCACACACAGGTACCAAGAACATAATAGCCCATGAGACATCAGTGGTTCAATCGTAAATTTATGAAGCTTCGAGAATACTCTTTGTATTCATGAGGGCGAGTAATTAATGACAGAATTTTCATTTTGGGGTGAACTATCCCTTTAAGTGCATAAGAATGTTTCAATGCGGTGTCTCTTTTTCTCAGGTTGACTATGGCGCTTTGCCTGTGGCTTATTGTGGTGGCCCCAGTATGCTGCTGGGGCCAGGGGCCAGTGGACACAGGGGACAGTGGGGTTTTCCAGCCCCAGAGTGCCCTCACTGACATGGAGTTTGCCAGTGTGAGCACGTACCACGGCCCTGGAAACACTGACCCTCGCCCCAATAATAAGCTGCCCATCCTTCTGTGGTGGAGCGCCAATCTGTTCCCGCACTTCCCAGGAGACACGGAGCGTTTGGACTGCACCCATTCGTCCTGCCTGGTCACAAGCAACCGTAAAGCTCAGCTGTATCGGCGCACAGCATCCATCATTTTCTATGGCACAGATTTCCGGGCGTATGAGGCTCCGCTGCCACGCTTGCCCCATCAGACCTGGGCGCTTTTCCATGAAGAGTCTCCCATGAATAACTATCTGCTCTCCCACAGTGTTGGAATCCGGCTGTTTAACTACACAGCCACGTTCAGGAGGGAGTCGGACTATCCGCTAACGCTGCAGTGGTTACCCTCTCTGGATTATCTTCTGAAAGCCCCGGCAGTCCCTCTGCAGGAGAAGAACCGCTGGAGACGGGCCGGTCTGGCCCCTGTGCTCTACATGCAGTCCCACTGTGATGTGCCGTCAGACCGCGATCGCTATGTTCAAGAGCTGAGGAAATATATAGAGGTAATGCGTTTAAATGAGTGAGTGCTTTAGTAACCAAGAATGCCAAAGCATACACTGCACGACTTCTGCCTTGATTTGCTAGATGTTGAAAGTCAGAGCCACTCTGCATACGTTTCGCAATGCCATGTTTCCTTTTTTTATTAATATGGTACAGTTCATTTAATTTTAAAACAAGTTTGATGTACAAAAAGTAATTTGGTACAATTTGATAAAATGAGTAACCTAGATTACATTACTAACTAGTTTTCATCATGTAATCGGTAACATACTACAATTTGTAAGTAATCTACCCAGCTATTTCTCTGTGTGTGTGTGTGTGCATGCGTGCGTGTGTGTGCGGGGCTATTTTTGAAAGTCTGGTAGTATGTGATACTCGGTTGTTTAGTGTATAATACCTAGTTTTTCTCTGAAACCATTTTCAAAATCAGCAAATGTATGATAGCTAGTGTTTTAAAATCTATTCAGATTTTAAGTTGTTTAGTGTATTCCAGCCTTTTGTAACAAAAATAATTTCTGTTTTTATGCATACAGTGCGCACAATGCAAATGTCGTCATCAGCGCAGTATGTTACATGCAGCTTGTAGTACACATTGTTTTGTTTTTTGCATTTATTAGGTTCCTAATAATGTCCCCAATTTGACAACACTAGCCTCGCCCATTGTTACACAGTCAAAAATTAAAATGACCAGAAGGAACGAGAAGAACCTACTGGAGACACAGCAACAAAACATGCCTGCATTGTACTTGAGTACTTGTGTGGAGAGATAAACCAGTTTTAACAAGTACAAATACATTTTTAATGACTCGTTGGAGAAATAGTGCAGACACTGGATGTAGAAACTCTCTAGCGTTGCATGTCAAGTGCCTGAGGTTATGCATGCTATCAAGTGTTTATTTTATAAAGGCTATATGTTCAGCTGTGCTCATTTATGAAAAATGAAGTATACTTTGGACTTATCATCATAATTTGTCTTCTCCTTAGATTGACTCATATGGGAAGTGCCTTAATAACAAACCCCTCCCTGACTATCTGGAGGACACCAGCACAGCCACTGGTGAAGACAGGCGCTTCATGAGTTTCGTCGGCCGTTATAAGTTCCACCTGGCCCTGGAGAACGGCCTGTGTCCCGACTACATGACGGAGAAGCTGTGGCGGCCCATGCACCAGGGCTGTGTGCCCATTTACAGGGGCTCGTCATCAGTGGCCGACTGGCTGCCGAACAATCACTCCGCTATCCTCATTGACGATTTCCCCTCTCCACGGGACCTGGCGAAGTTCATAAAGACCCTGGATCAAGACGACGCAGAGTACTCGCGCTATCTGGAGTACAAAACTCCCAGCGAGATCACTAACCTGCGTCTGCTGGAGGGGCTAGAGAGCAGAGAGTGGGGCGTCAACGACATGAGTAAACCAAACTACCTGAACGGGTTTGAGTGTTTTGTGTGCGACCGAGAGAACGAGCGTCTGGCTGCAGTGAAAGCACACAGGAAGAAACCACAACAAAACCTGCCACCTCAAGCAAAGATGGCCAACAGCTCACACATGGGCTGCCCACTGCCCAGTCCTGGATATGGGCCTGTGGAGAGTATTGACCCAAATGATAGGTAAACAGATTTTATGTATCACTATTTCATAAATACAGTGCCCTCGGCCTCCACTAATATTGGCACTCTTGGTAAAAATTCACAAAGGTGACTGAAAATATAAATCATTCAATAAATTCACAAAAGTGTAACTCATCATTGAAGTAAAACAATTGAAATGGAGGGGAAATCTCATTGTGAAATAAATGTTCTCTTGTTCATGTTGGCCACAATTATTGGCACCCAACTATTGCAATGTCCTTTCTCAAGATAACAGCTCTGAGTTTTCTCCTAAAGCTTGAAGAGTTTGGAGAACACCTGATAAAAGATCAGAGATCATTCCTTCATCCAGAATCACTCCAGATCCTCCAGATTCACAGCTCCATGTTTGTACTTCCTCTCTTCACTCATGTTCTACAGGGTTCAGGTCAGAGGACTGGGACGGCCGTGGTGTTCCTGTGGCTCAGTGGTAGAGCATTGTGTTAGTAGCGCAAAAAGTTGTGGGTTCAATTCCCAGGGAACACATGACACATACTGAAAAAATAAATGTATAGCCTGAATGCACTGTAAGTCGCTTTGGATAAAAGCGTCTGCTAAATGCATAAATGTAAAAGCTCAGTGACCCATTTTTGTATTGATTTTGATGTTTGCTTTGGATTATTGTCCTGGTGGAAGATCCAACCACGGCTCATTATAAGATTTCTAACAGATGCAGTCAAGTTTAGATTTTTAATCTGTTGGTATTTGATAGAATATATAATGCTATGCATCTGAACAAGATCTCCAGGACCTCCGGCAGAAAAACATTAAAGATCAGTAGTATATTTAACCTGGGGGTACATGGGTTACCTTTTATCCCTGTTTGTACTAAACTCATATGGTGGGTTTGCTGCCAAAAAGCTCTTTTTAATTTAAATTTTTTGTTTAGTTTCATTTGACAAGCCAGTGCCATTTAAAGTTCCAGTCGTGTCTGACAACTGAATATGCTGGAGTTTGTTTTTGGATGAGCTAGTATAATTCTTCTTGAAACCCTCCCAAACAACATGTGGTGATGTAGGTGATGTTTGACCATTTCTTTCAGGTTTTCTGACCCAGAGACTCAACTATTTTCAGCAATTCTCCATCTGTGGTGCTTGGAGAGTCTTTAGCCGCTCAAATTCTCCTCCTCGCCGTGCATTGGGACGATATAGACACACGCATATATTTGTCACATATTTAGTTGATTGAAAATTCGTAATTATTGCCTGTTGGTGGAAATGGGGATTTTACTCCTTGTGATGGATGATTAAGGGAATTTGACCCATAATTATAATCCAGTCATGGCTGGACAATTTCATGCTCCTAGTCACCCTGGAGTGGTAAAACAAAATTATATGAATGGGAATAATTAATCTTCAGAGATATTTTACTCACAAGAATTTCTAGGGGTGCCAATAATTGTGGCCAACATGCATTAGTAAAAACCATTTATTTCATCATGAGATTTTCTCCCACTTTCAATAGTTTTTCTTCATGTTAGAATAATTTTTTTAATGTAAGATCAAAAAGATCAATGATGCAGGTTTATTTTTACAGCTGCCTTTGCTCCAATGTTCGTAGAGGGCACCGTATGTGCATTTCACTCTAAGATGCATCACATTTGAAGTCAAATGTTTAGTAGAGTGAAACTGTGACGTGTGTTTGTTCTCAGCTGGCTCCAGATGTGGCCGCAGGACTACTGGCAGAGTCTGGATCAAGCAGAGGGTTTGGAGTCACTCCTCAGACACAATGTGTCAGATCCGTCGTTATTGTGGCAGCATATACAGAGCATCGCTGCGAGGAGAGCCAGAGGCCGATGAGATGAACTCAGGACTCAGATCAAAACTTCCTCGGACAGCACAAGACTGAAATATGTCTGGAAACAGTTTGGTAATCCACCCAAGGCTGATGAGCCATTTTTACATCTAAGAAACAATCACAATAATCTTGTTACATTGAAATATTTCCCATCGGTATTACGCATTCATAATGAATGTTCTTGAGCTACATGTTAATCTGAACGCTCCAGCGGATGTTGAACAGTCACAGCTCACAATCACTCAGGCTTGCTTGTCACAGAAGATCTCTTTAATGGATATCACTGCTGTTACGATGAACAAAGAATCACGGTTTCTTTGCATGAGGGTCTTGAAGAGTGAATCTCATGAAAACACATCAAGGTCAAGTTTAACTTCAAACTTCAAAAGGAAAAATGACGACATATAGTAAAGCAGCCCCCTTTTTGGACCATTGAGGTTTTAGATTATAAATTAGTTCAGCACACGATGCATCCAAAATATCGTTGGGTCATAATGTTGGAGTGAAGGTTGTTTATTGGTATAACAATTGAAAAATAATGTCAAAAATTGCGCAATTTTGGCGAAAATCATGCAAAAATGTATAAATAGGTATACTTCTAAAAGAAAAATTTTGGGGGGGTTAATATTGTCTCTTATTTTGTTCTTGAGAGGTTCATGAGATACTCCTGGGACTTGTTTATGTCTTGACCTGTTTAAATGTTTCTGTACCTCAGTATTTCTTATGCTATAATTATATTTTTGTATTGCACATTCTTGTAACAAAACAATAAAAGGACAATTTGACTTGAATTCAATGAGAATTTTGCTTTAATTGTGAATATCGATGCAGGATACAGATTTTCATAACTGTTACTAAAACAGTAATATAATTTCTTTAAATGGTTTCTGATTATTAAATACAACAAAGGTATACATTCTTTTTGTCTTGGCTAAACATTTGAAGGGATCAAATCGGAGACAAAACATCCTAGATGCACTGCAACAAGCCCAAGAAACCTTTTTATGACATATCAGCGGTACGATCAGTGAGGCAAATAAAGAGGAACATGTTTTGTGTCTAATTCCTATTCAAATAAGCAGGTTAGATGTACTGTTGAGGGAGGGCACTGTGGCAGATCTCCTTATAACACATTGGAATAGCAGCTCGCAGTGGACCGTCCCACGATGGAGAAACATGTTGTAGAGTAAATCTCCCATTGGTTTACTGCAAATACCACACTGGGATGGGAGGAAAAAGAAATCCGATATATATTTTCAGTAAAGCACATTGTCATAGTACAGCAGTGTAGCATATCACTAACAAGCTCAAATACATCCAGCATATTGTGCCATACAAATGAGGTGTCTGGGAAAAACCAGTCCTTTGTGTGAGCGGATATTGTTACCTTAAAGCAGGATGGGTGACAGGATATGTTCATGTGCTCAATGGTGATTTTGGCATCATTTCCCACCATTTCTCCACAGTATGTACAGAGAGTCATATCACTTCTAAAAAAGACCAAACGAGGTTTATTTAGAGCTCGTATGACAAACCTAAAAAATCCCATTTACTCACACTCATCACTGATTGTGCTGTAAACTATACATAAGCATGCTAAGAAGTCTATACAGTCATATATGATACACCATAGGGACAAAAGTATTGGCACCCCCTTCTAATGAAAGGTTTGACTACTTTAGTAATTTCCATGAGTACAAATCTCAAAGTTTAAGCATATATGATGGAACATAATTCATGTACTTAATTGTATTTCCCCCTCTGTTGCAACAGTTTTGAAGTGTATGAAAGGACTGTACCCATATGTACAAGTCATCTGTGTTTGGTGATGAGTTTTTGGCTCAAGGTCTGCGTTTAAAGTCACACCAGAGGTGTTCAGCTGCTTTCTGCAGACCAGTCAAGTTCTTCCACACTGACTGAATCATAATTTATCTTTGATCCTTGTCTTATACACAGAGACACTGTCATGTTAGAATAGAAAAGAGTCCTGTCCAAACTATTGCTATAAAATTAGAAGCACCCAATCCCCTAGAATATCATTATATGCTTAAACATTAAGATTTGTACTCATGGAAATTACTAAAGTAATTTATATAAAATTCATAATTTATTGGGTACTTTCAGTTGGGAGGTAGCCCAACCCATACATTTCAACATGAAAATTATATTGAATTATGTTTTTTTCATTGTTGTTAAAAGTATCTTTTTGATTCTTTTAAAAAGTAAGGTTTATAAAAAAATATATATATATTTTTTCTTTGTAAATTATGAATTTGCTGCATTTTTCACTACCGAAACGTCACTACCGAACATCTTTTTCTGTACTTAAGCACACATTTGGGGAGTTATTCCAGAACATGTAGTTTTCTATGTATGCCACTGTTCAGAACTGTGCTAGCTAACCATGTGCTGATTAGCATATTTGAACTAGGTTCAAAAGAATCTAAAATGGTCACTACCAAAACATTTGGTGGAGTTGCGGTAGTGACATCTTTGTTTTTGTTTTTTGGGGGGTGTTATCACATAGAATTGTCACTACCAAAACAGTCAAAAAACATCGCATCTGTGTTTCGGTAGTGACAAAAGGAACACAATCCTCATATCTAGAGGAAATAAACACAATTTGTGTACATTATGCATTTTTTATTTTAGTCTTAGTAGTGTTTTAGTATGAGCGTTAAATTCTGTAATGTGATGTGGTTGCTACCAGAGTCATTACCGGAAATGTGCAGTCACTACCGAAACATGGGATGTATCGTCAAACATAAATTATACTGAATTATCAACTAAGATATTATGATCTATTGGTTCAATCTATATTCAAACTAATGAATCCTTAACTTTGAAATCAGTATGATCATCTTTTGGCTTTTACAAAGAAAAATTGTAATTGAAAATACAACAAATCTCATAAATTACACTTAAAATATTGTTAAAAATGTATTTGTTTTACCTCTGAAATAGCAAAAAAATATATATGTATAACGTAGATGTAAGCAAAATCTTAATATGTCATCATAACTTCTAATTAAATTATTATTACGGTGTTTCGATAGTGAGAAATTTGGGAGAGGACAAATATTCCAAAATTTTCTGAAAATGCAATATGAGAATTAACTGCTCAATTACTAGAAATGTGTACCTTGGATATTACGCACTTTGCATACATAGAATAGTTTTTTGTCAAGATGTTTCCAGCTCTGTCTTTCTGTAGAATGCCCCAGAATGTGTGAATGTGCTTTTGTTTAGAAGCACAGACTGAATGCAGGCATGTTTAAGTCATATGTCATGTGAGATATCTAAACGCGTCACCTGGAGCTGTAGCTGGGGCTGCTGTAGTTGTAGCTGGAGCTTGTTGATGACACATAGTCAGAGCTGCTGTGAAAAAGAAAGACAGAGCATGTTTGTGTTTGAAGACATTGTATAGATCCACAGTTTAATATTCTGTGCAGTATCTCTGCACAGCACTTATTATACATCAGTTACAATAATAAATATAAGGTGACAGGTCTGTCCTGCAGATCCTCATCACACACTCAAGTTTTACTGTGTGCATTATGGTGCATTAGTCCCTTGAGGGTCCGCTTCATATATCAGTTCAGGGTCATTCCAGTGCTTATTATTGGCATATTTGTATTACTTTTGAATCATATGCAAGGAAGTGTGTTCTTGCGTTGAGTCTTAAATCTGGGTCCTAAAGCAAACCGATGGAGGACGGGAGCAAATTCTGAATTATGACTATAATAATTCTAAGAATATAAAGCCTCCAAGTTACCTGCCATCCAGATATGAGTTATTCATATACTCCTTGACATAGACAAAGTTCCTGAAATGAGAAAACAAAAGAGATCAGGACCACACTTTCCGGTTAAATAATCAGGATAAACATCTTCACACATACTTCTTGGATTCAGATTCTGGTAAGTTCTCCTGGACTGAACTCGCCACTGTTTTGGTGCTGGTTTTATAACTATAAGACAAAAATAGTTATGCATTAAGTTAGAAATCTTTTCAGACAACAAACCGTGTGATCTCTGATGTACCACGCACAGCCGAAGGGTCTCATGTACTCGTATTAATCATAAGTTATGACTGCGGGGGACAGAAGTAAATGGTGAAAATGTAGACATGCAGCATTTTTAACATACTTGTGTTTATCACGGCACTATTTCAGGAAAGAGTAACCCAAGACTTAAAGCAGGGCTATACTTATTCAGCTGTTATACCTGCCCTATATCTTTATCATGAAATCAGATTCAGCTAAACAGGAAAAGCCCTTGTGACCAATGCATGGGTGTTAATGATGGTTTGGCCGGACCGGACATGTCTCGTGTGAAGCCCATTTTAAAAATGAAAAACTCAAGACTTTAATGTTTGCTCTTTAGGGAACATCAGGACTTCATAGTGTCCCAAAAGTCCCAATGTTAATACAAAAATGAGATATTACGTTTGGAAAGTCAGATTTTTTTCCAAGTTTTCACAAATGATGTCTGGAAGTTAATATTAAACGTTAATCCATATTGAATATTTTAATCAAATATTAAATCATTGTGTAATATCTTTATAAACATATTTAATATGTATACTAATGTGCATTAAAATATATATAAACATTTTTGTTTGGTCTAAAATATTGGTTCACAACCAAAGGGATGTCAAATGATCTAAGTTTTAATGATCTAAATTTAATGATCTAAATTATTTTAAAAAATCCCCACACATTAACTTTTTTTTTTTTTTAAATAAGAATCAAAATTAATCATGTTTAAAAGTTTAATATATAAGCAATCCCAGATTCTGTTAAGAATTGTTTGTATTGATATCATAATGTGAAATATGAATAGTGTAATTGTCTTGAATGATTATTTGCCGTATTAAAGCTTTGGTTTGTGCAGTGAAAGAACAGCGGCACGTACCTGTCCATGTCTGTCGTCCAGTCCCTGTGAAAAGAACACAACAGATGTGGTTTTAAAAGAGCTGCGGTGGTTATGTTTGCTGACGGCGAGTGAAAGTGTGTTTGATTCAGTGTGAGAGTTTATCTGCAGCTCGGGGGGGGCGTTTCAGGGCTGGGTTCGACTCTAACTACCTCACTACTTCCTTCTCCAGGACTTTAACCCATTACGTTACTGACTTTACTTAGCAAAGATCTCTGTTCAAACAATAGGAGTGTTGACTCGTGTGAGCTGTGCTAATAAAGATCAGCTTTTGGAGTAATTAACAGTTCTGCAGGATTGAATTACCTCTCAGTATCAACTGGAATGACATCTTCAGCCAAGGAAACCAACACATCTGGTGGCATACTATCAATTAAGCACAACATATCTTAATTAATATTACTATTTAATTAAATGCACGGTGTAAAATGACATTCTGAAATTATTGCATGTAATTTGAAAATTATAAAAATTAAATGAAATTTTACAAACAGTCAGGTCCATGTAAATTGATTTCTATACTCACTCAGCAACCAAATCCACAGGATGCTGGAAGTGATTGAATGTATCTGTGGAGCTGAAAATAAACATAATGACAAACTGTATCTTGATAAGCATTATTTTAGTGAACAGAGGCTGATTGATGAATCTGCACAGTTACCTTGAGTCCGGTTTAGGAGGACTGTACCACCGAGGACTAGGAAAGACACGAGCAGACAGAGAATGAAGGTGTTAGCTCCATGTGTACAGATGATTGATAAACAGTGAGACGTTCATTCACAACCATTACCTCTTTGTGGGCCCACTCGATATTGGTATTGGATCCAAATCATCATCTGAGCTGTAAAAGAATAATTTCACAGTGCAAGTGTAATGAGACAGAGCACTGTTTTCCTGAAGACGGTATATGATCAACACATATTCCATCTCGTAACAAAGCAAAAAGATTGTAAGTATTACAGTATATTTGGATGATTTACATGACATCTCAAACACAGAGCAAATCAAATACATGCTGCTTGACACCAGTGAGAAGCCTTAATGTCGGGGGGGCGTTCAGAAACAAGCAGCTCCAAAAACATACTGTAGTAATTTACACTAAATATCGTGTTTTTGGACCATACTATAGTAAAGTACTTGAATTCATTTGTTGTAGTAAGTCTATAGTTGCTGTGGTAATATAACAACTATAGTAATTTAAGCACCCAATACTGTACTAAGTTTTCTACAGCTATAGGGCATATTATACTACAATACACTACAGTTCACTGGAGTAAAAACTAAAGTATTCTATAGTATTTATTAGAGTTTATCACTTCACTATAGTTAATGCTATAGTATGCTGTAGCATTCATGAACAAAGTGTTGTAAACACTATAATATGTGTGACCCTGGAGCACAAAAGCAGTCTGAAGTCGTTGGGGTGTATTTGTAGAAATAGCCAAAAATACATTGTATGGGTCAAAATGATCCTTTTTTCTTTTATGCCAAAAATCATTAGGATATTAAGTAAAGATCATGTTCCATGAAGATATTTAGTAAATTTCCTACCGTAAATATATCAAAACTTAATTTTTGATTAGTAATATGCATTGCTGTGAACTTCATTTGGACAACTTTAAAGATTATTTTCTCAATGTTTAGATTTTTTTGCATCCTCAGATTCCAGATTTACAAATATTGTCCTATCACAACAAACCATACATCAATGGAAAATTTATTCAGCTTTCGGGTTATGCATAAATCTCAATTTCGAAAAATTGACACTTATGACTGGTTTTGTGGTCCAGGATCACATATACAGTATAATACACTTTACTATAGTATGGTTCAAAAACACTATAGTATTTTTGCCTGGACATTTGCCCCATGAGCGCTCGATGCACACTTGTCCCAGACAGTCAAAGCGGCATTACGTCATGAAAGTGTGGACTCGAGTGTTTATGGTGCGAGTCTGAAGACCTTCATTATCTGGTTCAGGTGTGTTTCGTTAGGGTTGGAACTGAACTCAGTTAATAAATTACTGAAAATAATAAAGAGAAAGAAATGATGCTGTACCTCTTAAAATCTTCAATCAGGGATCTCCGGCTGTAGGTGTAGTCTGTGCTGGTTCTGAGAGAGGGCGAACAAAACTATTAGATACACGTCAATACTCAAGTGAAGCCTTCACGCTCTTCTGAGCTTCTTTTTACATTATCAATCATATTGCTAATCTGTCTAAGACATGTGCATTCTTCAAAACTAAGAAATGAGAGTTCTACACAGTGCGGTGGAAATGGTTCCCATATGTGTTGATTACTGTGTATGAATAAAGAATAAATGAGGACATAAACATCACCTGCTGGTAGTGGTATTGAAGGGAATAAGATCATCTGCGAGCAGGTCCAGAGTTTGATATGTCTTGTTTGTCTGAGGCAGAGAACTAGAGGAGAAACATCCAGATCATTTAAGAACCTCTTCCAGTTTTACAGTAATATCTGTGTAAGACTGTAAACATTGTATTCAAGTAAATAATGTGTGTTAAAAACTGCACTGTGCCATCTCAAGCTAAATGAATATATCGTATCATACTGTTAGTTGGGGTACAATGAAGCCTTAGATAAGAGGGTTGACAGTAACAGGGTTACAAGTTTTACAGTTTAATTTGGTATTATACATTTTTTTAACTATGCCGTTAAAAATGGGAAAATTATAGTTGATTTGGGGACACAACGTGTTTATATAAAAATATATTAAATATATAAATTACATTTTAGAGTCACATCATAAAATCTAAAATGAAATATAGATAGTAAAAACAAAATGTTATTTTTTTTATTCAGTTTTGGCCACAGAATCATGATTCAACTCATTTTGTACTCATGTATATGAGGCATCACATTTATAGAATGACCACAGCCTCTGTTTTGCATATTACACTCATCCTGGAGATGTAAAATCATTTAATAATTCAACGTCTCTCACCTGTTGTCTGTCAGCAGATCCTGACTGAGAAGATCTACTCCTGAATCCGCTCGGCCAGAACTGCAGGGTGAAGAAATACAGTAATGATGTAGTAATAATTGGATTATAATGTCTCGGAGAGAGCTCTCCTGTCCTCTAGTGGTCTGTTACAAAACAGCATGTTCTTTAACGTCCTGGCAGTCAGCAGACTTGTTGCTATGTAATTGTATCCTCCTAATATTTGATGAGTGAGTAATTAGTTCATAAAAATGAGAAGTGACACACAGTAGAGCGACAACCAAGTTAAGGATTTTAATGTCCTTTTTTGACAAACTAAACTTTAGAATAAATAAATAAATAATGATCTGCTCATTAAGCTTATAAAAAGAAATGTAAAGAAGGTGAAACTGCTTTAGAACAAGTGTGAGCAAATAATGACTGAGTTGTCAATTCCGGTTGAACTATTAAATACACCTCTCCTTAGCAAAACTGAGAAGAGCCATATAAAACATGAACCCCTGGTTTCACAGACAAGGCTTAAGTCTAGTCCTAGACTAAAATGTAAATCTGAGCTGTTTCAACTGAAAGAAACTTGCACTGACTGATATTAAAACATGTCGGTGCCTTTGTTTTGTCTCAAGATGTACACCAGTAATGCTTTTATGTTTTTAGAAATTATTTAAATGTTCTAATTGAACTATAGCCTAATCCTGGTTTAGGCTAATCCCTGTCTATGAAACAGGGCCAATATGTTTGTATAAATAAACAAACTAAAGCAATATTTTCACCGAATGTGTTCATTCACTGGTTTGCATGAATGGTACGACTAAATACTACTTCTTCAATTACCATTGATGCTACTGATGGACACTGCACACAGTGTTAGATCACGTCTGTGACTGTGTGAATCTGACAAGTTCATCATAGACTACATTGAATTATCATGACAATAAGTGCAATAAATTCACATGACAGTGAGGTCAGATCAACAGCGTTCTCACTCACTCTGAACTCATTAATACTGTATGAAACCCCTTTACACATGAATGGCACTGAGATTAATGAACATAATCTGTATATGACTGATGCTATTATGCATGAATGGGATCATCTTGTACCTGGCAGGCTCTGTGCTGAAGGATATCAGGGTGTCAGACAGGCTGCAAGAATAAAAACATGAAGAAAATGCATCAATATAAATGTTTCGGTCTACAGACACAATGCATAAAAGGCTGTATAATCGACATCAGATGTGCAGTTATTTACATTTCTGTAACATGAACATTAATACAGCATACCTTTTCTCTGGAAGTGGTTCAGGCTTGAATTCAGGAGCTGGTTTCAGCGGAGTTGCAGATTTAGCTTCAGGTTCTGTTTTAGGTTTAGGTTCTGCTGTGGGTTTAGGATCGGTTGCTGTTGTAGTTTGTGTTGTAAGTTTAGATTCAGGTGCTAGTTTAGGTTCAGTTTTTGGTGTAGGGTTAGTTTCAGCTGGTTTAGACTCAGTTAGCGTTTTTGTTTGTACTGCAAGTTTAGATTCAGGTGCTGGTTTTAGTTCAGTTGTTGTAGGTTTAGTTTCAGCTGGTTTAGGTTCTGCTTTGGGTTTAGGATCGGTTGCTGTTGTAGTTTGTGTTGTAGGTTTAGGTTCAGTTGCTGGTTTTAGTTCAGTTGTTGTAGGTTTAGTTTCAGCTGGTTTAGGCTCTGATGTGGGTTTAGGATCAGTTGCTGTTGTATTTTGTGTTGTAGGTTTAGTTTCAGCTGGTTTAGCTTCAGTTACCGTTTTTGTTTGTACTGCAAGTTTAGATTCAGGTGCTGGTTTTAGTTCAGTTGTTGTAGGTTTAGTTTCAGCTGGTTTAGGTTCAGTTACCGTTTTTGTTTGTACTGCAAGTATAGATTCAGGTGCTGGTTTTAGTTCAGTTGTTGTAGGTTTAGTTTCAGCTGGTTTAGCTTCAGTTACCGTTTTTGTTTGTACTGCAAGTTTAGATTCAGGTGCTGGTTTTAGTTCAGTTGTTGTAGGTTTAGTTTCAGCTGGTTTAGGTTCAGTTACCGTTTTTGTTTGTACTGCAAGTTTAGATTCAGGTGCTGGTTTTAGTTCAGTTGTTGTAGGTTTAGTTTCAGCTGGTTTAGGTTCAGTTACCGTTTTTGTTTGTACTGCAAGTATAGATTCAGGTGCTGGTTTTAGTTCAGTTGTTGTAGGTTTAGTTTCAGCTGGTTTAGCTTCAGTTACTGTTTTTGTTTGTACTGCGAGTTTAGATTCAGGTGCTGGTTTTAGTTCAGTTGTTGTAGGTTTAGTTTCAGTTGGTTTAGTTTCAGTTACCGTTTTTGTTTGTACTGCAAGTTTAGATTCAGGTACTGGTTTTAGTTCAGTTGTTGTAGGTTTAGTTTCTGCTGGTTTAGGCTCTGATGTGGGTTTAGGATCAGTTGCTGTTGTATTTTGTGTTGTAGGTTTAGTTTCAGCTGGTTTAGGTTCAGTTACCATTTTTGTTTGTACGGCAAGTTTAGATTCAGGTACTGGTTTTAGTTCAGTTGTTGTAGGTTTAGTTTCAGCTGGTTTAGGTTCAGTTACCGTTTTTGTTTGTACTGCAAGTTTAGATTCAGGTACTGGTTTTAGTTCAGTTGTTGTAGGTTTAATTTCAACTGGTTTAGGCTCTGATGTGGGTTTAGGACCAGTTGCTGTTGTAGTTTGTGTTGCCGGTTTAGGTTCAGTTACTGTTTTAGTTTGTGCTGTAGGCTTGGTTTCAGTTACTGGCTTAGGTTCAGATTTAATTTCAGTTGCTGCTGGCTTGACCTCCTTCACCACTGCCTCATTGTTTGATTTTACACTGTAAATAAAACAAAATTACAATTGAGATGGTGTTAAACAAGAAATGGGATCTTGAATTTGTATAACTGACAGATATTGTGTAGTTTACCTTTGCACAGGCACAGACTTAACAGATGCTGTAGTGTCATCATCATCATCACAGATATCTACCCTACAAACCACATGCACATGCAAAAGTTAGAGGATGACGATAATATATTTAAAAAACTTGCTACGTGTATTGTGTTAGGCTAACTGAGACTTGTCATAGCACTTGCATATCATTGGAAATACTTTGGATACGCTTTGGATAAAAGCGTCTGCTAAATGATTAAATTAAATGGTGATAACATAGCCTATATAGGGTTTACACAGGTAAAGTGGGACACTTGAACTTATTGCTGTTTGTAACGGAAGCAGATGCACATACTTATATACGAGTAATCTGTGCCACCTGTTTTCATCCCATTTACTTTTGCCAGTGTGTGCTAGTACCTTTTTGCAACAAATGAAATGCCCATCTCAGCAGAGCTGTCAGGCTTCTCTGAAGATCTGCAGATATCAGATGTGAACATTGTGCAGTGAGGAATAGGATATGCATTCATCTTAATATTTTAGCCAAATATTGGTACAGAGGAAAAGTCATTAAGAATGAATGAATGGGGGAAAACCACATGGATGCACTGCCTTAAATAAACTATTACAGTTGACAACTAAAAATAACAGCTCAACAATAGTTAACAAATAAAATACACGTGAAATATGACGTGTTCTTATAGTTAGTATTTTTGGAATACATGTAAAAATGCTTAAAAATAATTTTGAGGAAAATTATTGTTTGTTTTATTAAATACAAATTAGAATTGTATCGGTAGGTGTTTGTTGATGGTATGATGGAAGGAAATTTGTATTTATTTAACATGAAACATGTCAATACTAAAACAAACAAAAAACAGCGAGGCCTTCTTATACAAATACAAAACATTACAGTGGTGATACACATTTAGAAAAAAGTGAAACAGCGGTCACTGGATACACCTTTTTATCTTATTTAGCCCTGAAACCTGTATATTAGCACCTTAAAGGTACACTTCCAAAGTATGGTACATATCCAGAAGTCGTAGTTTCAACAAGACACTTACTCATATTTCTTTGCAGCTGACATTACGTATGAACGGTGAAGTCCTGCCGATCCCTTCAGCACACTGCTGGCTGCCTCGCTCCTACACACACACAAAGGAAAGGATATTTTATGAAGAGGAAAATGAAGTCACCTTGGATAAATCAGTCTGTGGAGTGTGGTCTCTCACCTCTTTTCCATTTCATCTGGATTCAGATTTGGTTCAGACTGCACTGTCTTTTCATTGCTGGAGCGAATTGTGTGGGGGGCTCTGGGAAAAGAACATTTATGGAAATAAACATAATTAAGAAGTCCTAAAATGAGCTCAAAGGCTTCATATGCGTGACCGACATGCTTGAGTGTTTTCGGATAACTTACATTTTCTTGTAGGTCTCAGATGGCTTTTTGTTGAAGCTATTTATTCCACTAAGAGACAAATAGCATACTATTAAAACTGATTTATCTTTTATTAGCAATCATACATTAGACATGTAGTTTGAGTGTAAAAATACATCATATTAATTAAATGTTCTAATGTCTATAGAACTAGTATGGTTTCTGATCTTTCAGATTGTTCTTACACATATCCATTGCTGGATGAATTTGGTGTTGGCTTGGAATCGGTTTTCTTGAATACCCCTCTGCAAAAGTAAATGGTCACATATGAAGGAAAGTAATACAAAGGCAGTGCTGATAAAGAGAACGTTTGATTGACCGAGCATTCTCATTACCTGATCATGTATCCAGATCCAGATGTTTTTGGTCTGGGAATTTGGAAATAAAATACTGTTATTTTTAACATATAAAAACATGGTTCTTTTAACTGAAAGGTTCTTTGGGGAACCAAAATGTTTCTTCTATGGCAGAGGGGCCCAAACTCGGTCCTGCAGAGTTTAGCTCAAACCCAAATTAAACACACCTGAAGCAGCTAATCAAGCTCTTACTAGGCATACTAGAAACATCCCAGCAGGTGTGTTGAAAGCAAGTTGGAGCTAAACTCTGCAGGGCTCCGGCCCTCCAGGAATTAAGTTTGACCCCCTGTTCTATGGTATCACTGTGAAAATCCCTCATTTTTAGGAGTGTATTTATTACATATTTATTTACCATATTCCCTCCTATTTTCTACAAATCACATCTCCTACGCTTCTTCTGCCACTCCTAAAGTATCCGGTATCTCCACTGCTTAAAAAGTACATCATCTTATAATAACAGAACATTACAGATCAGTTTCTTTCTTTGTGTCCATTGCAAAAGCACTTTTTGTACTTCTCATAGAACAACCAGCTAGACAAAAAAATCAGTCAAGCTTCAAAAGCAGACATTCAATGGAAACCTTTCTATGAGTCAACAAAGCCCTGTGGTTAGCGAAAGCATCCTCTTAATCATACATCCTCATTCTGTAGCCATCAACACAGTAATTCACCAATTCCTCCTGTCCACCTTATTATTCACAGAACTGCACTTCACAGTTTGAGTATTACTCTACAGACGGATTATTCATAGTGTGTTGGAGTCAAATAACTGCTGGTGTGCCTCAGGGTTCGGTTATCGGTCCCTTACACATTCTGAAGGGGCTATCATCCAGAAACAACGATTTTCCTGCTAGTGCTATGCCAAAAGACATGTAGTTCTCCTTCCAACTTGACAATCTTACAGTGGCTGTTTGCAGTGTACGGTGTTTGTCTGATAAGGACGGGACACATAAATACAATTTCAAAGAACTAGTGGTGACAAAATCCGATGGTGTTGTCAGCTGGGTCTGGACCAAAAACCTGTGCTTGAGCACACCGCACAGACTACAGCTGACTGCAGTGCAAACGAGCATGTGTGTTCTACTCCTGCATGTAAGGAATTAACTGTCTTTATCATCAGCTATCAATAGTCTGTATTCGTCATTCAAAACCCGAATCAAGGATATACACAGATTAGAGGTCTGCACGGGCTCGAAACTGAAGCCCGAACCCGGCCCGTACCCGAGATTGTCTGACCCGACCCGACCCGAGCGGCACAGTTAAATTTAGAGCCCGAACCCGACCCGAAATCCCCCCCCCCAACGAATAGCCAACTAAAAAAAAAAGGAAAAAGGCTGCATTTCACGATTGCATGCAAAGAAATAGATTAATCAAGGCTCTGCCATTTCACAAACATTTACCAGTTATGACAGTTTGTGAACATCAGGTGCAGCGGTCGCATACATTCTGCCGAGTTTATGAATTTTGTATGAAGATAATTCTTCCACCGTACAAATTATGGTCATTTTTTGTCAGTTAAGGCTCGTTAGCATTCTGTCTACTTTAAATCAGACATAAGATTAAGTGGGTGTGTTTACAATCTTAAATAAGATTGTATTTATTTGAATGCATTAATCATTTATTTGAATTAGCGAGAGAGAGAGAGAGAGAGAGAGAGAGGGGGAATGTTGCGCGTGCATGTGAACCTGCGTCTGCGCGTCTCTCTCTACAAGCAATGAGGCTTAGTTACTTCAAAAACAGCGATTTTGCCCGAAAGTATTTCGGGACCCGCGGGTTCGGGTCGGGTAGCAGACCTCTAACACAGATATAGGAAATGTAAACAAATCAGTGCTTGCGGTCTGGGTGAGAAAACACCACCTCGAGCTTAACCTACTGGGAAGTTTCACTTCTTCCAAGCCAGTCCAGCAATTTAGGACAACACCGTTCAGTAAGGTTCACAAATGAACCAATCAGGTTGCCAAGAAGTTAGGGATAGTGTTTGCCCACCATCTAAACACGTCTAAATCTAAACAGACCACATCACCAAGGACAACCAGTCATGCCGTTTTTTAATGCTGCACAACTCCTTATCAGGTCTCTTGTCATTTCTACACTGGAGTACCGCATTGCTCCTCTAGAGCAAATCTCTGAACATGATTCAAAATGCAGAGGTGCTTTGGGTCTTCAATAACCCAAAAGAGCACTGCACAATACACAAATGACTCTTTGCTGTGCATATACATTTTGTACATCTAGGTTACTTTGGCCTGCTAAATGAGTGAACATAGATGTAGACCATAGAGAGTAATAATGCATACATCTCTGTGTCGGATCTGGGCTGAGGCACATTGACTGTGGGTGAGGAAACAGGACTTGTTTCTTCAAACACACCATTTGAACGGTTTGCTCGTACTTCGGAGACCCTACAAGAGAGAACGTGTTAGAAAAAAATTGCACTGTGAACTTTAAACTTTAAGATTTGTTATAATGTTTATTTCTCACCATGGTTTCTCCTCCTCATCTTTCTCAAGATTTGCTTGCTCTTGTCTCTGTATCCAGCTGTTGTCTCCTTTCAGAGAGGTGCGAACCTTTACGGTCTGCATAACTGACTGTCTTTCCACCTCTGAAATCATACACAAACATATGAAGATCTATTTTAATATCACTGCATTGAGCCAAAGATGATAAGTTGATTACATCAGTGGTAACAGTGATATGAGACAATACAAAAGATATAACTGAAAGTTGAGTGTGTTAAGAAATGTGTGACATGTGGCACGACAGGATTTGATGCTGTGACACAGGACATCATTATTTTGGTTGTAAGAGTGGAATGTCATAAATGCACAAACACTGACAGTTTAACGCATGAGAGATTCAATAAGATAAGACACATTGAAACATTGGTTATTGGATCTTACCTTTGGACATTGTTAGTGGCCTTCTAGTCAAAGATCGAAAAACTGCCTCAAAAGACACCTGGATTAAAAAAAATCAATAAGCTCAGCCATTAAAATCCCCACAAACGCAAATATTTATATTCATTTCATTTACATGGTGAAATATTTTTTTTTAATAGAAAGTACTGACAATAGGGAATTGTCAAACAAAGGCGTACTAAAATATAAAGATGGAAGAAGTGTTTCTTGAGCATTAAATCTGAAAATAATTCTGTAAACGTATTAAAAAAGGACTGCATATATAATAAAATAGAAAGCAGTTTACAATTAAAAACTTTACAATTGTAATAATATTTCACAATATTACCGTTTTTACTGTATATTTGATTTTAAAAAATGCAGCATTGGTGATCATAAATCAATCAATCAATCCTACCAACACAGTGTATATTAATGAATTAGTTGATAACATGAATTATTTTTCTCTGGACACACTGCATATGTTTTAAAACAATAAACACCAAGTGTACAGTGAATGACATGCCTCAAGTTATAACCTGTAGGTACACAAAGGTGATGAACTGTTGTCAGGAGCACAATATATACTTCTCATCATGAAACAATCATTCAGGACATTCTCCACGTAACTGACAGATTCGTTCCATCCAGCACAGAAAACAGGGAAGTTAGAGAGTCATGTTGATGACAGGCTAAAAGAGATTCAGTTACATAAGCCAAATTACTCATGCCTTTCTTTACGGCATAGCCCACAAATCATGAATATATGACCCTGGACCACAAAACCAGTCTTAAGGGTCAATTTATCAAAATTGAGATTTATACATCATCTGAAAGCTGAATAAATAAGCTTTCCATTGTTATGATAGGACAATATTGTAAAATCTGGAATCTGAGGGTGCAAAAAAAATTCAATATTGAGAAAATGGCCTTTAAAGTTGTCCAAATGAAAGTCTTAACAATGCATATTAATCGAAAATGAATGTTTGATACATTTAGGGGTAGAACATTTTCAAATATCTTCATGAAACATGATCTTTACTTAATATCCTTATAATTTTTGGCATAAAAGAAAAATCTATAATTTTGACCCATACAATGTATTTTTGATATACCTCAGCGACTTAAGACTGGTTTTGTGCTGATGCACATCTGTAGAGATCTGTAACACTCAACCATCAAGCAAGATTCATGACTTTCTTTTCTAAACCATGTAGAAGAGCCTGTCCATCCAGGCTGATACACACACACACACACACACACACACACACACACACACACACACACACACACACACACTCACACACACACACACACACACACACACACACACACACACACACACACACACACACACACACACACACACACACACACACACACACACACACACACACACACACACACACACACACACACACACACACACACACACACACACACACACACACAGACACACTCTCTCTCTCTCACACACACACACACACACACACACACTCTCTCTCACACACACACACACACACACACAGTCAATGAAAGAGTCTGATCACCTGATCATCTGCAACCAATTTCATTGTGTCCCTTACGTTATGTCCTGAGTTTTTTTTAACTACTTTATTTCCATAAGTACTTTCTTTAAAGAGTTCAAAATCAACCACCCTTGGTTTCCATAATTGTTCTGTGGATGTCCAAATCAACATCCCTGTGTGTATTTGTTTTGTCATATGTAACTACTCTGAATAACTTGAGTAAGCCTGAACAATATGCTTCCTAGTGATCAACATAAGAGGAACCATGATATATAATGTCCAAATTAAAGCCTCACAACTGCAAGTGACTCAAAGCTTTGCCAGTAAATCAATTTTCTAAAGTCCATAAGGTGCTCCTACAATCCTCATTGCACCATAGTGACACAAAACGACCTTCAAGCGTCAACACAGCTTATGCAAGAGACACAACGTGTTTGAATAGAGATTGTGACAGAGTGAAAGCCAAATCAAAGATATGAAGGCAAAAGCCCTTTCACTGTGTCATATATCAGCCAGTACAGATATATAAGGAAATGAAATAAAAATGGCATCAGGATAAGCCATAAGTAGTTGCCAACCCAATATAGTCCCAGAACATGTTAGAAACGAGTCATTTTATCAAATGGAAGAGATGACTTACCTTATTAAAGTCAGTTTAGCTGCAGTATGGTGGCAGGTGCACTGAGCAGTGCTGGTGACTTCGGCTGACTGATCGTGAGCTCTGTCAGTAAACACACACACACACACACACACACACACACACGTTCAGGGGAGGTGTCCCTGACAGCGCTCTCCTCCAGCGAGCAGGTTCGGGTGTGGGCACAGACCTGCCCAGCCAGTCAGGTAGGCCAGACCAACCAAACCTATAGGTGTGTACCTCTGTGTGTGTCTATGTACTTCATGTTTCAGCTGCAATGGGAGGTGTGATACTCTCCCACCTTTATTCATTGAATTTACAGCCCAAATTCAGACATATCTGCACCAAACAATTACTGGAAGTGATGTCCTCTGAACCGGTTGAATTGAGATTCTGCATGACTGAAAGCCTGAAGACGGTGCAGACATTGGTCTCCAGAGCTCATAAGTGTTCCTCTGGGACTATTCTAGAAAAGCTGCCAAAAATAACAGCTCATGCCACTTACTGAAGACAGGCTCGACGTCAATGATGAATAACTGTATCTGAAATCATAAAAAAATTCAATAATAGACTAATCTGCTTTATAACACGTGGCAAAATTTGACATTTATAATCTTTATATTCACAGTTCAAGTTATAAAAATACATATATATATATATATGCTACAGGGTTATTCAATCCAAATAACCCTGTAGCAAATGGATGTACCATTGGATCAGAACCTGAAATAGTATTTCAGAAAATGAGTCGGTTCTGTCACATGACCACAAAATACCTTGATTGCACCACCCTGACTTATGAGGAAATCATATTGGTAACTCCTTTACAATATGTTTTTATATATTATAATGCTATAATAAATATTTTTGAAGGAGAGATTTTTTTACCAGCTTGACATTTATAAAGCAAATGTCTAATTTATTAAAAATTCTAATTTTTTCATTAACTGTGTATTCATGTCACTGTATTTATGAACATGCACTTATAATATAATGAATAGACCCAGATAAAAAAGCACATTTTATTTTCGTTAAAGTTTTGAATCGTGATAGAACTGATAGATTTACACTGAATCTAAAACTCACACCTGTAACTTTAAAAACAATGCCTGCTTACTAACTGCTTACATAAACAATGTCAATGATAACTCGGTGTTGATTGGAGGGGAACGGCTGAGTCAGTGTATTTGAATGGAGACTGTCTAGAGCGAGTGAGGTGTGTACAGTCTCTGGGATACTCACTAACCCACCGATCATCACACACTCACACCTCTGTGAACATGTGACAGACCTGAAGTGGTTTCACCAGGGGTTACACCCACTGCTACGAAACAGGAACGGGTTTAACGACTGAGTCACGGTGATAGCGATTCATATCTGAGAGAGGAGAATCTCAGCTATCTGAAGAACACCGCCTCCCACCCAACGCCTGCTCGAGGAATTATAAAAATGCAACATTAGGGAAACATTGCTGTCATGTCTTTAGTGCAAGATAGAGAGCATCACTAATGGACGGCTAGCTTGAAATAATACTAGTTATATTCATAAGCAGTTGTTAGATATTGTAGAGGAGGAGGAAGTGGGCAGAGAAAAATGAGTTGGTAGGAGATTGTATAGTCATCCAATAATTACTCTAACGGATACAAGATGGATCATACATGATTACGTTCTTTATAATTACATTGTTTGTAAATTAGAATTGTGTTAACAGTCTTACAAATTCTTAATGCAGATAGCAAGGTAACATTAATTGTACTGAAAATATATATATACATTATCCTTCCTTTATAGAAAATGATGTCATCATTGAGTCATGCTCATGATATTCCAAAGCCATAAAATATTTGTTCATCTTCGGAACATGACTGAAGATATTCCCTCTTTATCTTTTTCATCCATTGAAAATCTGCGCATCTAAAATTTCATTATGTTAAAGTATAAAAAGCATGGTCAATGTATATGAATCCATATTCATAATCCATCAATTCATATGGATTCTGTTTACAATGTCTTTTTATGGCATTAATATTTTGGTGGAATGGAATATTTCTAATGGCTTTTGATGAAAACATGAGGCCCGAGAGTAAATGAAGACAGAATTTTTATATTTGGGTAAATTATACCTTAAATAACAGAATTACAGTTGAAGTCAAAAGTTTACATCCCTCTTGCAGAATCTGCAAAATGTTCATTATTTTACCAAAATAAGAGGAATCATACAAAAATGCATGTTATTGTTTATTTAGTACTGACCTGAATAAGATATTTCACATACAAGATGTTTACATGTAGTCCACAATAGAAAATTGTAGAATTTATAAAGATGACCTCATTCAAAAGTTTACACACCCTTGATTCTTAATACTGTTGTAGCCTGAATGATGCACAGCTGTGTGTTTGTTCAGTGATAGCTGTTCATGAGTCCCTTGTTTGTCCTGAACAGTTAAACTGTCTCCTGTGAATCTTTCAGCTCTCACAAATTATTTGCTTTTCCAGCATTTTTGTGTATTTGAACCCTTCCCAACAATGACTGTATGGATTTTGAGATCCATCTTTTCACACCGAGGACAACTGAGGGACTCATATGCAACTATTAAAAAGGTTCAGATATTCACTGATGCTCCAGAAGAAAAACACATGCATTCTTAATGAATGCCCGGGGCATGAAAACTTTTGAACAGAATGAAGATAAGCATTTTTTTTTTTTTTGCCTAAATATCATATTGTTTTTCACTTAGTACTGCCCTTCAGAAGCTACCAATGATACTTGCATGTTTCCCAGAAAACAAAAGTTAAATTTACCCTGATCTTCAAATGCAAAAGTTTTTACGATCTCTTATTTTGGTAAAATAATTAACATTTTGCATATTCTGCAAGCTGCATGTAAACTTTTGACTTCAGCTGCTTGTGCAAAATTATACATAAAATAAGTAAAACGTGAAGCAAACTCCATTTCATTTTAAGTATCCAAAAAAGGACCAGGACAATTAGAAACTTGATTTGAAATTTATACTGCAAAGTTATGAAACACTGAACAGCCGCTACATAAACTGAATTATTTTGGACCAGAACAGAAAGATGCAAATGTCCATATTTGCCATCTGAATCCAACAACACTGTTGAACTCCATGATGTTACATCCTGGTAAAAAGGTGCATTTAGAATGGGAATGATTAAGTGATTGTTAATAGTGCCTAGTAAACACTAGTAATCCAAGGCTCATATTACAGTTCAGCAAACAGTAATCTATCAGTCACTCTCCCTTCCTCAGATGTGGGTAGCTCTCCACAGTGCGCACTACTGCCTCTCGTAAAGGCACCAGGGGCTGGTAACCCATGTCCTTTTTGGCCCGAGCGCAGCTGTAGTAGTGGTGGGTGCCAGCCAGAGCGACTCTCATGGGGGTGAAGGTGGGTTTGATCTGGATCAGCGGCCGCAGCAGCACAGAGATCAGCCACAGCAGCAGGGCTATCCCGTAGACCAGTATGTAGGGCAGGTGGTGTCGCGGAGCACTGTAGCCCAGACCCACCAGAATCTGAGACATGAAGTCCCAGAAACGCACCGGCTCATCGTTGGTTATGTGGTAAGCCTGTTAATATGAGAACACTGAAAGTGAAACTTTTAGTTTAAACCATTGTCTCAAAGTCAGCCACAGCTCTGCAGAGTTTAGCTCCACCCCAATCAAACACACCTGATCCATCTATTCAAGGTCTTCAGGATCTCTAGAAACCTCCAAGCAGGTGTGATTTAGGGCTGGTTGGAGCTAAACTCTGCAGAGCTGTGGCTCTCCAGGAACTGGGTTTGAGACCACTGCTTTAAACGGCTGTAAACGTGAAATTAAACTAAGTCAAATCTTATAAGCAGAGCTGGGTAGATTACTTACACATTGTAATCCGTTATAGGGGTCGACCGATTATCGGCCTGGCCGATATTAAGCATTTTACCAATTATCGATATCGGCCGTTTTCAAAACAGATTTGCCGATAATATATATATTTTTTTTTATGCAAACAAACATACTATTTACAGGTGACATTATTTATTGGTGAATAAATAATACAGGTGAAACTATTTAATGTTTAAATGCACTATTTGGCTCGATGCAGCCTGTCTGAGCTCAACACTCTGTGAGAGTGAGGCGATCTCTCAATCTCTGAGAGCAATCTCCGCCCACCGCTCATCTGATATGTAGAGAGTCACGAGTCCGACCAATCAACGCGGAAAACTGAAGGCAGTCTCACACCGAAAGCACATGCTAACTGGAGCTGCGTCAGTGATCACGCATCAGTTGTCTCTCAAAGGTAAAGCAGCAGCAGACGTTGCTGAAGTTGCAAAAATCACAATACTATGATGTCCGCGATGCGGAAAATGCGGGCGGAATCGCGGAATGCAGTCATATAATGGAATTTACCGTATAACGCGGAATGTCGCGGAATGTGTCGAAGTTTGGATGAATTAATCAAAAGTAGGTCAGTACACTTAAATCAACTCGCGCTATGGACTAGTATCTATAAATATTAAGCCGCAAAAACACTTTAAATATGAATCCTGCATGTTCTGCATCTCTGTTAATGAATGACACAGACTCGAGCACGTGATGCTCGCGGTGTTTGCAGCATAAATGAGGACATAAATACATGAACAACATCCCCAGAACTGCTCGGAGAGTCACTTCATGAGCATTTGACCGTTTCATTTGAGTAAAACGATCGTCATATCATATATACATAGGCTACAGAAACTTAAAAGGTCCTCATGGCAACCTGTCGAAATATAAGTTCGGTTTAATATATTACTGTATACGTAATACAACTACAACAATTATTACAACTTTTGTTGAGAATAATCACACACACGCTAAATACGTTTACTTTAAGTTTTACAAAATGTTTACAGAATGCTTCTGGGTGATCTCTGTACTTATGTTATTATTAATATTATTAATATTACTGTTTATTTAATGTAGTTGTTATTAACAGTTTTCAGAATTAAAGACATGTTTAAAAGCATTTAAAGAACGTTTTTTGTCAGAGCTCTTGTTATTATTAATTTTGGCATTCATTTTCATTTTTACACCAGACATGTATATCGGTTCAAAATATCGGTTATCGGTCTACTTGATCTGTAATAATCGGTATCGCATCGGCCCTGAAAAACACATATCGGTCGACCCCTAATCCGTTACTGATTCTAAATTACAATCAGTAACAATCCATTACAGATTTTTGCTCATATAATCAGACTATTTTTAGATTACTTTGACCTACCTCGTTTATCACATTGATTTAAATTAGAGCTGATTAATTGCAATTAAAATCACATCCAAAAGCTTTTGTTTGCATAACATATGAGTGTACTGTTTATATTTATTATGATATATAAATACACACACATGCATGTATATATTTAAGACAAAAGTATTGTTTGTATATTAAATATATTTGTATATAATATAAATTAAATATATGTGTTTATACATAATAAATATACACAATACACATATATTATGTAAACAAACTTTATTTGGGATACGATTCATCGTATGACAGCACTAATTTAAATATAATAATCTTGTACCATATTGATGTAAACACACAAATATTAATAAAATATATTCCATTCATTGTTATTAACAACATGAAATGTATCCGAAACTGGGGGATGTAAACTGCAGGGGATTTGTGAGTTTACATGAAAGCTAATAATTAATTAAATCATAAAAATGTTACATTAAAATAAATCAATGTAAATAAAGCATGTACACGCATGTCATGTGACATTAACAACAGCAGAGAAACATTAAACATTATTATCAAATACTTATTTTTAAATCTCAAGGTTACTTCAAATAAATATATTATGTAAAAGAAATGCCTTCCAAAGACAGAAATACATGATTAAATAACCTCCAGAGTGATCATTCAAATGAAATGTACGTTCATCAGTAGCTGAAGCGATGCTGTTTGAGTAAATCCAGTAATACAATCCTGCAGACGTTCTGACTGTATACAAGCAGCAGGCTATTTTACAAAAGATCAATTAGTGACAATCAATATGCATTGCTATTGTGTATGTAATATGTAATCATGTAATCCATAAAAAGTAACTAGCCTGAGTATGAGTATTATTAAAATGTAATTTAATCTATTTACAAGGACTTTGGAATCTGATTATGTATCCATATTACATGTAATCAGTTATTACCCAGCTCTGCTTATTGGTAGTGGCAAAAGGTTCAATAAAAGTACATTTGCCACAAATAAATATCTTATGTGAGGGTTTTGGAGACAGAGAAAGCATGTTTAATTAAGCATTACTTAATGATTTAACTACTGAGGTTTGTGGATACTGACATTAACCCAGCTGTGCCAAGCTCCTATTGGCCATGTGACATCTTACAAAAACCAGCAACCAGCTTTAACAGTTTTAACATCAGTTTTCTTATTAGAATTGATTTCTAAAACCGTTCTCAATTTTCTAATTTTCCAAGACTGAATAATTACATGACAAAACTCAAAGGATATGCTGAAAATCTGTATATAAACTACATAGAAAAATCTTTTGACCATTTCTGTGTTTAATGAATGACTGCACACCCCTATGAGAGATGCGAGGGGTTTTATTATTTATGGAAAATCAAAACTTGATGCATCATTCATGTGGGTTGTTTACACATTACACACACGTGGGATCTACAAATGCACGTCTAGAAACATCTCTCACTCATTCAGTTTCTCTCAGACTCTTTCACACACATTCCTTACCTGACCGCAGAGCGGAGACTCAGCCTTCAGGTGTTCAGCTGCTAAAATATGCCCATGAACCACATTCTCCACATAGGTGAAGTCCACGAGATTGGATCCATCTCTAAAGAGCAAATCAGCATTAGACAGCGCTTGATTCATTTACTGATCACAGTATCAACATACAGAGGAATCCAAACGTTGAACACCGCGCCACAAATTTGAGATTCAATTTCTAAAGCAGGACATAACAAAAATGACTTTTCTCGATTTCATCGAAGCACGAGATGCTTTCTGGATCATTCTCAAAACATGCTGCAGAACATGATCATCAGGTTATGTTCATGGCTTGAATGCTGCCATTAAAACAGTCCAATCCTGCTCCTGGACGGTCAACTCATTCACCTGGAAGTTTATAGCAATCCTAAAGGCCTTGATTAGCTGGAGCTCGAGCCAAGACGGCCTTCCAAGACCAGGATCGGACAACTACGCAAAAATTATGCAAAATAAAAAAAAAGTATTTAGGAGCATAAACTAATGGAAGGAGTCCTAGACTATAGTTGTTAATAACCCTTGGTCATGTTGAGCGTTTTGGCAGATATAACGCCCCTTTGAGATTACCAGAGGTGCTCTCCTTTGAGTCAGCTAGACAGTATTACAAATTAATAATTCAAGGTATTAATTACAAATTCTATAACTTCAGCTTATAACGCTTAAATCCAACTGTATAAACCACCCGCTCTCTTTCTACTGGTATCAGCATCAACCACAGAGAAACCCAGACGGGCCAAAACAATGACATTTACATAACAATAAGTGGTTGGATACGGCACACTGCCAGAACACATTTTCCAAAACACTGCACACTGCACACAGTCCCGAAGACAGTATGACAGAGCACTTCTGTCAAAGAAAGCACCCGTGCCACCGTCTCTGTCACGCAAGAAACAAGCCCGAGAGAGGATGTGATGAGTCTTGTTGTTTTAGACATGTCCACAGTAAACTACCTTTAACAGCTATTCTTTGTCAGATTTAGGGACACGAAAGTGCTCTCCAGATGAAGTGTGCAGTGGATGAAGGATCTCGACTGGACTGAACCACGAGCGAGGCCTTCAGAAACAGGGATGCAGTGGAATAAAGCTGCATGTAAACTCAGCAGCAGAAAATACAACAGTACAAAAGTTCATTACAGAAAATAATGACACAACAACCCATAAACATACATTAAAATGTGCTTATATTCTGTCAAGCATTATGACAGTATAGACATCATATCATTTACAGTTTGGAACTAAAAACACAGAAACAATGTCTGTCGTTGCTTTTCCAATTACGTTTACGTGCTCCCCTTTCTTTCCTATTTAATAATAATGGTATCATCCACCTGGATGATGCGACGGCAGCCATATTGCTCCAGAACACCAACCACACATCAGCTTACTGGTGGAGAGGAGACAGAGTGATGAAGCCAATCAGTGTATGGGATGATTAGGAGGTCATGATGGTCAGAGGCCAGTGGGGGGATTTGGCCAGGATGTGACTACTCTTTTTCGAAGGACCTCCTGGGATTTTTAATGACCACAGAGAGTCAGGACCTCGGTTTAACATCTCATCCGAAGGACGGAGCTTTTTTACAGTATAGTGTCCCGGTCACGACACTGGGGTGTTAGGACCCACACAGAACACAGGGTGAGCACCCCCTGCTGGCCTCACTAACACCTCTTCCAGCAGTGATAGTGTTCCCAGGAGGTCTCCATCCAGGTACTGACCAGCTCAACCCTGCTTAGCTTCAGTGGGTGACCGGTCTTGGGCTGCAGGGTGATATAGCTGCTGGTCATTTAGCTGATCAAACACTGAACCTACACTATTGTGATGCTTTAAACACGCTTGGCTCAGAAGTGTACATCTATAAATCAGGATTCATTGCTAAGACGAAGTTTAAATTGGGATATCCACTTAATACTTTAAAGAATCAAATAATTGATATTTGTTTCACGATTCTCAAATTCAACTCCACAAACCTCACTACTACTATGTAACAATATGTGTGGGACTAACAGAAACTGACGACGCATCATTATGACAAGCTTATGGTTTGAACCTGAACTCCTCAAGTTGAACATGAAAATTTGCTTTTAATCATTTTTAACCCGGTCTAAGAAATCCTGGCTCAAATCTCAAAATCTAATGATGAGATGAGCATCAAAGTTTGATTATTAATTTCAATATGATTTCACATTTTTTTTTCAATATTACAGATATAAGAGGTTACATTTTCACAGAATGTTCTTTATCTTATGAAGTATGATTTTATGTAGATAACAGTAAATCATAAAAACGTATTGTTTTTAAACTAAATATATAAAGTCATAGTGTGATAAAATGTGTATTATTAATATCACTTAATAGATTATATCCATTTGGAAAATCACTAACTTTCATTGGGTGGGACACAATTAAAAGCGGGCGGCCCATCTGTAGCTTTGGCACTGGACTGAACACAAACACTGGTCCACTTCACTATATTACTGGGTAAGTAGACACATCTAGGTAATGGTGGTTCAGTTGGGTACTGGTGCAATACTCGTTGACTCGGAGAGCAATATTCTTTACTGATATTATCAGTTATGCTTCTGTGTTACTAATATTCTTGCTCTATTCGGGCTGTTTTCTTTTTATTTATTCTATAATTCAAATAAAAAAAACGTGTTGCTACGTGTACGGTGTTAATATTCCAGGTAACAGTGCGCCACCTAGTGGATCAAAGGAGTCTCTGCAGCACTGTTTCAGACCTTTGTAGCAAAATACCCCTGTCGCTGAACGTGATTTCACAAAGTACAACATGTTCCTGGATCAACATCCCAATCAATCAATCAGAATTGAGTGATACATTTACAGGAACTGTCTGTTTTAGGCTTACAACAACAGTTTGGTGCTCCTGCCCCTTGTTATTCAGCGATCATCTCCCTCTGATCTTTGGGATAAAATCTGGGAAGGGTTCGGTTTATGGGTAGGTCTATGTTTTTGGGCAGTAATGTTGTTCCAGGATCAACAAAAGATGTCTGACTTGACAAAATCACCACTGTCGCTCACCCGATGATGAACTTCATCTTTCCTCTGCAGGCTGTATCTACCAGGATGGGCACTAACTGAGGGTCCCGGGGGCCAAAGATGCCATGAGGACGAATAGCAACGGTGAGGAAACCCTCGTCTTTACTGCAGGCCTCCAACACCAGCTGGAACAGAGATTGATGACTGTAATGCACAGCAACCAGAATTCAAGCTAAACTAAGAGCAGAAGTTCATGAGCAGTGAGACAGGTGCAATGCTACTGATATGATTCATACCCACCTTTTCCTGCTGGATCTTAGTCTCTGTATAATAATCAATTGGCTTTTTTGCATAAGGCAGATCCTCTGTCCCATTCTTGATGTCTGTTCCTTCAAACACCACACTAGCACTGCTGGTCAGTATTAATTTCTGTAAAAACATCACGAATATCAACAACATAAAGGAATATTCTGGATGAAATAATGCTCTCAGTTAACACAGAAACTCATGTTAAATCTCTTGTTGCACAAACCCCCTGATGAATATTGTTTAAAATCAATGTATGAAAATACTTTAGTATGATGGAGCTTTCATTGCAAAACTATTAAAATATATATTTTTACAGAGTTTAAAAGTAATCTCATGCTCATTGTGGTAACATTTATTTGATCATAAATACAGTAATATTGTGATATTAGTACAATTTATTATTACATTACTCCAGTGTCACATTATTCTTCAGAAATGATTCTAATATGCTGATTTGCTGCTCAAGAAACATTTCTGATTATTATCAATGTTGAAAATCCATCCTTGCAGAATAAGTGTTATTTTAATACCACTGACTTTAAACTTCTGAATAGTGGTGTATATTTATTTATTTATTTATTATCATGGACTTTAAACTTCTGAATAGTGGTGTATATTTATTTATTTATTTATTATCATGGACTTTAAACTTCTGAATAGTGGTGTATATTTATTTATTTATTATCATGGACTTTAAACTTCTGAATAGTGGTGTATATTTATTTATTTATTATCATGGACTTTAAACTTCTGAATAGTGGTGTATATTTATTTATTTATTATCATGGACTTTAAACTTCTGAATAGTGGTGTATATTTATTTATTTATTATCATGGACTTTAAACTTCTGAATAGTGGTGTATATTTATTTATTTATTATCACAGGCTTTAAACTTCTGAATAGTGGTGTATATTTATTTATTTATTATCATGGACTTTAAACTTCTGAATAGTGGTGTATATTTATTTATTTATTATCACGGGCTTTAAACTTCTGAATAGTGGTGTATATTTATTTATTTATTATCATGGACTTTAAACTTCTGAATAGTGGTGTATATTTATTTATTTATTATCACGGGCTTTAAACTTCTGAATAGTGGTGTATATTTATTTATTTATTATCACGGGCTTTAAACTTCTGAATAGTGGTGTATATTTATTTATTTATTATCACGGGCTTTAAACTTCTGAATAGTAGTGTATATTTATTTATTTATTATCACGGGCTTTAAACTTCTGAATAGTGGTGTATATTTATTTATTTATTATCATGGCTTTAAACTTCTGAATAGTGGTGTATATTTATTTATTTATTATCACGGGCTTTAAACTTCTGAATAGTGGTGTATATTTATTTATTTATTATCACGGGCTTTAAACTTCTGAATAGTGGTGTATATTTATTTATTTATTATCACGGGCTTTAAACTTCTGAATAGTAGTGTGTATATTTATTTATTATCATGGGACTTTAAACTTCTGAATAGTGGTGTATATTTATTTATTTATTATCATGGCTTTAAACTTCTGAATAGTGGTGTATATTTATTTATTTATTATCACAGGCTTTAAACTTCTGAATAGTGGTGTATATTTATTTATTTATTATCACGGACTTTAAACTTCTGAATAGTGGTGTATATTTATTTATTTATTATCACAGGCTTTAAACTTCTGAATAGTGGTGTATATTTATTTATTTATTATCACAGGCTTTAAACTTCTGAATAGTGGTGTATATTTATTTATTTATTTATTATCACAGGCTTTAAACTTCTGAATAGTAGTGTATATTTATTTGCACCATCTGCTGACTAACATGAGTGATTATAATACGTACCTGCACTCCTGCCTCGTGACAGGCCTGTAGGACAGTTCGTGTCCCATCGATATTAACCCTCTGAAACAGAGCGCGGTCGTCACTGGCTGGAGCAGGTGAAGCACAGTGAAACACCATAGACACCTCTTTCAAAGCCACCAGCAAGGCCTAAACAAGACATCAGGAGATCAGCGGAGACGGTTGTGTCAGACTCAAAACGGATCAATCCCTACCTGTCTGTCACACAAGTCCCCTTGGTGAAACGTCACTCCTGGAAGCTCATAGGCCTGTCTGATATCAAACACATTCACTGTGTATCCTCGGTCCACTAGACGCTCCACGAGGTGCCTGCCCAAAAACCCTGATCCTCCAATGACAGCACAGCGCTTGCTGCTCTGCAGAGGTTCACAAGATCAAAACAAGCTGAATGTATTGCATCGTTCCTTACCTGCAGATAAACATATCTACAAAGCACGCAGAGCTTTTAACACTGTTAAACACTGCTAGACATGGGGCAGAAAATACAAATACATAGATCATAAATAAATACAAGTAAATGGAATGCATGATGGTCATTGGTGCCAATGTGCACTGCAGATTTATAAATGCACAGTATGGAAACAGAAATTAAAAGCGCATTAATATGAATATGATGTCATAATGTTAATATCCTAAATACACAACACTGCGCATGCGCGTAATTCAAATCTGTCTGAATCAATACAGGTGATTTTCAGGTAACTATACTCACTGGTCTCTTACGAGTTGCCATGTGTGGATCTCTCCACTCCCGACAGCAGTCTGCAGATTAATAAACAATATTCATCTGTTTAATCAGTTCTTCAAAACTATGTGACAACAACAAACCATTTACTGCACAACATTTTCTAAGATTTTAGTGTTTACTCTGATCGAACTGTTCACTGAAGCCAAACTTACTTTTACGATCTAGTTACGCTCGAAGCACAATATATAAATACTTTTTACAGTAAACTTTCAGTGAAGCAGCACTCACCTGAACTCAAACAAGCGCTCCGGCTTTAATAATGATTGATTACGAAGAAACACGCAGAGCCAGATGAGCAGAGAGCGGAGAAACCTCTGATTGGTCGAGACAACTATAAGAATCAACCTGACAAGTGAGTCTAGCCAATGAGAGAAGGGCTACGTCAAAGAGCGCCACTGCGCGAGCCAATCAGTAAAAAGAACTTCAACATAGTCACATCCTCATGACATCACAAATACGCCCCTATGTGATTGTTAGAGTTTATTATTTGGATACTATAGGAAAATTTAAGGTATACCTCTATGAGATATACAAATAACAAAACATAAATAACAACGTAATGTTACATTTGTCCACCTCATGCAAAATGATTGGGTGAATTGTTAAACCATGCTACTATTTCTGTTATATAAATATAGGACAGGGATATGAAGATAGTGTGCATTATGCTATGGTGAAGTTGTTATTGTTATTATCTGCTATCTGTGTAACTAGAAATATCACGACCAGGAACAACCACAGGCAATCAGACATGGATGCAGCGAAAGATAGGTGTAAGTTGTAATACAGTTGTAATACAGTAATATAATAAAATAAAAAATATATTAAATTAATAAAATAATTTAAGTTAGTACAATTATTTGGCAATCAGGCAATCAGACATGGATGCGGCGAAAAATGGGTGAGTATGTTGTATGTAAAAAAAAGAATACAAATAAATAAAATAAATAAAATTAAATTAAAATAATATCTAATCTATATAAAGTCCCAAGTTATGGGATAAAAATAGACATTAATCGGATACTACTTTATCCTCACAGTTTGTTGTTTAAAGAAGCGTTAAAACCCGGGACGAACCTTTTGTACGTAATTACGAATCTTATTTTGGCGAATGGACTTGATTCATTAGATTGACCGGAAGTTTCTTACTGGAGCGTCTGAGAGCGTTTTATTATTCATGAGCCAAGGTTTCTGCCGACGTCTTCCTTTCAGCCAATCAGTTAAGTGCACTGACCGAGCGTCACAGAGCGTAATTAATATTCATAAGCATAGCCTTCGCTATAGTATTCTCCACTCGCTGGTCCACTCCCGGTTAAGATGGTAAGTCACGACGAATGCTACAATGTCGAGATTTGTGCTTTGTATGCCTTTTTGTTGTTTACTTTATTCAAAATGCCGTCTCTGTATTTTAGCGAACGTTTAATTGTCATTACATTGAAAATGAAAATGTCTCCTTCAGGTTTGTGTTATTACCTACGTAATCATATGTGTTATTGCTAGAGGTCTTTCCTTCAGGAGAAATAAATACAGAGAAGATTGTCACCAGAGCATTTACAAACACCAGCTTGACTATTACTCGGACTGTCTGATTTATGTTTGCATTATGTCTTGTATTCTTCATTTGAATTGTAATATCCACTCCACTGCACTGGACTGGTCTTGATTTAATAAAGATTCTATTCTATTCTATTCTCTATAACACAGGCCACTAGTCCCAAAAGACCGTCGCTGGGGGCAGTAGTAGCTCCTCGTAAAAAAGGCAATCCAAAGGCTGAACTTACAGAGGAGCAAAGGCAGGAGATCAGGGAGGCGTTTGAGCTCTTTGACACTGATGGCTCTGGATATATTGAGGTGAAGGAGTTAAAGGTGAGATATAATGCCATGCACACAGCTTTGAGAGCATACACTTGATTGTCTCTATGACTCTCTCTCCTCCACCTGTAGCTGGTGTGTGGTGAGAGCATACACTTGATTGTCTCTATGACTCTCTCCTCTCCACCTGTAGCTGGTGTGTGGTGAGCCCCATACACTTGATTGGCTCTATGACTCTCTCTCTCTCCACCTGTAGCTGGTGTGTGGTGAGCATACACTGATTGTCTCTATGACTCTCTCTCTCTCCACCTGTAGCTGGTGTGTGGTGAGAGCATACACTTGATTGTCTATGACTCTCTCTCCTCTCCACCTGTAGCTGGTGTGTGGTGAGCGCATACACTTGATTGGCTCTATGACTCTCTCTCCTCTCCACCTGTAGCTGGTGTGTGGTGAGCGCATACACTTGATTGTCTCTATGACTCTCTCTCCTCTCCACCTGTAGCTGGTGTGTGGTGAGAGCATACACTTGATTGGCTCTATGACTCTCTCTCTCTCCACCTGTAGCTGGTGTGTGGTGAGCGACACTTGATTGTCTCTATGACTCTCTCTCCTCCACCTGTAGCTGGTGTGTGGTGAGCGCATACACTTGATTGTCTCTATGACTCTCTCTCTCTCCACCTGTAGCTGGTGTGTGTGAGAGCATCCACTTGATTGTCTCTATGACTCTCTCTCTCCACCTGTAGCTGGTGTGTGGTGAGCGACACACTTGATTGTCTCTATGACTCTCTCTCCTCTCCACCTGTAGCTGGTGTGTGGTGAGCATACACTTGATTGGCTCTATGCTCTCTCTCCTCTCCACCTGTAGCTGGTGTGTGGTGAGAGCATACACTGATTGGCTCTATGACTCTCTCTCCTCTCCACCTGTAGCTGGTGTGGTGAGCGACACTTGATTGTCTCTATGACTCTCTCTCCTCTCCACCTGTAGCTGGTGTGTGTGTGAGCGCATACACTTGATTGGCTCTATGTCTCTCTCTCCTCTCCACCTGTAGCTGGTGTGTGGTGAGAGCATACACTTGATTGGCTCTATGACTCTCTCTCCTCTCCACCTGTAGCTGGTGTGTGGTGAGCGCACTGGTGCCGTTGTCCTGTGGCAGCTGTCGTATCATCCAAGTGGATGCTGCACACTAGTGGTGTTTGAGGACAGACCCCACCCCCCACCCCAATACATAATAAAGCTCTATATAAATGCACCATTCATTCATATAGTAGAGGGGTCTAAAATCCCGAATATAATTCTTAAGATGATTGTCTTTAAACTTGGAATGTTTTAGGATTTAAAAAAATGTTCACATCCGACTTTTGGACTGCACTGTATCTGTTTATGATGTGCGTATGTCAAACGTTCTGAGGAACTGTGCTCCAGGTGTCCATGAGAGCGCTGGGGTTTGAGCCTAAAAAGGAGGAAATCAAGAAAATGATTGCAGAGGTTGATAAGGATGCTACTGGAAAGATCTCTTTCAGTGACTTTATGACAGTGATGACCCAAAAAATGGTAAGAATGAACTCAAACATATATTTTATTATATGAGTTATTCCAGCCAGGTTGAAAATACGGTCTTATTACTGTCTGGAAATCTTAAGGCTGATAAGGACTCCAAGGAAGAGATTCTTAAGGCTTTCCGGCTGTTTGACGATGACGAGACTGGAAAAATATCTTTCCGGAATCTAAAGAGAGTGGCCAAAGAACTCGGGGAAAACCTCACAGACGAGGAGCTGCAGGTACAAGAATAACCCCTGGGCTGTGATAATAGGTGGTTGGACAACATTAATTTTTCATGTATGGCTGTCTTTAGGAAATGATTGATGAAGCAGACAGAGATGGTGATGGAGAAGTTAACCAGCCGGAATTTCTTCGCATCATGAAAAAACAAGTTTATACTGAATGTTAACAGAAGCACAGGAGTATGTGAAATATACATTTCTATGTAATCATTTCCAAGTTGTTGTTTTTATGATTTTGACGTTTTATTGCACCATTCCAGAGCCTTGATGCCTGTCAAACGATCGGTCGATTGTTTACACTATATATTCTCAAGTCTTATCAGTCGAAATATAAACAGTAGCATATAACACAAGTTTGGAGTTCATGCGTCATATATGGCACTGAAATGTTTTGTGAATGTGTCGTAACATGGGCAAATCTCACTTAGAAAGCAAAGGTTTTAGGGTTATATTTCAAAATACATAATATACAAAAAACACGTATTTTTATGACCATTTAGATTGTGATTATTTTCAATGAGAACTACTTTTCATGGACCCCTAATAAAAATACTGCCATTAGTAAAACTAATAACTATTACAATAATGAGAATGTATTTAAAAAAATGATACGTACAAAACCCCTGAATGAAATTTGTTTCTGCCTTATATGTCTAAGTATTTCTGAATATCATAACTTAGAACCCTGTTGAATGATGATGATATTGTAGTTTTCAGTCCCTTCTGTAGACTTCAGCATCAGTGTGCTCACTGCGCTTTCAGGGACGTCTGTACTACAGCCCTTCTCTGTGCCTCGGCTTCTTTCAAGATTTACTAAATACTGTGATCTGTGCTTGTATCTTGTATTCCCGTTTCTCTTTATGCACCATCTACCTTCAAAATTAGTTTCAGATGTTTTTTATTTAAGTACACTTGAGATGCTATTTAAGTAGTGTTTAAAATCAAATAAATTGTATTGAGCTGCAGTTATTGAGCTGATTGTGTTTTATTGCCTCTCTTGCAGAATTCAATCAAACAATCCTCCAACACCACTACGCAGGGTGAATTAAATCATTTTGACTAAGTGTGGAATTGAACTACAATATATGCTGGTCTTCACATTCGCCTGATCTATCATTAGGTGCAAATTAATACTGTTATTCAGCAAGGATAGGTATGACATAAAAACTTATGCATCATTATAAACAAAAATTATGTTCTTCAGTAAATGTAAATGCTTTCAATTAATTGAAAAGTCCTAATTTTGCTTCCACAAACATATAAGCAGCACAAAAGTTTCCAACATTTATAATAAATGTTCTGTAGTGTATTTCAGATTCAGTAACATGCACAAAATAAAGTGAAGAAATTAAGAATTTAATAACACAGTTGTTTATTCTGAAGGAAAAAGCTATTAAAACACACAAGATGATATAACTAACCAACACGACAAACACAAATATAAAAAGCACGCATCCATTCCCTGCAAGAGTTTGATTTTCAGTAAACAAACATATGAAAATGGCTCATATCTCAAGGTTTTTATGGCCTTTAACCATAAATAAAACCATATCACAGCATAACAACAACAAAACAGAGGGCTGACATGCCCACAAAGTCGACTTCATTGCCAGTAATCTGATAGTGAACAGAAACTAATGCAGCAGTCGCGATGGTTGAGGTATTTGTGACTCATGCGTGTCTGATCTGAGATCAGCTCTTACTGAGACGTGTTTTGCAGGCGAAGTCGGCGCTGAGTTTGCGCATGACCTCGGCGTGTCTCTGGCCTGTCAGTTCCTGTCTCGCGGAGCTGTAGTTCTCCTTCACGAAGGTGGCGAAGGCCGTGGGCGCCCGCGGCTTTGAGGGAGTCAACAGAACCAGCTGCCCAGTGCACAAAGCACACACAAACTTCGTGGTGTCCAGGGACTTCGAGTGGCGGCCGATCCTGTGAGGGATAGAAACACTGACTATTAGCGACAACATGTCAAAAGTGTGGGCACATTATTCAATTCAATTACACTTTATTGTTGGGATTTCTTCCAAATTGTGTCTTGCATGTCATAAATACACATAAATACACTTAAACCAATTTAAACAAACTATAAACACACCTTAAGTAAGGAGTAATTGACTCCGAGCCGTTGAATTATTAGAAAAATAATGCACACCTGAGGTGGTGATGCGGTCACGACTCAAAGTGGCCGTTACACCTCGGGTGTGCATTATTTTTCTAATAATTCAATGGCCCGTCAATTATTCGGCTTATACTATGGATGCCACAATTCAAGATATCAATCAGATTATATATTTCAAAGCATTCGTCTGGTTTTTCTACTTAAATCACTATTGTGAGTAGGATTATTCCTCATCTCATCTAACGCCTCCTTTGCTAATTCCAAAACGTCATTTTAAACCGTAACGCACGCTTCAGCCGTTGATGGCAGACTAATGCAGTTAATAACTAAGTTATGAGACAGAGAGAGAGAGAGATTAATGTTACCTCTGCGAGTCAATGATCGGCAGCAATGACAATTTAAGTTCCCTTTCTTCACGAACAACGCCGTTGTTGTTACATCGCTTGTGAGAAGTCATGTCGTTTTTAAGTTCTTAAACTATGTTACTGATAAATTCGTCAGAGTAGTGCTAACTACATTAGCGCTTATGATAAGGTGTGTGAACTATAACGTTATGTGCATCTGTGAGAGAGAGACCGAGAGCGGGAGAGAGAGTAACGTTGGGCTATGTGCTTTCCGTACATAAAACATAATTTTGTGGCAAAGACATGGACTAGATTTGTTGATTTTATACTTTTGTTTACTGTATTTATTTGTTTGGCCAGTGTCGTTGTGGGTTTTGGTTATTCTGCTGTTGAAAGACTTTTGAAATAACATAAATTATTTGGCGAAGTGATGTGGTCATGTAATGCGGTCAAGAGAGCTGTCGTTTTGCTGTGCGTTTCCCTGAATATAATTGCACACCTCAGAACGTTCATCAGCCAATCAGATTCAAGCATTCAACGACTACGTAGTATAATACAAAAATATGCGCACCCCACCAGAATGCATTAATATATTAGTTCTGGCCTACTTACACCCCCTAAATTCTGTATGTAAAAAAGCTCCATTGTCTACTGCCAGTCGTGTAGTGATGCATGAAGCACACCTCGCACTGAAGACACTTTGAAAACAAGCAGCTTTCGGTTGGTCAATGCAACAATGTGCAATCTGATTGGGGAGATCACGACACCGTAGACATCTATTGAAATGATTGGATTCATTGCAGCAAGCAGGCCAGTCCTGCACTTACGAGTTGTTGCAGCGGTTGCAGTGATACTGGAACTTGTAGTTGATGTCGTAACTGTGGCAGCGGGAGACCATCGGGAGCTCAGGATGAGCCAGCATGACTTTACGAGCATAAAGCCTCCAGAACGGCCCGTGCCCGTCACGAACGTTGTTTATTAGCCATGTGGCAGCATGACACATTTCATGGACTAACGTATCTCGTAACCGATCTGTAATTGGAAACAGTGTTTATCACCAAGTGTCGTGCTGTGGAAAAGTGTAAAAGCGTGATTACAATACCTGCAGAGTCACAAACTTTAACAGACAGCTCGATGCGGGCATATCTTTTCCCAGAGCCACGCTCCTGGCCTGAGATACAATATCCGGCCGTCTTGCGCATCTTCTTGTTCCATGTGACAGACATGTCAGCGGGAAGCTGAGGGGTTGGGATTTATATTCAATTACTTTTTTTTGTTTTTCCGCTGGCTACCATAGAAAACAGATGGAACAACTTCAGGCTTAAGTCTGTTGGTTCAGCGAACAACTCATTAGTTTGACTAAAGGTCTCCTCGATATGATCTTCTGTTGAACTCTGAACTCAGCGCCCATCAAATGGCTCATTGTCTTATGCCCCTAGCCAGTGAAACAGTGCTGTTTGCTTCTCAAACACACATTAACATTTTTAGCAACTGCACTCTGCCATTCAAAACTCGTCCACTGTCATGCAGACTTTACTTTGGTCCCTTTTTTAAAGGCATCATTCACCCAAACATACCAAATGACTGTTTTGATGAAAACCGATGAAACCGTGGTCCTAGGTGATTCATACAATGCATGTCAGTGGCTGCATGTTTTTGAGAATAAAAAAGTAGTAAAACTTTAATATAGAGCTCAATTCTCACTATTAAATAATTGCGTATTAGCATGCCTATTATGAACATGGCTGTTTATTAGTACTTATAAAGCACATGACCATTTCTACATCCCTAATCCTACCCAATATCTAAACTTAACTACCTTACTAACTATAAAATAAGCAGCACATTAGGAGTTTTTCGAGGCAGCAGTTATAGTTAATGGTTTGTTAATAGCGAGAATTGGACCTTAAATAAAGTGTGGCTTAAAAAGCAAATCAGGGAACACAATTAAAACACGTGGCTCCTGACAATATATGAAGCGAAACAATCTGTGCAAGAAACTGAACGTTATTTACAACATTACTACCTGTCCTGCAGAGTCTCAGGCAAACGGTCCGGAGCGATGCTCCGCTTCACTAACGAGTCTTTCTTTTGAACCGGTTCACGAAATCAGACTGAACCAGTCAAACCGGTTCACGAAATCAGACTGAACCAATCTGAACCGGTTCACGAAATCAGACTGAACCAATCTGAACCGGTTCACGAAATCAGACTGAACCAGTCTGAACCGGTTCACGGATCAAGCAGCACTGATGTTCAAGTCACCAGTGTTGAGGATAACGCATTACAAGTAACATGAGTTACGTAATCGGATTACTTTTTTCAAGTAACAAGTAGCACATTACTTTGTAATTTACAAGAACATATTTGAGTTACTTTTTCAAAAGAGTAATGCCAGTTATGATTTTTTTCTCATTTATTGATTGACAGCTCTCCTGTCCCCATGTAAGATGTTACTGTAGTTTTAAAATAGATGTATTAATTAATCTCACTTGCAAAAATGAAAAACTAATTAGGTTTCTTAGTTACCTTTTATGAAAAGTAATGATGCGTTACTTTTTAAATCTGGGCAGGGCTTGCTTGCTTTTAATATAAAAAGTTGTGTTTTTGGCAAACTTTAAAACCCTTTCACACCAAAAGTGAAATTAATAAACCTTGATTCCTCAAAATCAATAAAAACAGTCAAATGAAAACTCAGAATATGACGTGAACCTGCAATAATTAAATGTTAAATAATACATTTGTGACCCTCTCTGTGACAACCCAGCTAAAGTCGTTTTTTTGACATTTACCATTGTAATCAAACTTTGCTGCTCGTTATCTCAGAATTATATTTTAGCCTGGTTTTGAAAGAGGGTCACATTTTATTAACCAATGTCTTTTCTGCTGTCCTTCGATGATCCAATTCAACCATACTAACAAGCAAAAATTACTCTAGATGAACATTTGTGCTTTTTTTTTTTATTGCTGAAGTGTGTTGAACTTTTTTCATCTCCGTTCTGCTATACAGACATGAATTATCATTCCCTTCAGCCCGAGGCTTGTTCGTTTCACTTTTGGTGTGAAAGGGCTTTTAAATTTGACAAAAACACAACGTTTTATATTAAAACCAAACAAGCAAGCCCTTCCCAGCTTTAAAAAGTAAGGCAAAAGTTACGTCCCATTACTATCCATAAAAAGTATCTCTAACATAATTACTTTTTTTATCGAGTAATGCAATAGTGTAATTGCATTATTTAAAAGTAGCTTTCCCCAACACTGCAAGTTACTCAATCAAAACTCGCTTTGGGACGTCTGACACTCACTCCGCCTCTAAATGAGCCAAAACACCAGCATACATGAGCGGAGGAAACACCTTAGACTCGGACCGAAGACTGATGATAAACACAGAAGACATACTGATAAAACAAAACACTGCAAGTCACTTTGTATAAAACATCTGCTAAATGCATAAACGTAAACGTGATGAGCCGCTGATATGTGCAAGCGTGAACCGAGAGCTTGTATGAAGAAGTGAAATGAATGTTTTTAAGGTTTCTCATTGTTTATGTAAAAAGGTGAGTAGACGAAGACTAGTTTATTCACCTTATATGCTTTAGGAATGGAAAACATCCATGCATTACATCATTATTAGTTGCTCTAATAATATAATTGAGTATACGTGACGATCGTCATAATTATGCTTAACAAATACGTGAACTGAAACAGTGAATTGAAAAATAATCGAGTTTCCAGTTGCTTAAGGCTCCAGATTATAGGTAAAATTTTATAAATAATGTTCAGTTTTTTGCACAGACCAATTGTTTCGCTTCATAAGACTTCAATATCTCATAATTCTTTGATATGCTCTTTTCCTTTTATTTTATGAATTAATAAGGACCACGATTTCATCTAAAAATCGACTTTGCTGTTCTACTCTAGAAAAGAATTGCCTACATCTTGGATGTTTTGAGGGTCAGAAAATTAACAGCAAATGTTCATTTCTGGTTGAGCTCTCTATTTAATGAAAGTCTACAGAGTTTTTCACCAGCTCCATCATCTGCTTAATAAAAACCATGCATTAAAATAAATAAATATGAGCAATCATAACAGATGCTTGCCTGAGCAAACACCACGAATGATAACTATAAATACAACTGCAGGTTTCCCTCGTACCTTACTGTCAAACACACTGGTGTTGTAGAGCTGGTAGAGTTTGTTCGTGAGCTCCTCTTTTCTCTGTTTGAAGCCGAGGCAGTACGACGATCCAGGTACAGACAGAGACTGCAGAAAGCACCCGGGAGTTTTACACACCACCACCCTGACAAGATGAACAACAGGACATGGTCAAAATCCAAATCCGGTCTTCAGAGAGGCAGCTGTGGGGTCATACCTGCTGTGGGGGGCGGCTCTGGGCTCAGTGTGGCTCACCGGTCTGCTGCTGGGCGTCTGCTGCACTGGGGTGTGGGATGTGGATGATCCTTTAACCAGTACATGGTTAGTAGCTTTCTTACCCACGGCAGATGGTGTTGACAAACAGGGAGGTCGAGGTTTGGATTCTACAAGGAGAGAGAAAATCAGCGCTTCTATCTGTAGTTCAGATTTGGGCACAATATTTACATCGGCCTTAAAAAAACTACTAAATTACATATACATTGTGTAACGAAAACTAACAAATAAGTAGGATTTTCCATTAGAAAATATATCTGGAGTTTCATAATTCAGCTCCATGAGAGCTATAAACATACTTGCTAAATTGATGCCATACGATGATCTCTAGCATTTTCAACTGATACTTCTGAGATTATCAACTCATTCTCACAATTTGACATGTCTTCAAAACAATTGCATCTTTAAGGGTCTAATTTTAATCAGTATGGCATCTCTTCCTGTTGCTTGCCGTTAGTTTAGTTATTTTACGCCATGTTCTGTCAGTAACACAAAGTGACAGCTACATCATTCATTACCAGTGTTGGGGGTAACAAGTAACGCAAGTTACGTAATAATATTAAGTTTTTCAAGTAACTAGTAAAGTAACGCATTACTAGAAAATATCTGAGTTACTTTTTTCCCATTTATTGACTGACAGTGCGCTGTGTGAACATGATCTTACTGTAGATCTAATCTAGACTAAATATGAATGTGTATTAATTCATCCCACTCGCAAAAAAACAGATTCAGTATTCATCAAAATGAATTAAAACTCAGAATATGACGCAAGCCTGCAATAATTAAATATTTTAAACACAAATATATCTAATCTCATTTTATTAACCGATGTGTTTGCTGTTGACCTTTGATGATCCAGTTTAGCCATACTAATAAACAAAAATGAATTTAGATTAGCATTGTTGTTTTATCACTGAAGAGTGTTGAACTTCTTCTCCTGTGTTCTTCTGTACAGACGTGATTTACTCGTCCTTCAGCCTGAGGTTTATTCAGTACACTTTTTGGTGTGAAAGGCTTTTACATTTGCTATAAATATAACTTCTTGTTTTACATTTACATTTATGCATTTAGCAGACGCTTTTATCCAAAGTGACTTACAGTGCATTCAGGATATACATTTTTTGTCAGTATGTGTTCTCTGGGAATTGAACCCACGACCTTTGTGCTGCTGACGCAATGCTCTACAACTGAGCCACAGGAACACTAGTAAACACTTGTATTAAAAACAAACAATCAAGCCCTGCTCATATTTAAGAAAGAAAGGGGAACATGCATTGAGTAGAGTCTTCACCTTTAAACTAAAACGCATGAGTCAGTCTTGTGTGGCCTATGCAACATCTGGTAAATACCAAATCTAGCTTTAAAAGTGATTAGACATCATGTAAATTATTATTTGCACATGTATCACACTCTTCTTGCCACTTATTAAATATATAATGATTAATAGTTGATCTGATCTCTGAGCGAGGACATAACTGATTAAAAACAGTGTATGCATGATTCTGTGTGTCAATGATGTAACAAACGACTTGTAAGCTGTGTTTCTATTAGGGTAGCAAAAGTTGAGACTTTCCAATACATTTCGGAAACTTTCCTGATATTTTGGAAACTTACCGGGAATTTTGGAACGTTTCTGGAAATGTTCCACCCATTGCAACCCTCATACAGCAAACAAACTTGCTCTAAAAATTTGCAAGACTGAAACCATGTGAGCGGTACCTGGAGGTGGCCTCGGGCTTGCAGGTGTTCTGCCTCCTAGGATCTGGTTTTGTCTGACCCGGTCCAATAAGGACTGGAACTCTTCCTCAGAGCTGCCCGTGTCCTCTGTTGTCACTATGACTGCTGGGGCGAGAGCACTAGGCTTTGCAGTCTCCTCTCTGCCTGGACTCGTGGTGGGATGTTCCTTAGATGGTGGACGGCTGTGTCTGGTCCTCCAGGTGCTCTGGATAATAATGTCACCGTCATCATCATCATCACTGTCGCTCAGGAAGACGGGAGGATCACAGAGGGTCTTCTGTGATTTAGGAGTTCTAGCAGTCTTGGCTCTCTCTGTGCAGAAACAACATCACTTTTGATCATACACCATATCCATCAAGAAATCTAGCAGAGCAATCGAGTGTGTTTAGTGCATTTATACTTATACTATGTGTGTTACGACATTTTAAATTATCATAACTTACAGTAAACATTTGTTGCATAATGTCTACTTATGCATATATTAGCCTAATGTATCACATTTGATAGCCTCATTTATAGAGGCTATGAATAATCAATCTACATCATGCCTTCTGCCCTCTGATGGACAGCTCATTCTTTATCAAGTAAAGTCTTTTTATGTGGAATTACTTTATTTTTATAATGTAGTAATAACTTATTTTGCTAGAAATAAGTCAAGATGAACATGTACAGGACTGAAGCTGTTATTATCTATTAAATTATCGATTATCTATTTATCATTTTTAATGTAAAAAACAACATTTTTAACCATGTTAAAATTTAAATGACAACAGGCTTTAATGAAGGTTTATTTATCTCAAATCTTTGGTTTTATTTTCTCCCTCAAACATCACTGAACTGCAATGAATTGCATATGAGCCATACAAGCCTGATGTATGAATACAATACTTAAAAACACATATGCAACAAACGTAAGTGTGCATATGTTTTTGATGAACATCTTATTTAAAGGATACATATGCATGCATTTATATACACGTCTGAAAAACCTGTGTATTGATGACCGAAAACAACATTTGATACAGCTAACTAAATGATTAACAAAATAAATGATAATTTAAGAGTTAAGTATTGAACTGATTTTCTGAAATAGGCTACAAAGTCTACAGACCACACAGTCTATATGTAAAAAACATCTGGTTTTATTCCTCTAAAAGGGCAACGTAACCATCTGAGATACAAACATTTACAGACAGATTATTAAAAAATAAACTCATAAGCTAAGGCTTAACAACTTTGTAAGCATGCAAGTCCCGTGTAACATAGTAAATATGTGAAATACATCCACTTCTATACGAGGACGAGTATTTCTCCACTACAGGTGGTCATGATGTTTTAAGTGCTGCCTGTGAGCTAAACAAAGAATGCACTGAACGTCACCAGATCTAAATATTCATTAACACCCCTTCAGCATGCAACCATGAACTGAGACTTTATCCCAGGATACAAACGGTTTTATGATTAGTTATTTGAATTACATTGTAAGATGGAACATGACTTAAAAAAAAGTCAATTGTCAATTTTATTTCATGGTGAAACGCTCAAAGATAATCATACCTTTATGAACGGAAGGCTTCCTCTCGATGACAAAATCATCATCAGACGACATGCTGTCCACTACGAAGCGTTTCAAACTGAGCGGATTAATATAAAGTTGATGAGCGACAGTTATGGCGATATACGGAAGAACTTGTTTTATTATGCACCACTGACCTGCCATCACTGTTACTCACAGACTGCGACTGGACTTTAGGCTTCGGGGTCTTCACTCGATTTAAAACTAGAAAAACACAAATGATAACAACTGTGACATCTCTCACAATCATTGATCTGGTTTAAAAGCAGTCGATAAAGGACTTACATGTTTCGAATTCATCATCACTATCTGAAGACAGAACTGGAATCGGTTCTCTAGGGGGGGGATATGATGGGTCAGGGGGTTAATGATGTTGGGACTATTCACTATTTTAACATGCAGAGAGTCACTATATTCACCTCATGTCAGTCCTATCACTTTATATAACAAAATATAAGACAGACCTCTACTAAGACTGTAAGGACATGGTTCCTGAGATGTACAGCAGCTGATGAACATGTGTTTGGCATAATAACTATACATTAAAATGTATACAATCCTCACCTTAGTTTGTGGGCAGCTGATGTAGACTGTTTCAATGTAGATTTGGGTGTAGCCTTTGCAGCGAGAACTAGTGGAATAAAATCTAAAATGATTAATAATGTAAGAATGCATGCAAGCACAAAGTGTTCCTCAGCCCAAACGCACATTTATCAAAGTCGTCGTCATCTGAAGACAACAGCACATGTTTATCTTGAGCCTGGTTCTCTTTCCCCGAGCCGTCAGACAGCAGCAGTCTGTGTGCTGGATCTGTGCTGGACTCATAACTGCCCAGCGCTGGACGTCTGCTCTTCTTCAAGCTCTTCCGCAACTGAAACAACAGCTCTCATCAGACATCTCGAGAGGAGTTCGATGTATGTATATGATCAATATAAGCATTACACCTTCTCTTCAGCTTTCTCCAGACCACCATCTCCGTCCCAGCCCAGCTTTTCTGAGACTCTCTGAAACAGTGACACAGTGCCGGGATCCATTTGTTAAACCGCTGATCAGCACCGGAGCACTTCACTCTCCTGAAGTCTCAGAAACAACGCCTAATCACATGGGGGGGGATTAAATGCATTTATAAATTAAAACAATGCATGAACTGTTACAACTGATGCAACGGTTGCAACTTAGTTTGTATTGTTCTGAATCTAGGTTGTACATGGGACTTTTTATCAGTTTACATCAGAACAGATTAAAATGAGTTAATAAAATATTACATGTATGATAAATACAATATAAAAACTTTGATTTTTTTAAATATAGAACTATAAAAATGCACTATAAAAACTATTGGATTGGACATCTTTAAAAGGCACTAATTAATAAAGCTAGTAGTAAAAACAAACATACACAAGAAACTGATTAGCACAACATATATATACCATGCTTTAACTGCACGTAATACAATGCTGATAAAGCTCAAAATATATAACACCTAATTAATATATGATTAAGCTAAAATATAACAAATGACAACATTTGTGAAGGTTTAATACCTACATACTCCAATCCTGTCATGTAGTTTAACGCTAACCTGCCACAACACACTGGCCTGTATTCCTGAAGACCTTGATTAGCTCGTTAAGGTGTTTAATTAGGACTGAAGCCAAACTCTTCAGCAGTGCAGCACTGGACAGCCATGTACTAACGGAAGTTACGTCACAGCTGTACTTTAAGACCCGCTTTCATAAACAGGGTTTAGACTAAACCAGGATTACATCATAGTTCAATTAGGACATTTGAGTCGTTTTTATAAACATGCCTTTGGAAAAAGCATTACTGTGCCCATCTTGAGACAAAACAAAGTCTCTGGCATGTTTTAATATCAGTCCGTGCAAGTTTCTTTCAGTTGAAACAGCTCAGATTAACCTTTTAGTCTAGGACTAGACTTAAGCCTTGTCTGTGAAACCAGGGCTGAATATCTTACCTTACTTCTAAATAACTTAAAGATACGCCTGCCGTTTTTAACTGTTAATGAGTACATAAAATCATGTATATATATCCATTTATCACTTGACAATAAAGTGAATGTGTCGCCTAAACTGGTTTTATGTATCGCCATTTCTCGTGTCTGCGACATCTACTGGCTTCTAACTAAACAAGCGACCCTATGACAAACGCACACACTTGCTAACAAACGGAAATGTAGCTTTAGCCAAATGTTTTGTTTGTTCAACAAACCTGGTGAAACTGAATATGATATTCAGCGCCTTCAATCAAATAAACAAAGCTTTAAACCACCAGCTCACTGCGAGCAGCGTTCAAATTTCCCCAACCGGAACTTGTCATCTGAGAGAGAAAAACTACTTCCGGTGTTACAATATATTCGGTTGCTTGAATATTTGGTTCCACTGGGTGGTGCTTATATGAAATAAAGTCAATCTGGTTTTGGTCATAAGTAAAGCTGGTGATGCTGTTTGTGGAGAAGTTTAATCATCCTCCGCTGAGATCTCGAGACATTTAATATCTTCTTTATTTCAGTGGATATATAGGTCAGTTGTAGCTGTTGTTTCTGCTCATCTCATCTCTGTTCTCGTGTCTCTTTCCTTCAGTGATTCTGCTTGTTAACATGTCAGGTGGACTATATTAGTAAACTAGTGTAGGGTGGGATTTGGGACACAGTCTCTGAGAATGACTACTTTCTCGAAAACAAGCCAGATGCATCTATTTCTGTTGTTTAATATAAAACATGTTACTGTTAGAATTGGGCTGTTTTCTACTGTGTAGAAAGTGCTACGTAAATAAAGGTGAGCTGACTGGACTTGAAGACGAATTCAAAGATGAAGAAAAGGAAATTGAAGAAAAAGACAGAAGTCAAGAGAAATCAAAGGAGCTGAAGAAGTCGATGTCAAAGAAATTGCAGGAGGAGAAAAACAATATATCAAAGATGAAGTTGATGACATTGAAGAAGTCAAAGTAGTTGAAGAAGACGACAGAAGTCAAAGAAAAATAACCTTGAAGAAGTGAAAGAGTCAAAGAAGCTGAAGAAGAAATCAAAGTTGAAGAAGTCAAAAAAGCAGAAGTCAACGATAAAGTCAAAACAATCATCAAAAAATTCAAAGAAATTATGGAATAATCACGAGCATACATGAAGAACCAAACGATTACCGCATCAGCAACAGACGCACATTATATATGATTCATAGATTGCCATCAACCATTATTGTTGAATGTGTTGTAAATTACACCTAATAACATATTATATGAATAATATAATTCACTATGAATAATATGAATAATAGTGTAAATGCATGTGTTAATTACCACAATGGGTTGAAGCCTTGCATTTTAACTTTCTATAATTAATCATAAAGATTTGTAAAGATATCACTATGTTATGACTTTACTTATCGAGGCACAGAAGTATGAACTAATTTTGAAGTAATATTTCATCGTGGTTATGGATTTAAAATTAGTTGTGTGCCTCAACAAGTAAATTAATAACATATCTTTGCAAATCATTAGCTAATGATTAATTAAAGAAAGTTAAAATGCATGGCTTCAACCCATTGTGGTAATTAACACATGCATTTACAATATTAGTTAATATAATATGTTATTAGGGAATTAATACATTACAACACATTCAACTAATAATAGTTTATTGATTACGTAATCTATGAATCATTTATAATGTGCATTTGTTGCTGATGCAGTAATAAATGGTTTAGTTCTTCATGAGATATATATTAACTCGTGATTATCTGTGCAGTAGTTAAGCATGAATTTATGCATATTATTGCCAAAGTATTGTAAAGTGTTACCAAGAAGTCCAAGATGTCGAAGTTTAAGAAGGAAAATAAAAGAGGAAGAAATAGACATAAAAAAATATCAAAGTTGGTGACACTAAAAAATAGACTTCTTAAAGAAGTTTAAGTCAAAGAAAAATAACTTGAAGCTGAAGTCAAAAACATGAGCCAAGGGTCAAAGAATCTGAAGAAGTCGATGGAGTTGAAGAATATGTTGAACAGCACAGAAGATGAAGAAGAATACAAAGTCTAATAAATCAAAGAGTAACGCCTGAGGCGGTGTCCTCGGATGTGAATCCCTCTGTCACTCAGATTTAAGACGTTAGGGACGTCCATGCTTTAATATCTGACCAACCAGGTGAAGAACGTGTTGTTTTGTTTAAAGGTACATAACTTGTAAGAGAGAGATGCGACCGTGATATGATGATACACGCAAGTCATCAACTCTGAAGTGATCAAACATGACCACCGATGCGGAGGAAGAATGTGCACTCTATTCGTTTTCTAATCGCTTTTTTCTTTAAAAAGGCATCTTTCTCTATTCTATACTTGTTCTCTTTTTATTTCATGTATATATATAAACCTTGCTACATGTACTGTATTAATCTAACCGAGACTTGTTACAGCACTTGCCCATCATTGCTCTTTCGCTGATTATCATTGCTTCTATTGTCTTCATTTGTAATTCTCTTTGGATAAGTGTTTAAATGATACCATTTATCTCTAAGAAGCAACATAGTTACACTATTTCTATTATTTGTTTGATTAAGTCAAGTACCAAAACTTTATGTCAGATTTCTAGAAAGAAGAACGAGGATGAAGACTCTTTTTAGCGAGTCCAAAACCCATCGAATTATGTTTATTAAGTGAAAATTATTTCTGTTATTTTTCTTCCACCACATTTGACTATTTCACCACTAATGAAGTTTAATCCAAAGGTTTTACAAAGAGACAACCGTGTCAGTGAAGGGCATGTTTGAAATGAAACAAGACGAAATGCATTTGGAAAATATAGAATAAAGGTCAATTTCACTTATTTAAAACGGTTTCATTATGTGGCGTTTCCATCTGATGTAATTGTCAAATATGCATAAATATGATTTAGTGTACACTGTAGTGTTTATACTCATGTCTTTCACACAGTAAAACAATTCAGGTAATATCAGCTGCCCGTTATTTAATATCAAGCGTTATGTTCACTCAAGTTCTGTTATTGAGCAAAGGTTTACTCCATTGAAAAGGAATTGAAACACTGCAAATGTGTTCACAAACTCTATTCAAGCTAAATTTAGTTTCAGAAATTTCTTTCAAATTAAAATGTATATTTTACTCAATCTCCAAAGAGCATTTGTGATAAAGTCATCATAATTAACTCGATGTGACCAGGCCCAGTGAAATGAGTCAAGTTATGAAATGTAAACTTACTCACAAATTCCCTAAATTGAGAATGAAGTACATTTAATCTTGAACAATAAACATCTACTGCATCTTTGCTATATTCGAGAGAGCTTGTTCATTTGAGTTCAGACGATAAATGAAAGTCTCATGGGCTTGGAATAACAAGGCCATTTCTATTTTTTAATGAACTAAACAATTGAAGTTTTTGTTTGTTACTTTTTCAGCAAACTGCTACACTTATACTGCGAAGTTACTGGAGTTTGAGTTGAGGTCAAAATTCATAAATATTAACCTAATATGTGGAGGTTTTAGACTAGTTGTAAAACAAAACAACATTTAGGTAGTTGGACCCTTGGCTCTGAAGTCTTTATTAGATAACCTCGTCTGTGTAAACCAGCTCAATGTGATCTCTAGTCCCAGTCTCCTCTATTAAATCTCATTCAATCACTTTCATAACACTGGATAAAATAAAAGATTACACCCAGTCTGAAATGAATGTGACGTGAAAAGAGCCCGTTATGATCAGTGACACATGCATCATCTTCAAAAATAGCACAAAGGGATTATTTAGCATTTCTTTATTGAACTGAATACAGCGATTAAATTTACAGTGGGTGCACATTACAGTATAGTCAGCAACAACACCCTGCACAACGTAACAGCAGATCACAATAACCAGCATGTGTTAACTCCTACGGAAGAATACATGAAAAAGAAACCTCTCTTCAAGGTTTGCCACATCTCTTTATTTCAGTTTATGTAAAGAGCCTTGCAGAATCCACACTGACACTGCATAAATAAAATGATTTAATATGAAGACAGTGTACAAAACAGCTTAGAACAATACTTACCTAGACCTTTCCTGGTAAAATCATAAAAAAAGAAAGAAAAATCGGGAGTCAGTACTTGAGCAGTCTGCAGGCCTTCTGTCAAGAGTGTAATAAGACACTCCTCTGATTAGCGCGTTCACATTGCATGTTTTAAAACACAGGACATTTTCCCTATCGATAGCATACGGAAATGTTGGCAAAAATATCGGTGATCCGAGGTATGCATCCGTCACTCAGATCGAAGTCATGATGACAAAAGCTAAAATAGTTCAAGAAGCACATTACCTAACTAAAGAAAAAAAGTTTTACCCTATCTGTGGTGATTACGTTTATATTTTCTGAATTATTGTAAGACTGCCCCTTCTCATTTCAGCCACTTCAGTTACAGAAAAGTCCTTAAGAAGCAGAGAAACAAACAAAACCAAAGTGGAGCCAACCAACATCAATTTAGGGGAGGAGTCTCAGTGGAGCATCTTTGTAAATCCTGAATCCTGGAAACCAAAGACGGCTGGGATCGTAGTCACGGTGCTCCGGCTCCGTTGAGTCTCTGTGACGGTCACATACTGGGGGACAGGGACATGCAGGGACAGGCTTAGCTTAGGAGCTCTCGCTGCTCTCCAGAGACTGCATTTTGACCAGGTGGTCAGGCTTGCCTCCAGCGGCGTAATGCTCCCACATCTGCAGGTAGAGTCTCTCCAGCTCCATGGTGTACTGTTTGGTGTTGAAGAGCGGGCTGCAGATGCGCTGCTTCCACACGCGGGCGCGGACCTTCTTCAGGCTGAGAGGAACGAAGGGAGAACGTGTTTCAAGGATCTTAAACATGTCTTGTTTTGACAGTGGAAATTGAGTGAAGGAACTTACAATTCCATATCAGTGCCGAGCTTCACGGCAACGTCTTCATACTCCTGACGGCTTTGAGCGATGAGCTCAAGACAGCCAAGACAGGTGAGCTGAGACGCAGCGACGCGTGAAGCCAGTGTCTCTCCTGCACAAAACATCAGGGGTTTAATCTATATATTTAGATTATATTTTAATCAATGCGATAAACAAGGTAGGTCAAACATATTCTAAAAGTAATCAAATACTAGTCTGATTATATTACCTAAAATGCGTTATGTATTGGATTACGTTACTGACTTCAGTGTTTACTGTTGTCATTTTCATTATTACACACTATTTTTCACATTTAATACAGTAAAGCCACTTTGACAATCTGTATTGTTAAAAGCACTATATAAATAAAGGTGACTTGACTAACTACAATTTTCTTCATGTCATTTGGAATCAGTAACAGACTACAATTTGGAAGTAATCTACCCAGCTCTGCTAGCGGATGCCTGTGAATATTTTTGACCATGTTTAGCGTGTGCTCGATCTTGTATTACCTGGCATAGTAACCATGGGTGTACCAGCCCACAGCACATCCATGCCTGTGGTGTGTCCGTTACAGAGCGGCGTGTCCAGGCACACATCAGCCAGCTGTCCACGTCGCACATGCTCCTCTTTGGGAGCCACGGGGGAGAAGATGATGCGGAGACCGGCAGGCCCAGGTTCTGAGCGTACTGCTGGATATTGGGCTCACCCACGGCCGGGAAGCGCAGCAGCCAGAGCACACTGTTGGGCACACGCTTCAGGATCTACATGAGCACAAGAGCAGTGAGTAGAGCTGCCAGACAATCAGTTTCACAAGAAGAACATGCTGCTGCTTTCAATGAACGATGCAATACTCCATGACTTTGATTTACTTCAAGTTGAGTCATTACTAAAATATGTCTACAGAACTCTCTGTGATGTGTAGGTCACTACAGCTACTCACATTGTTTTAAATGATTCAACAGTCCATTGTGTGAAACTGAACGGTTCCAAGAAAGGTAAGATAAGGATCAATTTGAGATTGGTTTAGCACGGCATGTAAGTGAGAATGGACCGGTTCATCATGCATCAGTGATTGCGTATGCATGGTCATTAAAACATTCGGGTGTTGAATTTCTTTCATTGTATCTTGGCAGTAGCCTGACTACAGCGCCCACATCGATGATTGGCCAGTTTATATGAAGTTTATTATCAAGTGTATATGTCAGTCAGAAGTACGAGCTTCCGTGGGCGGTTCCTGACGGGAGTAAACTGCGGTTCATCATTTTAATGCGCATGAAAACTCAGTGATGATGATGCGTACAGGGCATGGTCATAAAAACATTCGGGGCTTTTCTGAAAACATTCGGGGCTTCAGCCCCCTTAGCCCACCCCTAGCGCCGCCCCTGACTTTCACCCTGATATTTTAGCGCGGATGTATACCTAGCCGAATTGCACTGTAGGGGGCGAGAACGAGTCTTCGAACTAGAGGCTGGCAGTCCGTGATGGACAGATTATTAACGGCTGGTCTGTGTGGTAATACAATCGGGCAGGACATCCAAACGCTCACCTATCATTCATCAACCTCAAATATGGCTTTTCATCTGAAAGATGTATGTAGTAGCAACTTTACATGGCCGCTCAATATGATGTTAACCTAGAGAAATGTGCTATTGAAGTGTTTGTGTGGAAGCGTTTGCTGCAGGACAGGCTCCGTGCACTCACTTGCTCTTAAAATCTCCGTCATTTTGGTCATACAGATAAAAGTAGCCTAATACATCTTTCGAATCTGTAAAGACTCTACGTTTATTTGTGTGCACTCAGAATAACAACGAAACGTTGCGCTTTTAAGCAAACAGGATGCGCTTTAGGTCTCATGTGAACTTGAGCGAGAAACTTCGAAACTCGAATATATCTAAAAATACAGTACATAGAAAAATATATCTATAGAGAGTGAAATGTCTAAAAAATAAAAATAGAAGACGTGTGTGTTAGCATGGATGATTTACATGAAATTTTATCTGTGCAACACTGTGCATAAGATGGTTTTCAGTTCAATATAATAACAAAAAACGACATTTTGGGTTTTTATTCAACTAATAAGGTGGGCACGCTGTGATCTGTACTATATTTTTACTGTAATGGACAGTTATCTGCAAAAAAAAACAACAACAACACGGGAGTGGGAGGGAATGGGAGTCATTCTTCCAGGAGTGGAACGGATTTTCCTCCAGTTTTTCGTGGGATTGGGACGGGAAGAGATTAAAGTTTGTGATGCATTTTGGAAACAGGAGATGAGCCCCTGGTCTAATGCGCCACCTGGCTTGAGAAACCCGTTCTCAAAGACTTACTTTTAGTCATTATTTGGGTAGCACACATATTCTGAATGCCTTCGGCAGAATTCAAATGAGCCATTTTAATCTAGATTAATTCCAAGATTAATCTAGATTAAAAAAATTATCTATGCCCACCACTAGTATTATTATAGGTGTTGAATTCCACAAAAGTCTCTTATTTAAAAATATATATATGTTCTATTGTATCTTGGCAGTAGTGAATTTTCCTGTTTAAATCTTACATTGGCCCACATCTGCAGGGTGGGAGGGTCAATCTTATAGAGCTGGTTGAAGTTGCAATAGACAATCGAGTCTTCAGGGAGACCGTACTGCGAGCGGGTGGTCACCACGATAGTTCTGGGAACTTCCTCTCCTGTTGCTGCTTTGTTGTTAATCTAAACAAAGATTAAAGAGCAGATGAGTTAACAGTTTAGGTACTGAAAAGACAAGCATGTGTCCTATAACAGTGTCGTCCATCCCTAGAAGCCCTGCAACATGTCTGTGCCACCTACAGCGGTGGTGTGAAGGCCCAAGTGTAGGGAAAAATGTCTATTGCACATCCTGTCTCAAAGCGTGCTATTCTCAGCTAGCTTATGTGTGCCATACCTGCAAGGCTACAGTCCCAGATACTATAACCTCCTCCACTGTAAAAACCTGAAAAACAACAACATGCGGTAATACACTGGCTCTGCCTACTATGAAATTGTCTTTGCCAGATTTTCAAGATGATCGAAAGAGAAAACCGAGATAATTTCACCACCAATCTGAGAGAAATTAAGCCTCTCATGTGCAAATACAGCCACGTTCTGATAAAAACACAGTCACACCACTAAATCTCCATAATGAATTACACTTTGTTGATTTGGGCGTGACAGAGGCATCATTGACCAAAGGAGACAATATACAGAATTGGATCATTAATCAGAAACTGATATTGCGAGTGTGATTCGTGTAAACACTTTAACCTAACAAACACTTAGAGTGAAACACAATTCTCTGTCTTACCCCTTCCTCTTAGTTTTGCGCGTTCACGTGAGAGTATCCCAATTCTGGTTTTGATCAAGGGGTAGGGCTAAGGGGTAGATACCCCTTAAAACCAAGAATTTTCATGAGCTTACTTGAAACCAAGGGTACCCAGAACACACTGCGGCCAGATCATCCAGAGAGTATTTTCAGCTTGAATAATTGATTTAAAATTACGACAGTCTTGTTTTGTGCTCTACACAGTCCTGTAACTTTCATATATATTTGCAGCCGTGCTCTTAATTGAAGCGTTTTTACAAATCAGTAGTTTTCCACGCTAACGTTACATTGCTGATTTGCACAACAGTCCCGCATTTCTCTGAATAGAGAAAACATCACTAAAACCCACGCAATCGACACAAACACACTTGCAGACAGCAAGTTTGTGATCAACACTTGTCTCCTCTGGTGACGTAGCAGCCAGCTAGCGACGATGTATGATGATGTAACAGTAACCAAGTGGAGTCTCATTTCACAGGGGTATGTTTTCCCTCCTAGCGCTTACCACTCGGTTTCGAGGGACAAGGGTTAGGGGTAAGACGAAGGGGTAGGGGAAGGGGTAAGACAGAGAAATGGGATTCACCCTTAACCCTTAAATTGAAAAGCAGCATGCATGTAACCCTCTTTCTCAGAATGAAGGCTTAACCAGAAAAATGATGTGCATGTAAATGTGGTCAACTATCCACCGATCTGTCATGCTAAGAATGATGGACGGGACCAAATCCCAAGACCCCACAGCCAGGGAAAACCCGATTTTCAAAGCAGTCAAGTTAGTGAAATTGCAGTGAAATCAGACAAGTGAAGTCAAGTGATGAGATCAACACTGAGGGTCTACGATGGGCCGTACCTGAGTGGTGGCCAGGCCGTTGCTGACCGTAAAGCCGTTGATGGTGACCTGGATCTGGCCCTGGTTGATCATGTTAATGATGGCCTCAGCGGCGGTGTTCATAGGGATGACAGGCATGGAGAGGGCACTGTTATTGTCAGTGGACTCCTGACCATCACATTCCATCTGAAAGCAGGAGAATAATGAGAAAGAAACATTAACATGTCTGTTTAACAGGGCAATGCACTAAAGTAGGGATTTCTTCACTAACCTTCACAATTTTGATATCTGGCAGGCTTTCCAGGAAGGCTTTCAGATCGATTCCATTCAGTACAATGCGATTGTCAAAAATATGGCCATTTGACTTGAAGTCTACCACTGCTTTTTTCTATTGGGTAAAAGGAAACACATGAGCCTCCTTCCCTGTAATATATATATTTTTAATTGATTAGAGACTTACCTTGAGGTGAGGGAACATATTGGCATGATCTCCAATGAAGAATGTGTTCGGCATGTAGGCCATTTTCTCAGAGTACTGCTCTGCAACCTCAAAAGGAGACGTCTCCTTATCAGTGATAATGTAGTCCATGAACGGACCTCCACTGGTGCCTGGGTATCCAAGCCACATGGCCTAGGGTAGATTGGAAAAAGTAACTTATTAAACTACATCTTTATATATTATCTGAAGTATATGCTGCCATTTAAAAGTTGGGGTTCAGTAATATAGATTTTTAATTAAGAAATTAGTAATTTGTTCCATCCTCCATGTGGTGTCAAATCACAACAGGACCGAAGCAACTGCATTCACATGAAAAAAAAGTAACTTATGTTAGGACGGTATTTATTTTTTGAATATTCGTAGAATTTAAAATAAAAATCCAGATTCGAATGCATTATAATTTTAGGTGTGCGTTAAGGAGGCAGCCTGAGAAGATGCGATGACGATGTAAGTGTCATTGCATTATAATGTTTATGTTAGCCTATCCAGTTGAAGCCACACGATGCAGCGCTGCGGTGTTGTTCATTAAAAATATTCCAGGATAAGAGAACATCAATGATATTAATGATATTGTTTACGTCAAAACTGAAACAAAGCCGTTCACACAGAATGCATATTTATCGCATTTTCTAGAGCAGGGGTTCTCAACCTTTTGCAAGCTGGGCCCCCCCAAAGCTGGTTCATTGCAGTTGGGGCCCCAGTGCCCCCCACACACACACACACACACACACACACACACACACCACCTTAGATAAATAGATCGATAGATAGACCTAGGCTATTATTTTTAGGCCCACATTATTATTATTATCATCAGTAGCGGTAGGTAGGCCTATTATCATTACTAGGCTATTGTTATAATTGACAGTAGCACCAGACTTCTAATGTGAGCTTGCAGACATTATTATTATTATGAGTAGTAGTAGGCCTATCATCATTACTAGGCTATTGCTATATAATTATATGAGGTTACATGCTTTATTGTTGTTGTTATTATTATTATTATCATCATCATCAGTATAGGCCTATTATCATTACTACTAGGCTATTGCTATAATTGGGAATTGGCACCAGACCTCTGATATTAATTTATGCTTTATTATTGTTATTATTACTAGGCCTAATAGTAGGCATCATTTGCATTTTTTTACAGAAGCTTGCAGGTAGGTGATGTTAATGTGAGACCTGAGCCTGCTTTGCCTTGCAAAGATCCTCAATTCTTGGCTCAATGTTTGATAAACATAGCCTCAAATCATCCTCGATTTGTGCACGATTGCGGTATTTAGTTTTGAGTGCAGTCATTTTTGAGAATCTTGCCTCACACAAATATGTCGACGCGAAAGGAAGGAGAATCTTCAAGGCGACGTCACAGAGTTCAGGATATTCCTGCATCAATGCTGCCCAGAATGACGAAAGAGGGCAGGAGCTAAAGAGTTCCTTCAGTCTACTGTCACTCTTCAGCTCAATAAGCTGTTCCTGCATATCAATAGATAGCTCGTTTGCTGTGCACACAAACGGATCTCGAGCCCACGCAAAAGAGCGATAATCCTCTTTAAAGTATGTCGCAAATTGTTTTCTCATTGCTGGTGCTCAGACGCTGATTGAAATAGGGAGTAGAAATCGTGTGACGTGCCTGCATCAGTGATAAAGTCTGCAAGGCTGGGGAACATGTCGCATTTCCCTCGACTGATTCTCTGACCCATGCCAGAGGTCTAGATTTTGTGTGAAGGCGTGCACTTTGTCTGCAAGGAGCAAAATATGAGTTTCGCGGCCTTGCAAAGACAGGTTGAGGACGTTCAAGCGGTCAAATATATCGACCAAATGGGACAGAGACGCAAGCCACATAGTGTCATCCAGATGCTTCGCCAGATCTGATTTGATTTGTCAAAAACCACTTCACCTCCTCTCGCAGCTCATACAACCGCTGTAACACCCGCCCCCTGGAGAGCCAGCGAACTTCAGTGTGCAGAAGCAGCTGTTTGTGCCCTGACCCCATCTCCTGGCAGAGAACTCCAAACAAGCGAGAGTTTAACGGCCGTGATTTGATGAGATTTATCATTTTCACGGATTGGTTCAGCACGGAGTCAAAAAGAACCGGCATTTTTTTAGCAGCTAGTGCTTCGCGATGGACCATGCAATGTCTCCATTTCACAAGTGGAGCTACTTACTGTGCGCGAGCAGCTAGGCCACGTTCACGCCCCGTCATTGCCTGCGCACCATCCGTGCATAGGCCAACGCATCGGTCCCAGGCCAAACCATTTTCACGGATAAAAATATCAAGGACATTGAAAATGGCTTCTCCTGTAGTGTGCGACTGAAGAGGCCGGCAAAACAGGACATCCTCCTCAATCGCCTTGTCCCGCAGATACCTGACATAGGTGAGGAGCTGTGCCTGCCCAGCAATATCAGTGAATTCGTCCAGCTGCAGCGCGTAGTAAGGAGTCTTTTTTACGAACTCTATCAGTTGCTCTCTGATATCATTGGACATGTCTTCAATTCTCCTAGCGACTGTGCCATTGGACAGTGGTACTGCACCGAGTTTGGCTGCTGCACTATCGCCTATCATTATTCTGCACGTCTTGCGCTGCTGGCAAAATGAGAGTCTCGGCGATTGCATGCGGTTTACCCAGTTTAACGATTCTTTTGGCCACTACATACGATGCCTCCAAACACTGTTTAGACACAGTGCTGTGCACTGAAATGGTTGCCTGTTGCTAATGGAGGCCAGTGGTGGACAAAGTACACAGATCAAGTACTTGAGTAAAAGTACAGAAGTATAATAAAATATTACTCCAGTAAAAGTACTGCTTTTTCAATTTTACTCGAGTGAAAGTACAAAAGTACTCAATTTTTTATGTACTTAAGTAAAAAAGTACTGATAGACAGATTTATTTAGCAATTTTATAAAGACTACTTTATTTAATTTTATATTGGCACATATTTTTAATACTACTGCCCAAAATACCTGGGTTTTTACCAAAATAACCACTATATAGAGTCAAGATATATATTTTGTTGATATGGACTACGTTGATGAGAGTGATGTAGTAATGTTCACTGTGAAGCTTACACTGCCATGTACCTGAGAGAAAACAGATTTCACCATCTAATCTTCACCAGTAAGAAAAAAGTGTTTTAAAACTTGTTGTTTTGCAGAACGTCAGTTATATATGACATGAGAATTAGGCCTGAAATTAGGAAGAACATTTTAAGGAAAATCTAATTATATTTTCATAATGATTTTTTTTTCTTCTCAAACCTTGTCTGTGGTGTAAAAACACCCCTGGCCCAATGCCCCCAGAGGGCATCATCACTTCCCACTCTGATAATTACTGTAGTTACTATGTTCTGAACATCACATCCTTTCTTTTTCCCTCAGATGGAATCTATCTAGGTGGCTGAATAAAGATATTTGGACTTTATATCTAAAAATTCTCAACTTAGCACCAGCAAGCTTGTTAGCTAGACAGTTAGCATCAGCTAACAATATTTACTTATTTTCAGTATGTTATGAATAAACATTCATATCTGTCTACTCGGCTAGTTGATCTAAACAATATAAAAATGTATACTGTTGATAAACAATATAAAAACAGACGTCACATAGGTCTAAATGCATAGCATTTTAATAAAACTGTGAACGTTACGGGGAATATGAACGTGCATGAGCAGCGGGGAATATGAACGTGCATGAGTTATTTTATTTAATCGGTGTTATTTTAATGTTTTGTTTTTTGACCTGAAACATAACGTTAGAGACACTGATGTTGATCTGTCTGCATTCAAGCATTTCAGTGGGCTTAAATAGATCACCCTTTACAGCAGATTTAGTTCACAAACAACTGACAGTTTTGACCTAAATATGATTTTCAGTTACAATAATTAATCCTAAAATTCGACATTAGTAACTTACTTTTCACAGCATCAGTAGCGCGCGCTCACAAGATCTCCCGGTTCTTTACTTGTGAGTTCAGTTCACTGAACAAGACTCGCTCTAAACGGATCATTTGAATCAGTGAGTTTTCGACTCGAGAACAGCTGCAATCGGATCATTGCAATTCGTGAATGAATCGTTTGCTGCGATTTGCGAACCGATTGAATAGGTTCATTGTAAAGAATCAGTTTGTTCATGAATCAGACACCGCTTCTGCGTCTCGGAGCACGTGATGTATTATAAGGAGTAACGATATGTTTTATGAAATGTAGTGAAGTAAAAAGTACGATCTTATGCTTTGGAATGTAGTGAAGTAAAAGTAAAAGTTACTCAAAATAAAACTACTCCAGTAAAGTACAGATACTTGAAAAATGTACTTAAGTACAGTAACGAAGTAGTTTTACTTCGTTACTGACCACCACTGATGGAGGCCATCAAGCTTTCTTTTAAAATATTCAGCCGGTTTATTTTTAATGCCAGCATGCTTTGTTTCGAGGTGCCTTTTTAATTTGCAGGGCTTCATACTGTCGTTTGCCAGCACCTCGGCACACACGACACACTGAGGTCTCAGATCAGCCGTGACTGTAAACCCAAACTGCAGGTATGCTTCATCGTACCTTCGAAGATTTTTTGCAGCTGGTGGTGCGTCGGTTGGCTTGTTGGTCCTCAAAAGATATTTCTCAATTTTTGTTATGTTTTCAATAAAGTTTAGGCAATATGTAACTGTGTGTGTGGCTATGTTGAGAGACGTATCAGGGGCTAATCAGTCGGGACTTAGGCACAATCTTTAATTAAACGAACAAAATTATTTTGCAGACAATTCAGATTTTATTTTAATACTTAACGATTGTAGTGTGTGTGTGTGTGTGTGTCTTAGTGGGTAGTTTTAGTTAAGTGTAGCTAGGGCTGTGACGATAACCGCATTACCGCTTCACCGCGGTAATGAGATGCGACCGCGGTGTTGAGGTCATCACCGTCATCACCGCACTGTTTTTCGCGGGATCCGACCAAATGTCTTGCAACGTGGGAATAAAACACGGTAACGGTCGGTAACTCTGGTGTAATTTGAACGGGAGTGGGTGGTCTAACAATATCCCGTTCCCAACATCCTTTCAGAACATTCATGTGTTTATTGCGCACAGTGCGCAGCATGTGCATAACGGCACCCTGACAGAACAGGCGATCTGCATGTGCATATAGGCGAACAAGGCAGTCGCCGGCAGCAACACGGTCAGGGGCAAAGGACAGATATTTGTAGTTTATCTTTTGGGCATTCGTTATCACTGCTTAGTTATTCTACATCTAAATTAACTTTGCTTCATAGTAATGCGCCGCTCCGCCCCCAACTGAGCGTCATCAATAGGCTACTCTACATGCAAAACATTATAATGTTCATTCATAAATGTCATCAAATCGAATAAAACTATCCAGACATTAATTCCTTTTGCTGCTGGTGCTGTCTGATGAGTTTTAAAGCCAGACACGCGCTTCTGAAAGGTAAGATTATAGCCTAATGTATGTGTGTGAGAGAGAAAGCACAGGGGAGATAACACAAGTGTAATATTATCTATTAAATAGGCTTACGTACACCCAAAACCGTGTTTTGCTGTGTTTTAGCCATGGAATACTAAATATTTAGCGTTTATCATATACAGTGTTTAATTTGTGTAATAAAGCGGGGTGACCGATCCGGCATCAGAGGATGGAGAGGTAATGGATCATTCGCAATCACTCCGTTGACCCACTTAAGTGATTACCAGCTTGCATCAGTTGCTTTTATTGTGTGCATATACTCTAAAAATCACGGTTATTTTATTAAACATTTTTGTAATGTTTGGGTAGTTTTTGTGTAACCCATATCCTATATGACAGTCCAGAGTCTGCGTTTGCTTTGAGTGCACGCAGATATTTTGCCTTCTCTTCGGTGAGAGCAGTTCTCAGTGCCACTTACTTTTTTGTCAAATATAGGTTTGTTTCATGTAATCTATAAAACAGTAAACGATTTTATTTTATGCAAAGCAAACCAAGTCACCCAAACGAGCCGCATCAGGGTTTTTTATGACTATGAAAGTTTTATTTGTACTTCTAAAATGCTTGTTAAACGAATTTAAAAATAAGAAATGTTGTATACATGTTTAAACGGTGAAATATGTTGTATTAAGAACTGTATTTGACAAAAATAAAGGCACTAAGACAAGAAAGAAAGAAAAAAAGAAAGAAGAATAAAAAACAACGACAAGCTCAAACAAAACGAAACCAATAGCGATATAAAATAATAAAATAAATAATTTTCTAATCTCAGCATGCTTTAATTTTGTGTCGCTAGTGGTTTACGTCAATACGTTTAAATTAAAATGTCTTTGGTCTGTGCTCTGGAAGTGTTCTGTTAATTCTGCTAAACTTTAATTACTACAACTCAAATTAAAACCGAAACTAACCTGTATAGGGTAGAAAACTCCACTACATAAAAACTACACTAAAATTAACCAAATTATAAAAAATTAAAAACGAAACTTAAATTTTTGCGAAAATTGAAAGCAATATAAAAACGAATTTAAAATGCAAAACTACAATAACCCTGACACAAACGTATTTCTCTGGAGGAAGAGGATGCTAAATGAGATGATCGGAGTTCGGAGGTGCCGATCCGGTCCGGGTTTGTTCAGATTAAGCCCTGACTGCTAATAGCACATGCCCGTGCTTGCTTTTATTTTAATGTAGTTGTTAATAAACAAATTATCCAATCTTTCACATGCATTTTTAAAATCGTATTTGAGTGAAGCGGGGGCGGCACGGCAGGGTTTTGCCCAGAGCCCTGTACATGAGTGACAGAGCAGAATAAGGATGAAGCACAGTGTGGATGCTGCAAATGGCCAGTTTACTGTGAAGAAACCCACGACAGGCAAGTCTGACTCGGGACATTCTTCTCAGGGAAGTTAAATTGTTTGGTTTCATGAAAAAGAGATTTAATTTTACAATGTCTAAGTCAACGGTTTTGTTCATATTTTACATATAAATTTAAATGACAGATGTCTTTTTTTTCTGCGACACTTTTCCGTGTTGACAGCAAAAGGTTAAACAAATTTAGTATATTGATAAGACGAATAAAAATAACAAACATGCTATTTTTACATTTTTGTACAAACTGGCCTACATTATTATTATTTTTTTTCTCTCTGCGACACTTATTATTACGTTGACAACAAAATGTAAAACTAATTTGATTCTGGACAAGACGAATAAAATAAATAGCCTACAATAAAATAATGTTTGTGCAGACTACATTTTTATTTGTTATCTCTCTCTCTTTCAGTAGAGGAAATGTAATTGTGAGATTCTGGAAACGAGATATATTTCGCGGGAACGGTCGGGTCAGGAAGAAGAAAAAAACATATTTTATTTTGCACTTTAAAAAGGTTGTTATTATAAATGTAGCCTAACGAATCGTCAAATAATATTAATTACATCCTAATTTGCTGTTACAATCCGTTTCAACAAACACAGTTTGCAACAAGTTGTGTTTGGACAAGTGCGTTTATATCCACGGACTCTTACCCGAAAAACAATGTCTAAAGAAATATGAATCGAAGTTTAGCACAAATCACCAGAACTAAGCATGGGGCATGTTGAGCTCACTTGTTCTTTCTGCAGCTTGCTCAGGTTGTTATTATTTTAATAATTTGTACAAAGAATGGGTTACAAACGATGACAAAGACTGTTCCATAATTCCTATTAAACTCAGAAGATATTGAAAAAACAAAGTTATAGAGATTAATATTATTTTGTTATTATTGTTAATTTAATTTGCTGTTTTAAGAATAAAGAAGACGACTTTATTATTATTCATTTCCATGTTCATTTACAAGCTGCATGCGTTCTTGATCAAGTCATTCAGGGCTCTACTCATTCTTCCCACTGGTCGCAACTTTATCTTTTTGATACAACATTATGATAAAAGTTAATCAGCATGCATTGATTAATCTAGTTTATAGCTATATGGTAACGAAAGTGTTTAACATTCAACCCGTTCTTTTTCATCAGTATTATTTGTGTCACCTTCTCTGGTTTAAGAAGCAGTCTTTTACTTTAGTTTGAAAACCAAATCCTCCAGTGTGTTGAGCTTAGTCCGGCTGCGTGCACCTTCGCGCTAGTGCTGATGCAGTGAGTGTAGCTCTACCCACAAAGCGCTCGCGTTAAAATTGCATCTCTTCACGTGATCAGTGAAATCTGACTCCTGCTACAATGTGCTGTGGCTCTGCAGTGCAGACTTGCACAAGTGCGACCAAGTGGGGGGGCGGGGGCGTGCGATTAACCGCCAAACCGCGATATTTGTTGCTGCTTCACCGCGGTAAGGAAAAATCCAATACCGTCACAGCCCTAAGTGTAGCTACTGCCTAGCAGTTAAAAAAAATTACTGGCTAGGGCTGAGATTTGATCTAATCTTTAACAAGAATGTTTGTGGGTTTAGTCTTTAAAAAGACTGTTGGGGTTTTGTAGTAAAGGCCTATGTAAATCGAGATTGATAACTGACTAGCGAGAGCTGGCACAAGCGAACTTGGCAAGAGACTAGACTAGAGTGAATGGAGAGCTATGTCGTGAGTCAATTTAAATGCATGATTTATTTTTGTGTGAGTGAGTGAACATTTACATTTACACCCCGCTCTGTAAGCCAGGGCGGGAACGGCGGCGGCCATGCACATGCGCGATTCATTTGCAGCCTGGACGCGGAGGGGTGTGTGTCTCCTCTCCTCTCGCTCTGACTGCTGCGTGAGGCTGACCGCCTGTGAGTGCTTTTGGACGGGAGAGGGGCTCACGGCAGCACCCGTTGCTCGTTGAGCACATTAGGCCTAACTGCAGAGTGATTCGTGCTTTCGAGTCTCCAAACACCACAAAAGTCTCCAAAAACACCAGTAAAAGTCGCTGGATTTGTCGCTTTTGACAAAAAAAAAAAGTTGCCAAGAGGATGATTTCTTTGTGTTATAATCAGTGCTTGAAGTGGGGGAAAAAGGTGGCGGTACTCTCTTTGCATTGGCAAATCATTACATTTTTACAGTGAAAAACAAAACTTGGAGATATTGCTGTTACAACAATTTATTGTTATTTATTTATTAACAACATAAATGTATTTAAACATGTATGTGTGTGCGTGGCTGCGTGCTTGTATTTCACAAAACTAAAGGAAAGCTTTAACTGTAGCCTATATTCTTACTAGTTTATTCGTTTTTTATATATATATATATATATATATATATATATATATATATAAAACGAATATTTTATAATAAACGAATAATGAATAATAAACGAAAAAAAAAAAAAATTAATAATAATAATAATATATATATATATATATATATATATATATAAAACCCCCCCGGGTCCACACCATCCTAACTCGTTCTTGCTCCGAGCGGGTCTCGAACCCGGAATTCCGGTGCGGGAGGCGATTCACAAGGAACGCCAAAGGCTACAGCCTCTGAGTCGCCAGAGCGCCTCTTTTTGAAGTCAGGAGAGTGAGGTTTACAGAGCCCTTACTGGCATACATCCATACATATATACAACTAAATACGACCTCACGTTTTATACGTTTGCAGCCTCTGAAACTTCCATCCGTCATAATTTATTCGGATGGTTCGATGTTCTGCATTTTTCGCATCCGTAGCAAATATTTTGAGGGGTGTTTTTGACAATTGAGAGCCACCAAATGACGAATATGAAAAAACGAATACGACAGTTTCGGGGCTTGCGCAGCTTCTCGAGGAGAAATCAAACAAATGACCGCCGTTTTCTAAAGTCTATGAGCGCAGCACACACAAATAAACTAAATTGACATACTGCAGTTAAATTTCAAAATGTGGTGTTTTTATATTTATAACATTTGAATACAGTTCAGCAACATGCATCACACGACCTAACGACCAAGAGAGCTGACAATTGACCATCACTTAATTTACCATCACCTCACGATTGAAAATGTGACACTGATTTCATATGACAGTTCAACAAACAAGTTAATAATATTAAGTCACTTACATTTTAGACGAAATAATGACTGTTTTGGTCTATTTTAACAGCGAAAATAGATCCGATGAATCCAAACAAAGATCACAGCATAGCACATCTCACAGCAACACTCAATGGTGTTTTGAATGATTCAGTGTTTTGAACGATTCGGTTGAGTCAAAGATTCAATGACCCATGCACAAACATCTGTCTCATCCTTGATGAATCGGCCGTTTGAAGGAATCGTTTGAATGAACGACTCAGACTCGCTTAATAAAACCGCTTATCACCTGCATTTGCGCTCACTATCGACAAACCAATCAAATTTGTTCAAAACTCTTTTTTTTTTAAAATCAGTCCAAACACATTAATTTTTATTCAGGAGTTATGTATATACAAAACTAGAACTTTTTATGACAGTAGTTTAGTGATAAAAAAAATTTGCTACATTTTTTTTTCCAGTTTTTTTCCCCTCCCATCCTGTAGCCTACTCGCGCCCCCCCCGGGAGAGTGGGGGCACGCCCCACCGGTTGAGAACCACTGTTCTAAAGGGACTTTGATCACGTTGCACTCGCATTAAAGATCTTTCGAATCTTTCAAATTCGAATATTGATCATAAGTAAAAAATTCTAATTTAGTTTCAGCCATTTTGACAGCCCTAACTAAGCGATATGATGGTTTTTGATCGTGGACGATAAAAATGTCTCTACGATCTGATTTTGAAGAGATATCGTAGTATCGTGCTACAGCACACATTCTTTCAGTTACAGTTCTGGCGCGTCCGTCTCTATATAGTGTACAAAACGACATGCAGTGGTATAGTTACTCTGACAGGACACTGCACTTATTCGTGATCGCAAAAGGGCATTATTTGCATACGAGCCATGCCGGTTAAATGTTTTATTCGCGCGCTGGTCTGATGTCCGCTTTTTCTGAGCACATACTAGGGCTGCGACAACTAATCGATAAAATCGATTATGAAAATCATCGACAACGATTCTCATTATTGATTAGTCGGGTTTGCCCACAGTGCACATCTGTTGTCGAAAGTAAATTTAAGGTTTAAAAGTCAACATGCAGTGTGAATATTTGAGAGTAGGAACTTTAAAGGGATAACAGCATGTAATTATCTGAATATAAATATGAGACGCTCCATAACCGTCTTTTACAGGATAAAGAAATGACAGTAAGACATGACTGCGATCAAAGTGAACGTGTGATCCTGCAGAACATTCCTCACCTGTTAATACTGAGTCTTTATTATTATTTACATTTTTAAAGGAGATTTTATCTATATTCACTATACACAATTCTTAAAAAAATTTATGTAAGGTTTTTAACTAATGATGTAAGGTTTGTGCCACTGCTGCTCTAAACTAACAGCATTGGAGATTACCAAAATCATGTTTTAGCTTTCTGTATTGGTTAGTCCTCCAAAATGCATAAGCTCTTTAGTAACAGTAGTAGGCTATTTCTAATGCTATAATATAATTATTGCTGTTATCTATGAAAGAAAGGCAGAACACTTTAGTGTTTTTTTCAGATACCCAATTACAGTCAAAAAGTTCATAAACAATGCAAGCAAGAATGCAAGCTGTTATGAGGCCATTTATGTTATTATAAATACTAATGAGTTGCTTCTGTTTGTAATTTGCCCAATAAATGACAATAAAATGTTTGAAGGACATTGAGCAGAATGTGGAAGTGTTTTTGTCAATAAAATGGAATTTTTTAGTTAATCCGATAAATCGATTAATCGAAGAGTAATCTACCAACTAATCGATTATCAAAATAATCGTTAGTTGCGGCCCTAAAATAATTTTTTTAATGCAGATATCATTCATTAAGCTGGACTCTCGAATACCTTACCTGAATGGGTGCAGGGCGCAACGCGAAAAGCTCATTGCGTGCTCCTTTAGTATAGCCATTCATGTTGACCAGGATGTGGACTCCATCTTGATGAATCCTGTCTGCTGCCTTTCCATTACAGGGGATCTATGAACACATGATGAAATCAAAACAGACCCCCGAATGGAGAAGGAAAATGACATACCTAAAACAAGCCTGTGATGTGTACACGTTAGAGATGCGCGGATGAGCTCAAACGCCACCGAAATCCGCTGCTTCAAATAAATTACCCACCCGCACCTATATTTTTCTCTGATTTAGATAACCGACCCGTTCGTCACATTACAATGATTCTAATTAGACTAATTCTTAGTTTTGCACAATGATATGATGCATGGATGGTTCATTTTTAACAGTGATTTAAGTGATTTGAGAGCAGATCTGCGCATCACGTCTGCCGCACATTACGGCTCCGACGCGCCTCCGGAGCTGATCACGGTCGCTCTAGTCAAGTCAATGCTTGTTTTTATACACATAGACATGTATATATTATACCAGCCACGCCGCAGCATGTTTCAGAAGCATCCCAGAATCTCGTGGTCTTGCGAATGCAGTTGCTTTGGTGTGATTTCCTGGTGTGATTTGACACCACATGGAGGACGGAACAAAACGTCGTCGGAGCCGTAAGGGGTAACGGTATCAGGCTAATACAATGATAATAGGCTACTTTTAAATTAACATTTAATTAAAAAACAAAAGTTTTTCTTTGGCCAGATAGCCTACACTTTCTTAATAGCATAAACACACGCTTTACGCCATTCAAACTTTATCTGGAATGCCACTGTATCGTCACTGCAACTTCCCGAACAGGCGAACACTGATGAAAACTGTCTGCCTGCCTGATGAAAACATTTATTTAAAAAGCGTTCATATTTTAGAGAATATTTGCATCAATAAGGATTTATCTCATCCACCCGCAATTAATTAGAATGTATTTTTTTTACATGACCCACCCGACCCGCGGGCCCTGCGGATACAACCACTATCCGCGCATCACTAGTACACATACTCACCTGTGAGAGGTCAGTGAAGTGATGAGACTCTGCCATGACTTTAACTCTGAAGTTGGTACTGTCATCGGGGCTGAGAGCATAGCAAAACACCTGTGAAGAATATAACAGTATGAGAACACCAGCTCACCACAATGTTCTCAACAGAAAGATCTAGCACTCATCACCTCGAACTTCTCAGAGTTGTGCATGCCAGGGATGGACTGCATCAGGTGGGAAGTGGGATGGTTGCCAAAATCAGAGCTAACGTAACCTGACGCAAACGGCCTCCACTGGCCTTTAAGTCCTTTGGATACTCATAGGCAGGTTTATGAAGAGCATTGATCTATAGAACAAGCAAAGTATTACACTGGACTACTTTCACACCAAAACAAGTTACAAATCCAAAAATGCTGCAGAACAGAGCCTGTGTAAATATGTTTAACATAATATACACACCTTATCCAGACACAAGTTGCCATGTCTCTCTGCAATTGCCTTGCGGAAACCGTGAGAGAGGGGGTAGAGCATGCTGTGATGGGGATGCACAGATGGCAGGCGGTTCTTCTCCAGTTGATCAGCCACAATGGTCACCAGCTTCTTCATGCGCTCATCGTAGTCTGTCCAGTCACATACAATCTGAGGACCAGAGCACATTACGACGTCACACAAAGATTCCCACCAGAGTGCGCAGTGAATGCATACACTAAAAACTAGGACTATAAGGATACACTCAACTCACGATTCGATTAAATGTGTCCTTTTATTATTGCTTGGCAGCACGTTTCTTTGTGAAATTAAAATATAACACTATAATAATATATCACTTGCATATTATTGCTTCTATTCTCATCTGCTAAATAACAAAATGTAAATATAAATAACAAAACTAACTAGAATGTACATTTCCAGAAAAAAATGTGAAATGGTGCTTGCAGTGGCAAAAAACACCACCCGGTTGCTAGGGTAATCTGGGTGGTTGCTATGGTGTTACTAGGTGGTTGGTAGTTGTCACAGATGGTTACTATGGAGTTTGTAGCATTTTATTGGCATGATTTAGCACTTAGCTAAGCGCTATTAGCATGTAGCTATTCACTGCTAGCATGTGTAGCATGTAGCAAGTCCTGTTTGCTAGCATGAGTCAAAAGAGCCAACCCCCATCTCTATACGATGTTCTGATGCAGAGATATTGGTCTTGCAAAATGGTTGCTCAGGTACTCTGTTTGGTTGCTAGGGAGTGGCTTGGCAGCTGCCAATCATGAAGCTCCAAAGGCTTCTTGTCAGTATGAATGATATTAACCAACTCCCACGCCTCTGTGACATTCAGAATGGAAGATATTCCTCTGTGAATTTTGGTTGCTAAGGTGCTCGACAATGGTTGCTAGGGCGTGGCCAGTGAGTGTTGAGGTGATTCAGGATTGGCTGCTTGCTGCCCCGAGTCAAACGAGCCCACCCTCATGTTTCTATGACACTTCTATCCTGAGATATCCCTTTGATCTCTTTCAATGGAAGTCTATGGGACGTGTTGCTAAGGTGCTCTAAATGGTTGCTAGGGGCGTGGCTTGATAGCTTCACAATGATCCTGAGATGCTGATTGGTCGTCTGAGTCAAATGAGCCCGCCCCCTTGTCTCTATGACACTGTGATCCAGAGTTATGTTCAATTGAAAAGCGGTTTCTATGGTGTAGGACGGCCTACACCATAGAAAGTCAATGGGGCAACTTTGGGATGCTCCTGCCCCCCAGGGGTGCAACTTTTACCCCATTTTGAGGTATGGTCTTACAGAGCCTGCCAGCCTCTTCAAATGTGGCAAATTTCACATTTCTGTGAAATCCACTCTCTGAGCTACGGCGTCAAAGTTTTTCGCAATGTTAAGTCTATCGTTTTTGGCGCTATTTCGCCTGGGCGAACATCGTACCTCGATCGCTTATAAAAGTCATAGCACACCATTCGATTAGGCATGCGTTTTGACACCTCATTCATGGCTCTGTGACAAAAACTGCGGAGGAGTAGCGCCGAAAAAAGTGGAATTTGGAAATGGCGGATAACACTAATGTTGCCTTGCCATATATGGCAAGCACCATTAATTAGAAATTAAAAAAAGAAGCTCCAAATCAAATAAACAACAAATAATATAAATATCTTCATATAAACAAAATAAGGCTTTGTCTGCACTCTTTCCATTTAAAATTAGAGGCAACCACTGCATTTTAATCATCATCCAATCAAAGATGCTGCATACATGCAACATGAGCCGTTTTTAATCTAAAGTAGATTGTATAATTTCGAAATTTGAAGCAGAATGATCTGACTTCAGTTTTGTAAAACTACTGTATACATTAAAAATATCTGCATGAATGAAACAGCAGACGAGCTGAATGAGATGCAGATTCAGTTTCTGCCAGCAGGTGGTGCTTAGAGACTTTCCTTGGTTTCCGCTGTAAAAAAGCAGAGCTGCACTTATGAACTTTAATAAGCATTATACAGAGGCACGAAGAAAAGAAACAACACCATCTAAACTTTTCTAAAGACAGTAAGTTCCCCTCAGACATACATTCATATAAACTCCTACCCCTAACTGAATCCTGATTCGTTTAGCATCTCAACCGATTTGAATCGTCACATATGAACCGATTTTCAACCGTGACATCCCTACTTAAGACTCCTACATACCTGCAGACAGTGAGCCAGGTTACAATAAGCATCAGGGAAGTCTGGCTTGAGCTTCAGGGCAGTGCGGTACGAGGCAATCGCTTCAGGAATGTTCCCAGAATCCTTCAAAGGGAGAAGGATGTAATTTGAATCCAAATGAATACTGAAAACCACTGAAAGGAAATGAATTCTCCAGGTGTCTAGATTCATACCTTGTGTATTGAAGCCAAGTTACTGTGAGCATCTGCAAAAGCGGGATTGATCTGAATGGCTCGAGTGTAGCACTGTAGCGCCCCCTGAACATCCTGCATCTCTTTCAGAGTGTTGCCCATGTTAGAGTAAGCATCAGCAAATGTGGGGCTGATTCTGCTCAGAGGTTGAAAATAAACAGACAGTGAGACTTTGAAAGACATCAATACAAAATGACTTTAGAATGAAGCTAAAACCAAGAACATGCCTGATTGCCTCCTTATAGTGCAAGAGAGCTTCCTGAAGTTTCCCCTGCTGCTGCAGGACACTGGCCAGGTTTGAATGGGCAGCGGCAAATTCAGGGAACACCTTTACAAGAAATAAAAACAAAATTTAAGACACATGAATGATAACCTCTCAATAGGTAAAAAACAAAAAACAACAGGTATAATAACAAATGTAACCCTGGAACACAAAAGCAGTCTTAAGTCGCAGGGGTATATTTGCAGCAATAGCCAAAAATACATAGCATGGGTCAAAATTATAGATTTTTCATTTATGCCAAAAACCATTGGGATATTAAATAAAGATCATGTTCCATGAAGATATTTTCTAAATTTCCTACCGTAAATATATCAAAACAATTTTGATTAGTAAGATACATTGCTAAGAACTTCATTAGGACAACTTTAAAGGCGATTTTCTCAATATTTTGTGTATTTTGCACCCTCAGATTCCAGTTTCAAATAGTTGTATCTCAGCCAAATATTGTCCGATCATAACAAATCATACATCAATGGAAATATTATTTATGCAGCTTCCAGATGTTGTATAAATCACAATTTTGAAAAATGACACGTATGACTGGTTTTGTTCAGGGTCACAAACATGCATTTTTAGGAGGACTTCACTGGTCTCCTCACCTCCAGTGCTTTCCTGTAGAGCTGCACAGCATCCTCAATGTTGCCTTGCTCACGCTTAATGTTGGCCAGATTGTTAAGCGAGTCGGCGTGAGTCGGGCACAGACGCAGCGCAGTGTTGTAACACTCTTCAGCTTCAGAAACCTAAAAGGAAATGCAAGTTAGCAGACAATACATCTCTTGATTCTAAAGATTGTCCTGTGAATTTTAGCAGGCAAACTTGAGCCATTTCTATAGGAATCTATGCGGTTGGGAATTTTATGCGAGTGAGAATTGGTCTCACAGATTCCCTTCCGTCATCAGAAATCTGCTTGGTTTGAGCGGTGTCTTACAAATCAGCACAACACTGACACTTGAATGGGATGAAAACATGAGTGTAGACAGCAGGGATGCATGATAGAGGAATTAATCAAGAACATAAATGTAGTTTCTTACATTGCATTTCTCCTTCAGTGCATTAGCGAGATTGCAGTATGCATCAGGAAAGTGTGGCTGCAGCTCAATGGCACGACGGTAAGTATCAATGGCCAGGTCAATCAATCCCTGCTCATAGTACACACACGCCAGGTTTCCATGGACAACAGCATGGTTAGGGCTCAGGCTAAGAGCACGCAGATAACCAGCAACAGCTCTGTAAGAGGAAAACGGCATGTATCAGACTGGCGGAAAAAGCTTTGAGCCAAACTGTAATGGCCGAGGAATTAACTGTTTACCTGTCAAAGATACGAGCCTCTTTCAGAACATTGCCCAAGTTGATATAAGCATCCAAAAAGTTTGGGTCCAGAGTCACTGCCTGTAAACCCACAGAACAGCCCATTATATTAATTCATTCATTTATCATCACTGCCCAAAATGTGACTGTCATCTGCAACCAACCTTCTCAAAATGATGTATGGCCAGCCAGATCTCCCCCTGAGCATTGAACACGCAGCCCAAGTTACTCCAGGCCACGGCAAAGTTTGGCTGGGTTTCAATTGCCTTCAGGTAACATGCCTTCAACAGGTTAACAGTAAAAAAACAACAAAAAAAACAGGAGGAAGAGGAGGTAGAGAGAAGAGTAGACAGAGGAGGGGTTGTAAAAGTAAAGAAACCAAAAGATCAAATAAAAAGGAAGAAAAAACAAAAAGGCAGACAGAAAAAGTGTTAGTCTCTATTCTCACAAAATGCAAAAAGTGAGCCTACAGCATGGGCACGCGTGCGCAAAATTCTGCCGCGCTAAGTTTCACACTTTTCCTACGCTGCGCAAATCCAACCAACACCTATACTCCGACTTACATTCTTCAGTTACGTGGTTTCAAAAAAACTTTAAAACTAAAATGTTGCACTTAAAACTAAAATGCAAAAATGCACGAGTGCCAAGTCAGCTTTATATCATTGACATTACACAGTAATCTCAGAAAAATTCACAACCTTAAATGCAAGTGCGGCGTGCAGATGGAGGTCCCTGTAATGCGAGCGCAAAAAGCCACGCAGGCAACCCACGCCGTGGTTGCCGCTTGCGCCGTTTCCGCTTGCGCCCGTATTCGCCTGCGCCAACGCCTGCTCAAGGTACAGACAGCAGACCTGGAGCCATTTAACTCCCGACCAGACTGGCACACGAAACTATGAAACCCTCTACTCTTTGGGGCCTTCAAATGGAGTGAGTACCCATGGCCAAATCCAATCATAACTAAGGATTAGTTGTGTAATGGATTAAGTATATAGTGTGATGCATTAAGTAGTCATATTATGTAATGGTCATTGCTAATGGTGTCATGTTTAAGGCTGCACAGCCACTGGGTGCCACGCTAGCAGGGAGGGCATGCAGGTCTGCAACCCGCCAGCCAGGGGTCGAGGGGAGGGGGAGTCCGGTTCAAGCGGCGCCTTTTGTCGCGGTTTTGTCGCTGCGCAGCCCTTGCGCTGCTGCAGACTCACAGCGCATCATCTGCTCAGCAGAACGCTGCATCTCCAAATAAAGAGAAAAAATAAATCACAATCCAAATGAACAGGAAAGAAATTACATGTAAGAGAGTTAGAGGGTTCTTACTGTGCTTTCGTTTGCTTACAGCATCGAATCCATTTCACTTTTTAATTTACTTGGGCATTACGTTTTTCTTTTGCTTTAATTTACTAGCTTTTTTCCTCTTGCTTTTTTGTTCTTCAAAGGAAGCCACAAGACAGAAGAACTCAGGCATTGGACTAAGGTGTTTTCTTTCTGCTTTGTTACAAACCCGTTACCATATTTTTGGACTTTGTCTGGGGGGCGGCCGCAGCTGGAAGAGGAGAAGACTGATGCTGCCCTAGTGTTCCTGTCCACCGGACCGCACCTACGCAGGAATAGTGTCACCCACCTGAAACCTTCTAAATAACAATATCAGTTGTGGAAAAACCAAAAGAGACAAAATAAGAAAACAAGAGCGTTAGTAAAAGTTTGCAATCAAGACATTTCATATGGGCATCAAAACTTGTATTGACAAAGCAAAACAAGTCAAACAAAACGAAAACAAAAAGGAAAAGAAATATAAAATGACCTAACATCGGTTTAAACCCATGCAATGGAAAGGATTGGACATTTTCAGAAACAGGAATATGTTCGCAAGGGGTCGAGAGTGAAGAAAGGCTTTGAGACTAGATTTACACACAGGTTCAAACTTTTCATTACTGAGTCACATTTTCAATTACAGGTAAAGGAGGGAGGGTCAACTGGCTTGATCTTACCCAAACGAACTGATCACATTGCTCTGGGAATATTAATAATCATAACATACAAGGGGGAAGAAATGTAATTGATGAACCTTTTGTTCTTTGTTTATGTGGTTGGCTTTATCCTGTCATGCCTTCTGACTCCTGGCCAATGGATATAGGAAAAAGTCTGGGGTTTAAAGACTTCATAATCATCTAGAAGCCTCCACAGCTCTGAAATAAAGAGGTCATCGCTTGTCGCGCGAGTATAATTCTCTCTATCATGGTACCTGGCAGTGGAGTGCAAAAAGCGAGCTGTCTGCCTGGCACAGCCCAGGGCTGACACAGTGTTGAAAAAACACAAACCCTCCCGATCCCGGAAATATAAGAGGATGTTAATTTGAACTGGGGGAAAAAACTAAGGCCAAAATGATAAAGGCTCTACTCGAATGCACTTTGGAGCCCTTACAAAGCATCTGTTGGCTTGACTGGGGGGTCAGGCAGACAGCTCGACGCGCGCACACTCCACAGGCCCTAAGCGAGCGCGCGGGGGGTTAGGAGCGACAGAGCGGGTGGGGGACAGCCGGCCCCTCATGCTCTTCCCCACCCCGCCCCCCCTGAGGCACCAAATTAGATGGCTTCTAACCAACAGGAGGACAACTCTCTTTACAACATCAAGACAAACTCCCAAAGACCCACTGAAACCACAAATGGCCACACAAAGGCGGCATTTATTTGAGCATCGTAATCCTGGGGAAGTAAATCCAAAATGACAGCCAAAGGGTCACGACTTTTCAACTTTTAAAGGGAATCAAGTGTTTTGAATAACGCAAATGACCCGAAATGTATGGTTAGGGTTAGAAGCCATCTTATTTTTTGCACAGCAAAAACCACTATCTTCATCAGTCCATTTATTTCTTCAAGACCGAGCCAGCGATACCCCTCCAAGAGACTACAGGGAAAAAAGCATGCCAAACTGCAGCATGTGTTTTAGGACCCCCGTTTGGTGTGAGACACAGAAGAGCCCAGCCTTTCTTCCTTTGTGTGGGGGTGAGCGGGGGCTGGCCGGGCCAGAAAGAAGCAGTATTTATAGACTAAAAGCAGCATTGGAGTGAGAGAGGGTAAATAGAAGGGGTGGACAGAAGGGGTGTGTCTCTAATCTAGCCATCCAAATTAACAAAACAAAAAAAAAAGCGAGTGAGAAGTGGGTAAAGGGTTCTTAACCTCGCTGAATTAAAAAAATAAACATAAAAAAAGAGAGAATTTGCTTTTGACTAGATAGGTGAGATGCAGGTGACCTGGTGGCTCTAGGTACACTCTGCTCTAGTTGAATGCTCAGGCTAGACCTGTAGGACGGTATTGAGTGGGGAAATAAAATGAGCAGCACACGAGTGCGCTGACAAGAACGGATTGAATAAAAAAAACAGGCCTAACACTCACTCCCAATGTACAAGAATGGCTAGGTGTCTGATGGGGGGGTTTATGGTCTACATCTATGATTTTAAAACAAAAATCATTGTGTAAACGTGCAAGGGCCGACATGGTTAAACATACTTTTGCTTCTTCAAGGCGCCCAAGCGCTTTAAGCAGGTTTCCCAGGTCACTGCGCACACAATATAGATCCTGTAACAAAAGACGAAAAAATAAACAACCACCAACTGATACACACAAGACACACTAGAGCTGGGTGATATACAGAATATTTACAATTCATTTCATATTTTGTTATAGATAGTAAACTTAAGTAGCATTGATGATTTTAGTGCTCCCTTTATCTGGCCACTAAGGTTCAAACTATTTAAATGATTTGATCCAAAACCCTGCAAACTTCCCAATATTGTTCTTCTTTTGTTTATTAGACATTTTTAAGATAACTATAATTTTGAAGGGTCAAAGTCATTGTTTAGGCTTCTTACGCGCATTTGAAACAATGGTTACACATTCAAATACTGAGATATTGCACATCATCAGAACGCTGAAAATAGGCAGCCCCCACTCCCTGAAGGTCAAGATCATTTGTTATTCTATTAAGCTCCAGATCACAACAAAAGTCATTTAGGATTACCTTTCCTATAGATCAGGTCTATACCTTGCTCTTTTATAAACAAACTAAATATAATTTTGTTATTTATCTTATTTACACAACGACGGCATGTCATTTCTGTCTCTACATGGTCACGCGTTTACACAATTCTCCTCTGCTCTGTATCATGCACGGCAGAGTTCTGCCCCTATACGCACGCACGCACGTAAGCAGGCTACTTTTTAAATAATTATGTTACCTGATTGATTAATATACTAATTAATGAATTATTGTTAAAAATTCAAAATAAATAGGCCTATAGCTTCAAAACATACAAGCAAATATAAAGTAATAAAGGGGGAAAAGACGATTACAAGTGATAAGCTTTATAATGGTATTGAATAGAATTGTTATCAGCATTATTGCCATTTGATTATTACTGATGAGATCATAGACACTGGCAGCTTTAATAGACTGCATTCACACTAATGCACAGATTTATTTCCACATATCAGATGTTTTGTCCTGTTCTGAAAACAAAACCGTTTACATCAGTTTCGTATCATAAAAGTAATGCAAGTGCATTTAACCACAGCCGCGAGCTTCAGGACAAACAAACAAAGCGCACGTGAAAGTCTGTCAGTACAAATGGCAGAAATGAAAGCATATCTAATAGGGATGGGTCACGATTTTCGAATATTCGAATATTCTATTTAATTATAGAATATCGATTAGGTTGTGCGATTATTTTCTAAAGGTGTACCAGGGCTTAACAATAAAGACTGTCCGATGGCGTGAAGGACGCTCGGATTTGTCACTTACCAGATCGGGCCACTGCAGGTGGTCACTAAATTGTATCATTTGCATGCGTTTTTAAGCCTTGTTTGTTTAAAAATGTAAGCGATTAAAAAGCATTTGGGCGCGAAAGACAACTCCTTTCAGTACATGCGCGTTGTGTTCTGTTCTGTGTGAACAGCGCGAGCACCAACAGCCGAGTCTCTGACACGCGCGAGACGCCTGAACGGGCAAATACATGAAGTATGTCAAACTACCCCTCTTGGCAAGTAACTTTAGCAATAATTCATCTATATTGAATTTATATACTGAAGTACAGATGCACAGATTTATTTTAGAGCATGCGTGTTTGAACACAAACTGCACTGTCGGCACTCGGGCGCGGCACACATACATAGTGTGTACACAATACATACACACACACTATAGTGTGAGCGCTAACCATGCTGGAGAACGAACTTCTGATACGTGCAGGCTGATTGCGTGATCAATAGATGTTAAGCATTATATTGCGAGAGGGCCGTTTGTTACAGCGTCCCAAACAACTCAAAATAATCAACCAAAGTTAACAAAATGATGCACTCCAGAGAGCGCTTCTCTGCCGCCTTCACGTCCTGTTTCCCATTAATGAAGCCGTGGCAAGCTCCCTGCATTCAAATTATTCGGGTTTTTTTGCTGAAATAATAACGTAATATTCCACTGGTTGATATATTATATTTATATGCAAAATATTTGTGTTGTTTTTCGTGTTAAATGTGAAGAATGACAGGTTGGATGCCACACTTATTATTATTATTTTGGCAGAGTATACAGGTGTAATTTTTACTTTAACTTCAGGCAATGTAACATGATTTTATGATCGTAATTTTGACTTTATTCTTAAAATATTATGACGTAAATTATTTAGTTATTTATTTGAGAAAGATAAACTGATCAAACTTGCGCTGGCCTCTTAGTATTTAAAAAAAAAAAAATTTGAATTTAACAAAAATAAGATGTTCCAATCATATTTCTAAATTAAATTAATAAAGAAAGGAAACAAAATAATGACCAATTTGCTATTAAAAACCCAAACTGAAATATTTAAATGGCTCAGCGAGAGAGAGAGAGAGAGAGACGGGCTCAGACTCAGGCGGGGAATTCTGAGAATATATTCTGCTCTATATTCGTTCCCTTGTTTCAATTCAAAGTTCACCTTACTAATTGTGAACAACACTCCCATCTTCTTCCCGAGCATGTGAACATGTTCATTTAATATATTTATATATATGAAATAGGTTATTGCTATGAAGACAGACGTTAAAATTAAGGTTCACATAATAAGTGCCGTCATTCAGGCGGTTCACATGTTTTAGCGCGTAATATGTTTTAAGAATATTCTGTTTAGCGCGCAATATGTTTAACGCTTAATATTCATTGATGCATTAATCAGATTTAAGATTTTCTTTTTAATAATATGAATGTTCATGCTCATTTTTAAAATAGAAATGTCTAGCCTTATAAGCAGTTGATAATCGACGGACTGTTCTGTTAATAAATGCCGTCATTCGGTTATGTTATATTAATATGTTTCAGCACTCATACTTTACAACCATTCATTGTCTTGGGTTAAGATAGACTATTCTCTAATTAATTAAACAGTTTATCATACAGATTGAAAGCCTGGATGGTCTCTCTCCCCCTCTCTCTCTGTGTGTGTGTGTGCATGTGTGTGTGTGTGTGTGTGTGTTTGTGCGCGTGCGTGGGTGGGCGGGTGCATGCGCGGGAGGGGAGCGATTTTCGAATAGTAATCGAATAATACCCAGTGATTATCGAATATTACTTTTGCTTAAAATGCACATCCCTAATATCTAAAGTAAACGACTAAAATAACAGCAAGTGGAAGCGCTGTCAAACAATGTGCACGCGCCTCACAGCGCATATTCTGTGCAATGAAGCCCGCCGCGTTTGTCTCTAGCACACAAACGTGGGAAAAAGTCAAGCTCCGATTTTAAAATAGCGCGTATGCGAATGACCTCATAGGCTATAATCGATTATAGTCTATTACTGCATCGATGCAGAATTGTCCAATGCAACGATTCATTTCGACACGCGTGCCAAAAGCGCGTGCCAGAAAATAGTGTGAAACCACTATGATTCTCCGAGACATTTTGAGGCTTAACTCACAGGATTGTACTGGAGAGCGGACACGTATGCTTGAACTGCTCCCTCCATGTCTCCTGCTGCCACCAAAGCTGCTGCCAGGTTGATGTATCCATCGATGAAGTCTGGTTTGAGACGGAGCGCATGGCGGTAATGCTCGATGGCCTCCTGAAGTTGACCCCGTTCCTTGTAAACATTGCCCAGGTTAGAGTAGGCCTCAGCCAGCATGGGGTTCTGTTTGATGGCCAGAGTGCTAAAGTGGGCAGACCTGCAGAATTAAAATTTAGAAAAGAGAATAAGACGGACATATTTCCTTCATGTGCAACAAACACATCCCCTATACTGTTTCCTTAAAACAAATGACCCAGGTTATTTGCGATTTAAAGTTTTAAAGAGAAAATAGGCATGCTATCAATTAAAATTGTTATTCTTGCTTAAGCAGTGTCATGATTACAGATTTAAAAAAAAAAATCAGAGGATGGGATGGATTAGTTATTGCATGTGGAAAACTGACAGCAAGTCACAGACATAATGCCATGTTCTCACTATTTCAGTAATAATGAGATTCTACTTCTACTGGGCTGTGTTTACTTTCATAAAATGTGTTAAATTAACTTGTGAAATTAAAGATCACTTTCTTTGGATTACACAAGTAACCAGGGTCCTTTTTGATTTCATGTTGACTCTACAAAATGTATTTGAATCAGACAACCATAACCTTCATTAACAATATAAAAAAGAAAATGACTGCCTCTGAAAGGCACAATATCTAAGTTTTCACCTGTGAAGATGTCGTTTCACTATTAAGAGATTTATGGAATTCACAAATCATGTTCACGGATGAGGTAATGAATTACCTGTACCTTCCACAGTTATTCAAACAGCGAATAAATTATACAGCGAAAGCGAGAAAAGAACATTAACATTGTCAAATAACATTATGACTGAATTCAGTCTCGCGAGATTGCTGGTATCTACTGGACTAGAGCACTAGTGCTGGGCGGTATACCGGTTCATACCAAATATCGGTGTTTATTTTTCTTATGATATGAATTTTTTAAATACCGCAATGCTGGTGTCATTTAAATAACGTTTGAAACACGACACTGTTAGAGAGGGGTCTCTTTTCACTATTGCATTTTGGCGAGGATACAGCTGTATGTGTTACTAAGCGTGAAAGTTCAGAAACTGAAGCACTAGTAGAATGTGATGAGAGAGAAGAAGTCATCCACAATATCCACATCGACCGCCACAAATATCCACCATCCGCTGCATCAGCTCCCACGTCCCTCACACACAACAGTTCTCCGTCGATACGACGGAATCCCATCAATTGCAGGGTTCCGCTTCTTAAATTCACTTTTCATCATTTTAAGACCATAAATATGCTTACATTTCTCAAATAGTGTTATAAAAGTATTCATTTTAGCTTGAATAGGTCTTAAATGAAGGAAAGACGAGGTGCATTCAGTCTGCTGAGGGGGATGTGATCAAAGCCTGGAGTGGATTAAAGCATGTTCCTCTCTCCACTCTAAGCGTTCTGTAATCACTCCGCTCTGGATCCACTCCGGGTTTTACATTCCCGCTCACGGAAAAACTGATCAGGGATAACTGAGGGGGAAAGAAACATTATGTAGTGACATAAGTAGCTGTTTTGTCACTTGAGGTGTGGTAGGGTGGTTTCTGACGCGTGAGATCCAAACAAGAAAATCGTCCTCAAATACTACTGCTTTATCAGATTTAATCATGACACAGCTCGTACAGGTCATCTTAACTCACAGTTTCTCTGTACAATGCACAAAAAAGCCCATCGGATGCCTTCACATTTTTGTGCCTTGACCACCCAGTGGTCAAAAACAGAATTACAAGAGACAATGGCTCTTACACATGTAGCGCACTGTTGTTGTTCTCCTGGCACACCAAAAATCATCCCCGCCTCGGCTGAAGTTTCTCACTGACAACATAGTAACACCACTCGCATCATTCACAGTCGTGTTCTTAGCAGAGAACACAGAGCAGAACTTATTATAACAGAGCAGGCTATTAATAATAACTATACACATTCCCGCCGGTTCCGACAGACTGTATCACATTTGCACGTGCTTTTGATTCTTGAGCTCACTCATGCGCACTTAATTTCTGTGCGCCCACAGATCGCGATCAGGAGACAGCTTTTAATAATTATAAGGGGAGTTTGCAAATGTGATATATTGATTTAATACAAAAGATCAATAAACAAGTACTGCATGATTTTGTTCTATTTCATCAACGAAAATAGTTCAAAATAAAGTAACAGCTTTAAAAGCAAATTTATATTTAAAACATTAATGTCCACATGAATCTATGAATGTAATTGCACTCATGCAATTAAACATGAGTGAGCCTCATTAAACGTCTGACAATGTATGTAAAAGACACGTTTGTGTTCTTCTGTGCCACCTCTGTAGTACAAATTATTTTTGTACTACAGATTGGTAACTTATTTGTCTTATTGTACTTCAAATTTTAAAAAGCTTATAAACATACATTTTTGAATTTGACAGATGAAAATCATGCCATTGCAAACGTAAAAAGAAAATACCCCTTTAAGTCACTATAAGGAGTCAAATGGAAGGCTAATTTTTTTATCAGAATTCTGTATTATTGATCAGAAGGTACTCCTAAATGTTTTTAATTAGGAGGACAAGCGCTCCTAATTACAAGAAGAAAAGCACCGCTCTTAAACTGTGTGTGTGAATGTAGCCATATGGCTGTGGAATGGGGTTTGGCCGAGGAAATATTTTCAGTCAAAATATATTTTTTGCTTTAACCCCTGTATTTAGTGAAACGTTTCTACAATATTCACTCATCATGACACTAAAATATGGCATTCTAAGTCAATCTACTGCAGTTTTTTCTCAGTCAGTAGAAAATGTGGTTAACACCCGGTCATGCATGAAAAAAATAAATACCGTCATATAACAGGTACAATTTTTAAAAATACCGTGATATACATTTTTGGTCATACCGCCCAGCACTATTAGGCACTTTTAAAAAAAACTCCTTATATTCAGTAAAACTGTCTATATGCTGATAAATGAATCACGTGCATCATGCATACATCTGCACTTGTTTATGATGAGGGGATTCGAGAGCTGAATTTAGTCAGTGCGGGCGCACACTCAATGACGAATCTCCACTGTTTCAGCGATGACTCATCTGAATGCCTCTGATTGGCTATTGCATTCATAAGCTCAACAGACTCGTGTGTGATTGGTTATAATGTAGTACACTGTAAGAGGCATGATGCAACATGAGCAGATATACATTTAACGCTGCAGTCAACACTTTTCATTTCAGCCGTAATAGATTTACTTTAACTGTGCAGCAGCATACTTGTAGTTTCTACAAGTGAAAAGCAAGGATAGCATGGATATTACGTCTGCAGGAGGGCACGTTTTGGAAGAAGCCTGATTACTTCAGCCATCACATATCTCAACAACAGACATCGCTGTGGGTTATCATAATGTTTGTATTATGTATGTTATGTTGTGTGTGTGTCAAACAAGTGCAATGCTGTGGAAAAGAATTTCCCCTTTGGGGACAATAAAGTTAATCAATCAATTGATAGGCGACCATGACCATGGAGGAACAGGGACAATAATTGTTTTTGGGAAACGACAGCATGAAATATATAACACTGTGCAAGTGGTTTTTGGATATATATTATTACAACAATCTTATGACATATTGTGCCTTTAAGACAGGACTGAGAGCACTGCCTCACAAACACCACACCACCAATCCTTGTTCCCAAAGCAGACCCACAGACCGTGCTCCTTGAAGACAGAGCAACGGTGCCCTCTCACCTGTCAAGCCTGCGACACTGGAAGTGGATAGAAGAGAGCAGCAGCAGTACACCAGTATTATCCGGCTCCTGCCTCCACAGCTGCATACAGTGGCGTTCAGCCGCCTCAAAATCTCCTGACTGATATTCACGGTGCGCCAGCTCTGCCAACCCTTGGAAGGAAAGCATACGTTTGGTTGGTTCTGAAGCACCAACGCAACCCAAAGGAGGGGGAAAACAACATGTTAGAAGAAATGGAAATGAGATAAAAAAATAAAGAAACAAAAATTACAGTGGTGCTGTTTTAGAAAAATTAACACTATAGTGTGGAACCATGTTTATGCTGTAAACTTTCTAAAACTAGCACTAAATGTTCCTGTAATGATGATAGCACTTAATATACTGTCATCAAAAAATAAATAAAATGTGTGTGTGTGTGTGTGTGTATGTATATATATATATATATATATATATATATATATATATAAATAATTATTATTTTTATTTATGAAAAATTAATAAAAACTCTGCAACTACTGATATAAAATGTCTGAAATTAATACACTGAGGCCTGGTTTTATAGACATGGCTTAGTCTAAGCAGGATAAGGCCATAGTTCAATTAGGACATTTAAGTCATTTTTATAAACCTGCTTAGAAAAAAGCATCACTGGTGTGCATCTTGAGACAAAACAAAGACTCTGACATGTTTTAATATCAGTCAGTGCACGTTTCTTTCAGTTTAAACAGCTCAGATTTACTTTTTAGTCTAGGACTAGACTTAAGCCTTGTCTGTGAAAACAGGGGTGAATGCTTCAAAATCATTAATGAATTAATAATTGAAATTAAAGGTATAAACCTTAAATTCAAATGTAAAGGAATGAATCAGGATGAAAATGAAAAGAGGAGCGGAGGTTTGGTATGAATAAGTATGATGAGATATGAAGGTGGAAATGACAGATTAACAAGTGTTCAAGAGAATTTAAGAACTAACGTTAGCTTCCTTTCGATTCAAGAGACTGAGTTTAAATTAAGTGACAGAAAGAAGAATTTGCTTGAAATTAAAATGAATTCACCACGGTCACAAAACTGAGTAATTTCATTAGTCCAAAAACTTTGTAACAAAACTATATTTGACTGATTAGACAAAATTAGCTCCATTTTAAATGAGCATTCTGGGAAATGAGGTGCCCACCATCGCTCATTAAATTAAACTTAATATACAGCAACTTTACATATCAAACACTCAATATTAACACCATTTAATGTTTCTAGAAATGACCCACATACTGTAGGCTATATTACAACATATTAAAGGTTCTCAAAGTGAAAATGAAGCACTTAAAATCAGAGTCATTGCATTCTTTTAAATGTAATTCTATTCAAGTTTGTAAAATTAAATTACAAATTCGCTACCTCCTTTCAAATTGTGGAATTGAAAATGTATTCGCAATTATGAATGGCGCAAAATCCTGGTATAAAAAAACTGTTAATACTGACAAATGTTATGACTATAAAAATATATACAATTACAAAAAGACCGTCCATAAGGTAACAGTACATCTCATTCCCCATCCTAATAGCGTTAGTTAGCTGCTATATTTTCACCTTAATTAATATTGTACAAATGAGGAAAGAATGTAATCTTGTGCAAATTGCTGAAATAACTTTAACGTTAGTTTATTAACTACGTGTCTGGATGGAAATACTCTACTTCAACAAAAACAACTTGACAGTTTACTCATGACACGCATGCAAAGAGGACAGTATTATAGAGCTGTAACAAATAAACAACACATTAAGAAAAGATGAAGAGCATTTCTATGTCGAGCCAAACGACCATTAATGCCATGGTTAAGTTAACGTTACCTGTGCTATCAGCCACGTTCCCCACCGAGCTCGCCATCTCTCCTTCACTGAGTCCTGTGCGACGATTTAAGACAAGATGTCAAATAGAACGCTCTCGAATTCAGTTAATTTAAAACTAGGTTCGGATATTATTATTGCAAGGAACGCTGAAAGCTTCGGTAAACAGCCTGCGGTCTTCCTGCGGCTAAGCTAACGTAACACTACAGGAGAAAGCGGAGACATTCATGGAATCATACGCGCAAAGAAAACGTCTTAAACTACGTTTTTCTCGACGTTACTTGCTCTAAGAATATATATCTTAAAGTCTTAAACCTTAAATCGAGATTGGTACTAAAATTGGCGAATTTATAATCGATACTTTCACCACTGCGGTCTTTTTAGCTAACAATGACTTTCCAATCTTCACCGAAATGGCGGATGTGACCGGAACTTCTTTTTTGAAGAGGAGGGCGGGAATGTTAAAAAAAATAGGTCCATATAAAAAAAATTGCGTACACTTGTTGTGAAAGCAATTTTGGACAATTGTGCGTTGGTTTATATATCAGATATAGAAAAGATACGGGAGTTTAATCGTCTATATCTGTTTTCCGAGTCCAAGAAATAACTGTTTGTGTATGGCGTAATCTGAAAATAGACTGTTCTTTGGCTTTATGTTCTGTATCATTGCAAACAGCATTGTTCAGATGGGGTGCGGAGGAATACTGCGCGCGGTTTAGGCGGGAACACCACAGATATCACCATACTTTGAACAGCTGATTAATTACAGTACAAGACAATAGTTGTGAACGTTTTCTGAAATATTATGTTAAATATACAAATGTGTCATTATGAATATGCATTAATTAAAATACGAACATTGAACAAATCCAATTTCAAATTGTATGGTTTAATTATACTAACATGTTAGAGATGAATATTTTACAGTGGTTTTTGTGATCTCCTTTAAACACTCCATAATTCATAAAATACTGTCAACAGCCATAAAATAATAATACAATTTTAAAATAATAATTGTTTTGTAGTTTTAGGAATAAAATATTATATAAATCAGATGAATTGAAATATGAACAAACCACTCTGAAAGAAAACTTGGTCTATGTAAATGAAAATAGATGAGAATAATTTCAATAAACAAACAAATCAATAAAAAAATTCCAATAGTGAATATGGTGATGGGATAAAAGTTGGTGTGACATTCAGATCACTAAATGTAAATAAATATTATTGTGACAGTGCTTGTATTTTTATACATTTTTTGGTACTGCGGTTAACATGGATTAAAATACAAGTCATACATTTAAAAATATATATCGTAAATGTTCTTGTACATTTATTGATCATTTTAAAACTGACATGAATAATTGACTTTTTAAAAATAAAGAAACCCTGAGAAAGTCAAGTCAGATACGGAAGAGAGGAAAGAGAGTTCAATCTGGGGTGAAAAAGGGATGAGGGGAGTAAAATGTAGCTGTTTTAATATGTTGTAGAGTGAATTTTCATCAATATTCTGTTATTTCATCAAATTGAATGTCGACATGTTCTTTCAGCTGTTTTTAATTGTATGCACAAAGTGAGTGAACTTATGAATTTTACTCATATGGCTATATGTTTTGGGGTTTGTTTATGTTTGTTTAATAATATATGTTAAAAAATACAAAATAAAAAAATGCTTTTGTAATTGCTAAATTAGAGCATCATTTTTTGATTTTTCTTTCATCAAAACATTTTTCATTTTTTATCTCACCTGAGATACATTTGTTTTGAGCATGATCTCAAAATGTGTATTGGAATAAACCTTTCAGATAACATGCATTCAACTGAAAATATCCCAGTTGGGGACTAACTTTAACTAGGTAATAAAGAAAAAGTAATCTAGGTTTACAACTTTACATTTATTCAATTAGCAGACTATAATGTATCCAAAGCGACTTACAAATGAGGACAATAGAAGCAATCAAAACCAACAAAAGAGACATAATATGCAAATGATATGAAAAGTCTTAGTTAGCTTAATGCAGTACATCTGTTTTTCTTCTTCTTTTTCTTTAGACTACTTGAATTCACAAGACGCTTCTCTTTGTGATTATAATTTGTATTTTTTTTAAATCACAAACGATGGAAAAGTCTTGAAAAATCGGTTCATCACCAATCCAAACATGTTTGAATCCTGAAAGGCAAAATGTCTAGCCAGTCCTCCTGCCAGCAGTCAGCAGAGGGCGAGGATGCATTTGCGACAAAGCTTTGTGTGTATGTGCTTATTTCTAATGCATTGCAGTCAATCTTCCATGTTGCTCTGCCCCTGTACATCTGGAGGGGTTGTGTGGGTAAATAGTGCGTAAATGGTTTAAAGTGCTCAAGTCATCCTCTGTTGCCATTCACAAGGCTCCGTGCTTCCCAAAAGCAAGGGAAGTAAACATAACTGAATAAATTCAGCCTTGCACCCTGCCCCAGCCTCTCTGACTGATTGACATGTCTAAAGGGCTGAGCCTGTGATGTGAGGCTCATTGACTTTTTTCTCTCAAGGGTCTGGGCCAATCTGTATGGGAAAGGGTTGACATCATTGCTAGAAAGGCTGCTTAGAGTGTGTTGATTCAGTGCGATTTTGTCCCACTTTACCCTGCCATACCGCTTGGCTATTGCCTTGGGAAAAGTTATTGTGTACAAATGATGTCATGGCCATGTTTTCGGCGATTGTATCTGACATCTTTTATCTTTGTGCATGCCCAGCTCTGGCCGAGCCAGGTTAGAGCTCCTGTTAAAGGGTCCGGTGTCATCTATCCATGTGCTTTCACACAGCCTCTTGTTATTTTAAGCAACACGTGAATGGAAATAAGGTCACTTGGAAGCATCTATCGAACCTGCTCCCTAAACTGTGGCCACTTCACAACATTTGTTTTGCTCGCAGATCTGATGACCCACATATTTCAGGTCGTATCAGCTCAATATGCCCATAAAACAATGACCGTGTTTATTTGAATCCTGGAGTTTTTAACCAGCTCACACTTTTTATTGTGCTAGTGTGGTGAGGTAAACTGTTGGTTTAGAGTTTGATATTTGCATTGTCATGGTTACTATTGTGTGAGCAGAGCAAATGTGTGCTACCAAAACAGACTGTTTCTCACCATTGCAATGCACCAGACCTCTGTGAGCATTAGCTCCTCTTATGCATATTGCTGTACATGTTTGCGTTTCTCTGAATGAGACTTCAATGCAGTAAATTATACTTTCGTAAAGGTCATAAACCAGTTTTGTGTTTGTAATAGCTAAAGTTTGCAAACATGAGTATTACTCGTACTGAGGGACAGTGGCTGGTACAAACAAGGCCACAATATACTTTCAGCGAAATTGAAGATGTAATATGTGCGGCATTTTGCTCAAAAGATGACCAACACAGAGTTTGTTTTGGTGGTTCAAAACAACTTTCCAATGCAAACTTTCCAGAAAACTTCATGCAAGAAATGTTATCAGGTTCTTTATTTCAGTCAAACACAACTGAAAACATGTATGCAGTGGAGCTGGTGCAAACATCCACATCCCTATGATATTGCTGTGTTCTCACTGCTGTCATTTTTGTTGTGTTATTGAGAGGATGGAGTGCAGCATTTATTTAGATATTCATCTGGTGTCATAATGTTCACAAACAGTATACTGTTGTTCAACCTTTTCAAACTTGCAAAGAACAAAGATGGATTTCACCAAGAGTATACTGTGGCTTTTAGCCACAGTATGAAATAAAAAGTACAAAATAAAAATGAAATAAATATTTATTAGCATGAAATAAAAAGTCATCCTATCAAGTTTCTAAAGACCTTATAGAGAATGTCACGGAAAACTAGGGAGCACCGTGGAAACAATGAGGTCTGGGTCCAAATGCAGGTTAAACTTTAGTTTAATAAACAAAAGGCAGACACAGTTCAAAAATAAATAGCTACAATCAATAATCCAGACAGACAGAGTGGCGGAAGTGTGGTATCTAAATAGTCCATCAGGATGGGCAACAGCTGTGTGTGTGAGTAGGTGCACAGGTGTGTGGAGTTAGGGTAAAGGAGTCCGGGAGGATGGGTGATGGCGACCTCTGGTGGTGAGAGGGAGCAACACAGGGCCCGGTCTCATGACAGGACCCCCCCTTAAAGGAACGGCTTACAGACGTTCCCCAAAACAGAAACCCAAAAGTTCAGGAGGGAGTTGGAAAGGGCGGAAAGAATGGCGGGCCAGGACCGTGTAGCGGCAGAAGGCCTGGAGACGGAGGTAGATAGGGGTGCCAGCAGAGCATGAGGCCAAGGCGGGGCCAGCAGAGCATGAGGCCAAGGCAGGGCCAGCAGAGCAGGAGGCCAAGGCGGGGCCAGCAGAGCATGAGGCCAAGGCGGGGCCAGCAGAGCAGGAGGCCAAGGAGGGGCCGGCAGAGCAGGAAGCCAAGGTGGGGCCAGCAGAGCAGGAGGCCAAGGCGGGGCCAGCAGAGCAGGAGGCCAAGGCGGGGCCAGCAGAGCATGAGGCCAGGGCGGGGCCAGCAGAGCAGGAGGCCAAGGCGGGGCCAGCAGAGCAGGAGGCCAAGGTGGGGCCAGCAGAGCAGGAGGCCAAGGCGGGGCCAGCAGAGCATGAGGCCAAGGCGGGGCCAGCAGAGCATGAGGCCAGGGTGGGGCCAGCAGAGCAGGAGGCCAAGGAGGGGCCGGCAGAGCAGGAAGCCAAGGTGGGGCCAGCAGAGCAGGAGGCCAAGGCTGGGCCGGCAGAGCATGAGGCCAGGGCGGGGCCAGCAGAGCAGGAGGCCAAGGAGGGGCCAGCAGAGCATGAGGCCAGGGCGGGGCCAGCAGAGCAGGAGGCCAAGGCGGGGCCAGCAGAGCAAGAGGTCACCAGGGTAGAGCAGAGAAACACCACTTGAGAGGAGCGGGCACATGAGTGGACTCTGTGGGCTCCCGGACAGGAGCGGGCTCTGTGGGCTCACGGAACGGAGCGGGCTCTGGAGCGGACTCTGTGGGCTCACGGAACGGAGCGGGCACATGAGTGGACTCTGTGGGCTCCCGGACTGGAGCGGACTCTGGAGCGGACTCTGGAGCGGACTCTGTGGGCTCACCGAACGGAGCAGGCTCTGGAGCGGACTCTGTGGGCTCCCGGACTGGAGCGGACTCTGGAGCGGACTCTGTGGGCTCACGGAACGGAGCAGGCTCTGGAGTGGACTCTGTGGGCTCCCGGACTGGAGTGAACTCTGGAGCGGGCTCTGTGGGCTCACGGAATGGAGCAGAGTCTGGAGCGGACTCTGTGGGCTCACGGAACGGAGCGAGCACATGAGTGGACTCTGTGGGCTCAAGGAATGGAGCAGAGTCTGGAGCGGACTCTGTGGGCTCACGGAACGGAGCGGGCACATGAGTGGACTCTGTGGGCTCACGGAACGGAGCGGGCTCTGGAGCGGACTCTGTGGGCTCACGGAACGGAGCGGGCACATGAGTGGACTCTGTGGGCTCACGGAACGGAGCGGGCACATGAGTGGACTCTGTGGGCTCACGGAACGGAGCGGGCACATGAGTGGGCTCTGTGGGCTCCCAGACTGGTGCGGACTCTGGAGCAGACTCTGTGGGCTCACGGAACGGAGTGAACTCTGGAGCGGGCTCTGTTGGCTCACGGAACGGAGCGGAGCGGAATCTGGAGCGGACTCTGTGGGCTCACGGAACGGAGCGGGCACATGAGTGGACTCTGTGGGCTCACGGAACGGAGATGCATCGTGGAAATTAAAATCACCCACAATTAAGACTTTATCTGCATCCAGCACCAAGTCTGATAGAAAATCACAAAATTATTTAATGAAGTCTGTATGGTGCCCTGGTGGCCTGTATAGAGTTGCCAGGACAAACATCACAGGGGATTTATCATTAATACGTTTTTCTCTTGATAATGTTATATGAAGCACCATTACTTCAAAGGAGTTATACATAAGAATCAGAATCAGAAGAGCTTTATTGCCAAGTGTGTTTGCACACACAATGAATTTGTCTTGGTGTTAGGAGTTTCCAGTACAGAAAGTACAAACATAGTTCAGAAAACATTTAATTAAGGTAATAAAAACACGAATAATGAAGAGAATAGACAATAATTATGAATAACAACAGTAATAAAATGAAAATATACAGAAAAGAAAAATGACCATAGACAAAACTGTGAATGTGCATGTGTCCTATGTACAGATGAAGGTTTGATGAGGTTTATTTACAGATGTACAGTACTGGGGTGTGTTATGTGTTGTTTTGGTGCTCAGTGCTCTGTAGAACTGACCAGAGGGCAACAGTTGAAAGATAGAGTGAGCTGGGTGTGAGGGGTCCAGAGTAACTTTCTTAGCCCTTTTCCTCATTCTGGAGGTGTAAAGGTCTTGGAGGCTGAGCAGAGGGGCACCGATAACACTCTCAGCAGTCCTGACTGTCCGTTGTAGTCTTCTGATATCTGTTTTGGTAGCTGAACCAAACCAAACAGTTATAGATGAACATAGGACAGTCTCGATGATGGCAGATTAAAACTATTTCAGCAGCTCCTGTGGCAAGTTGAACTTCCTCAGCTGGTGAAGGAAATATAGCCTCTGCTGGGCCTTTCTCGCAATAGAGTCAATGTGATTGTCCCACTTCAGGTCCTGAGAGATGGTGGTTCCCAGGAATCTGAATGACTTTACTGCAGTCACAGTGCTGTTCATGATGGTGAGTGGGGGGAGAGCAGGGGGATTCCTCCTGAAGTCCATGATCATCTAGACTTAAAGCCTGTCTTTTGAGAATTTGGTGGGCGTTAATTTCACCCCGGACGGCAGGTTTGGGAGAGCCGCGGACAACGCCGTTGAGTTCCCCTCGGACGTCGGGTGTGAGTGAGCCATGGACAGCGGGCGTTAATTTCCCCGCAGACAGCGAGCATGGGAGAGCGGCTTTGAGTTCCCCACGGACGGTTGGCTTGAATGATGAGAGACTGGCAAACTTGACTCCAGAGCTACAAACGACCTCAAGTAAGCGGCGGCGTCCATGCCGCGAGGGAGAAAACGGGAAAAACTAAAACTGACTCAAACGGAAATAAAACTGGGGAGAAAGGACGCCGCATACTTATTTTGTTAGGTCTGCTGTTCTGTCACAGGAGAAACGAGGAGATGCAGGAGAGTACTTCAAACTGATAATTTAATGATAACAAATGTAGGTACAGACACACGGGAAATCAGGGATGACATTTAACAGTGGCCGGGAAGACAGGGAAACACAGGACTTATAAACCGGGAGAAAACTAGATAATTAATCAAACACAGCTGGGAACTAATCAGGTAAATGAATTGGATCAGGAAAACCAAATATGAGCACGAGAGGAAGAGAAACACTAGACACAGGGAGACAGGACTGACAGATTTTCACCAACTGTGCAATAAAATGGGTGAAAAAAATCTCAGACATTACTGGGTTTAGAGATAATCGTAAAAATGTACTATTACCCACAATGTTAGGTGTTCTCTGTAATCTAATGTTCTCTGCTGTTTTTTGCCTGCAGTGGTTTGTTCTGTAGATCCTCTGATTCAGCTGTTTGCAATGGTGTCTCCTGCACGAGACACCGTTATTAAAGCGTTCCCTTCCTTGCATGCATTTTTGGTTTTGGCAGTGACTGGACTATTGAGCATGCCCATAATAATCCATTGATCCCCAACCAAATCTACAGCATCAATAATTCTACTGTGGAAATTTTACAAAATAGAAAGTGGATACTCTTGACTCTAGATGTATTTGCATGTCAGAGTCAAATATTCTGTAACTTACATAACTATGTGTGTATCACAGGTTGTTTGCTAGCTCGCCTAAGTCACAAGAATTCCTCCTTTAACTCTCAATGATATTGCAATCTCCAGATATAACTCACTGTAAATTTGCTCGATTTGAGGCATTATTTATTTATAGCCAATGGTCATGCTGCACAAAGTTTAATACTTGGGCTTTTTGCAGTCTGTTCAAAACCCACTAATGAAACCTTTCCTTATGACTTCATGCTGAAAAGATGTTGCTCTCAGGGTCTTGGGAATGTGTCCTTCTCACTATTTTTGTTTTATCAGCTTTCTACAGGCTCTTTCAAACTATCCTTATAATGGATAACCCTCAAGCAAAGATGTGGGGATTATACTTGACACTGTAAAACCATTTCCGCCCCTCATTAACCATTTCATTGTTAATTAAAAATCTCTGCTTCAACATAGATTATTTGGAAAGCACAATGCCCTGTTCTCGTCTCACTATGATATTGTTTACACCACAGATAACTTGAACTTCATTAGTGCGACTCTTAGTCAAAGGTCAGAGCTATAATTCAGCCGTCATGTTTTGACTTGACAAATCACATTATATCTGAGCTCACTGCCAAACTGTTACTAGAGGAGGAAGAAAACCCACAGCAGCTGCGCGTTCTTAAATATCAGGTGCTCTGTGTTTGATTCATGCTTGGAGCCTGTAGTTAATGCACATGTCAGACGGTTTACTCATTGTATAGCCTCATTCTTTGTGGTCACATTGTGTTTGCCTAAACAACAAAGGTATGTGGAAAAAGGCAGCCTTTTAAATTCAAGTTTTCTCTGAAGTCCACATAATTTTTATCCCTTTAGAACGGGGGACTGTGATATTTCTTTTAGATTCACAAACTGTAATGTGCATTTGCTTCAAGCAGTTGTTGTGTGTCTAGACTACAAACATCTTAAGCTGAACATCTTTGAGTGATACCTCTACAGCTCCATGATTTACAATATATACTGTATGAAGAACAGTATAGCATTCTCCACAGTTAGGGTACAAAGTTGATCAGTAACTACTAAACAGTATTTGACCCCAAACTGTCAATATTCTTCTCTTATTTTTAATAAGATTCTTTGGTCACACTTTATTTTAAGTTCCAATTCTCGATTTTAACAAACCATTAACTATGATCTTTGTCTCAATAAACTCCTAATTTGCTGCTTATTAACAGCACTACAAAAAATACTTTTCTTACTTAGATTTTTTGTCTTGTTTTCAGCCAAAATATCTAAAAACTCTTAAATCAAGGAGGATTTTCTAGACAAGTAAAACTTATTGTCTTGTTTTCAGGAAAAACATGTCAAAATTACGTGATATTTTGCTTAGAACAAGCAAAATAATCTGCCAATTGGGTAAGCAAAATAATCTTATTTCAAACAGAAAACAAGACAATACATTGGCAGATTATTTTGCTTGTTTCAAGCAAAAACTCACTTAATTTCTACATGTTTTTTCTGAAAACAAGACAATACTTTTTTCTTATCTAGAAAATCCTTCTTGATTTAAGAATTTCTAGATATTTTGGCTGGAAACAAGACAAAAAATCTAAGCAAGAAAAGCATTTTTTGCAGTGAGTTTGCAAGGTAGGCGATTACAGATGTAGAATATGGTCATGCAGAATATGTGCTTTATATGTACTAATAAACGGGTAATATGTTATTAAAATGAATGCTAATAAGCAATAAATTAATAGTGAGAATTTGTCCCTATACTAAAGTGTTACCAATTATTTGAATGTGTTTTGATTATTACAGTGTTGTTAATGTCAGTTCAGTGGTAGAACATAATGAAATAATATACATCAGGGCTTTGTACTGTATTTAAACCACACTAGTGCTGTGCAACAGGGTTGGAAAACTCATATAAAAAATGCATGTACATAAAAACACTAGGTGCATCCTAAATGGCGTGCATGCACTATACCATCTATTTTGACTAAAAGTGTGAGTAATGCATTCACACAGAAAATGTCAGAAGTAAAAAGGGCACTTAAATACCCAAATTATGCAACTTATAGTCCCTATTTTCCAATGATGAAACAGAGAACTGTATATTTAGTCCAGCTGAAAACACTTGTTCAGTGAGTGTCAGGAGCACTGTTCCCTCTAAACTGGGATTATTCATGTGAAGCAAAGCTGAATTTCTGCATCATTTCTCCAGTTTTCACTGTCACATGATCTTCAGAAATCATTCTAATATGCTGATTTATTATGATTGTTGAAACGGTTGTGCTGCTTAATATTTTTTGAAACATGTGATACTTTTTTTATTTGATTCTTTGATGAATACAAAGTTTAAAAGAACAGCATTTATTCAAAAATTTTTTTTAACAATATAAGTCTTTACTATCAACTTTTATCCATTTAACACATCCTTGCTGAATAAAAGTATCACTTTCTTAAAAAATAAAAATGGACTGACTCCAAAAGTAGTGCATATTGAAACACAAAATTCAAACTTTTAATAATCACTGTTCTTAACTTTTTTATTTATCAAAGAATCCTGAAAAAACATCACAAGTCCCAAACAATATTTAGCAGCAAAACTGTTTCCCACATAGATTATAAATCATAATATTATAATTATTTCTGAAGATCATGTGACACTGAAGACTGTAATGATGTAATTATGCTGACAATTCAGCTTTGCTTCACAGGAATAAATTATATTTTAAAGAATATTAAAATATATTTTTTATTTTAAATTGCAATAATATGTCAAATAGATACAGAATTGATGAGCATAAGAAACGTGTTTAAAAAACTTTAATCCTGAAAGATTACAAATTCTATTTAAATGGTTTAATTTAGATTCTTATTATCCACGTCCTGACTCAATGTATAACTGTGCTTTGTCTCAATCAAGTCATGTTGACTGCCAGACGTTGATTTGTGTGAACCCCTGGCAGACGTGGATTCGTTTTAGGTTGATTGAATTAGTGTCTATGCATTTGATTATGTTGATGAGATTAGAACCACGGGAAGTCTGGTAACAGATGTTGATTCAAAGAACCCTTGCCAGACGTGGATTCGTTAGGTTTATTGCCCTCAGAGGCTTGCTTTGTTTGATGTTTGTCTCCACCTCAAAAAAGTCCCTCCTCCAAAAATACCTATAAGACAACCTGTAAATTACTTAAGAAGGAGATTTTCGATGACTACAGACACCAAGGACATGTCATAGAATAAAGAAATTCTGCTGACAATCCAATCCGAAGTCTCCTGGTCTTCTGAGTTTTCTACTTTAGAAGAACAGAGTTTTCAACAGATGGTGCCGTGACCCGGATAGAGTTCCAGCTTCCTCACCTGAAAAACTTCAAGCTCAAACAAAGATCTGCATCTTTTGGAATCCAGCGAAACTTCAAGCTGAACAAGGATTCCCAGACTGAATTTTTCTCTCAACCAAGGGTTCTGGTGATTGGCTGTCTCTAATCCAAAATAACCTAAGACCAGTGTATCCTCTGTGCCGTCAGAGAAGAGTTAACATACATCTGTAGGGGTTGTTTAACTAAAAGTTATCCTCTGTTTCAGGCAGTGAAGGTTAGCATTTCATGCTAATAATTTTGGTTTATCCTCTGTTCTTGTAGGCAGGGACGTTTATCCTCTGTTTCAGGCAGGAAGAGTTTATCCTCTAAAGATTTTTATTTTAGAGATGAGTTTAACCTCTAAAGTTTTTTATTTTAGAGATGAAAGTATCCTCTGTTCTTGTAGGCAGGGACGTTTATCCTCTGTTTCAGGCAGGAAGAGTTTATCCTCTAAAGATTTTTATTTTAGAGATGAGTTTAACCTCTAAAGTTTTTATTTTAGAGATGAAAGTATCCTCTGTTCTTGTAGGCAGGGACGTTTATCCTCTGTTTCATGCAGGGAAGAGTTTATCCTCTAAAGTTTTTATTTTAGAGATGAAAATATATCCTCTGTTCTTTCAGGCAGGGAAGATTTGGGGCATTACGTGCTAAAAATGAGTTATCCTCTGTTTCAGGCAGGGAAGGTTAGCATTACGTGCTAATTTTTGGTTATCCTCTGTTGTTTCAGGCAGGAAGGTTTTTTGGCATTTACGTGCTAAAAAACAAGTGTACCCTCTGTTGATCAGAGAAGTGTTTGTTTTGTTTGTGTGGTAAAGAAGAAACTTACAAAATGGTTAGAATGAATGCTAGGCTGATTCCAACCACAGAAAAGATGGGTCTTACGACTCCGTTGTGGTCAGATAGTGAATTCAAAACACTGTTAGGGGAACAAATGGACCTAATAGTCACTGAAAAAGTTAGACAAAAACTAACGCAGAAATATGAGATTCATCCAGACAAGACTTGGTCGGTAGATGAGTGTAAAAAGGTACTAGGGCGGTATTCGTAAGAACAATGTGAAAGGCATTATCTGTTGTCACAGAGAATTCAGTGTAACGCTAGCGACACAACAGTCTCAGCGTAATTCAGAGCTAGAGAAACAGAACGATGAACTCCGTGCTAGAATATCCACTTTGACTAAGAAATTGAACCTCAAGAAAGCTGGAGCCAAAACTGATGTGGGAGTTAGTCAGCCTGATAACCCTGATTTACAAGCATTCTCTGAAACAGATGTAGCTCTCAATCAGTAACTGATGTGCCTGTAAATTCAGTCAATGTTGAGGAAACTGATAGTGTTCCTCCCAATTCTTCTGTTGTGCAAATACAAACTGTTGCCAACGCTTTATGTCCTAAAGATATAGAGACTATCTCAGAGTTTACCGCAGCAGCACACACACATTTAACTGAATTTAGAAGAACATTGATCTCAAGAGGGTAGAAGCTTATCCAACAGGGCGTGATACACCTGCACATACTGCTAAATGTCTTGTCACTGATTTCATTCCCAGATGGGTATTTCCAGATTGCATTGACTCAGATCAAGGTACCCACTTCACAGGACAGGTAGTCAAGGAAGTGTCTAGAATGTTGAAGATTAAGTGGAACCTTCACTGTCCCTATAGGCCACAAGCATCAGGACAGGTTGATCTTAGAAATGCTGATGTGCACATTGTTTCAGATGCCCTGATCGCTTACTGTGAAAACCTCACAAAGGCAGTGCAGAGTGCCAAAGAGAGAGTTGAGTCGTGTTGGCAGACTCCACCAGAAGGTGGACACACAATCGTCCCAGGTCAATGGGTCAAGATAAAGGCCATTAGAGCCGTGGACCACATCAAGTGATGTTGATTACAGCAGCTGCAGTAATGTGTCAGGGAAGAAAAACTTGGACTCATGTGTCACACTGTAGGTTGTTCCTCCCCTGCAGGGATAGGATAGGGCAGACACAAGAACCAGTGAGGAGCCCAGGGAAGAACAAGCAACAGGCTTCGGGGCCAACCCTGCGGTGAAGATTTCCTCATAGGCCTTTCCTCCATTAGTCCATCCTTTCCTCACTGTTCTTTAGGTGTCGCAGGAATTGAGAAATAGGGAAAGAAGGAACAACCATAGCAGACTATATTTTGAACAGAGGATACAACCCTAATGTTTGCAGACTCTACAAATACTGCGCTGTGCCGTTGGTCTCTCTTGTTTGTGTTTCTTTCTTCCTCTGTGCAGATACCACTTGATGGCTGTCCTGAGATCCATATGCACCGCCCTTCTCACCTGCGGATGAAGCCACAACCTCTAGAAAACAACCAGACCCATTGTCGAGCCAACTATCACACAAGAACGAGAAAAGAAAGAAGAAAGAAGAAAAAAATAAAAATACACAACGCAGAGACTCACATACGATCTTTCAGCAAAATTACACCAGATGACTGAAGATAATTCTTCATGGTTCGGAAACTTGTTAGTATCAAGTGTTTTCTTTCAGCAAATGACGCCCGCCTCTCACGAGGAAATGACAGTTACAACCAGAAAAGATTATTACCCGTAAGAACTTCACGGACCCTAATTGCATGTTTTGTTTCTGTGTCAGCATGCAATTACATATAAGCAACACAGAACATGTACTATGTGCCTGTAACAGATTACAAGTTACAAGAATTAACTTTTAAGTGTCTAAATTTGTATTTTGTGAGAGTTATTAGAACTCTCAAAGGGGGAATTGAAAGATTACAAATTCTATTTAAATGGTTTAATTTAGATTCTTATTATCCACGTCCTGACTCAATGTATAACTGTGCTTTGTCTCAATCAAGTCATGTTGACTGCCAGACGTTGATTTGTGTGAACCCCTGGCAGATGTGGATTCGTTTTAGGTTGATTGAATTAGTGTCTATGCATTTGATTATGTTGATGAGATTAGAACCACGGGAAGTCTGGTAACAGATGTTGATTCAAAGAACCCTTGCCAGACGTGGATTCGTTAGGTTTATTGCCCTCAGAGGCTTGCTTTGTTTGATGTTTGTCTCCACCTCAAAAAAGTCCCTCCTCCAAAAATACCTATAAGACAACCTGTAAATTACTTAAGAATGAGATTTTCGATGACTACAGACACCAAGGACATGTCATAGAATAAAGAAATTCTGCTGACAATCCAATCCGAAGTCTCCTGGTCTTCTCTTCTGAGTTTTCTACTTTAGAAGAACAGAGTTTTCAACAATCCCAAGCTTATGAACTGCAGTGTATTATACAGTGAAAAAAAACGTAGGTAACCTAAAATGTACATCATTTAGTTAAAATCAAGGGTAAAATCAAATAAAAATAGCATATTGAAGTTAAACGTTTCACACTTTTTAGTGTGTGCTGTACAGGTCTGGTTTAAAGAATGCTTTTGCTCAGGTGACCGAAATGTTCGCCCAATAGAGAAAAGTTTTGCCTAGCAAGAATAAAAATTAGAGGGAACATTGGTCAGGAGTTCAAATATTCTTCGTCATCTCCTAACAGAATCCTGATTGACTTTACTACACCTTCCACCCGAGGACAACACTCACAGTCTCATGGTGTCAGAGATGTAACTGTGGGTGTATAACCTCCGAGTAGCATAACTTGTCTCCACCCAATCATAATGGCTGTATTACAATCATAGACACATTTGCCACTCCTCTACCTCAGGGAAAACTGTTAGGGCATCACATTTGTCAGGTTTAGATAAAAACGTGTTTAGGCCAAAACTTTTTATTGAGATCTTTACAATTGTAGAGTTGCATAATTAAACAATGAACTTTCTGCTCAAATTCAGTCAGAGAAAGACTGCAAACGGCAAACTCTTTTTGTCTGCATCTCTGTTGTTTTTGTGACACGCTCTTTTGGTAACAGGTTTGTCTTTCTGTGAGGTTGAGAAATACTGTCTGTTTCACTTGACGTGCTTTCAAATGATCATTTCCAGCAGTGTTACGGCTGAACTGCAGTGAAAGCCCAGAGAGGCATGTAGTCTGTTCAGACAGGATTACAAGTGCTGACTACAGCTTTACAGCACCAAAGACATTTAGTGATCAGTGCTGTCTCGTTATGTTCTTGAATCATTTCAGGGAAGGTTTAAAAAGGTTCATTTCTGAAAGAAACATTCCCAGTTTATTCTGTGCATGGTTTGTTCTGGCCCTTTAAACGAAGGTAAATAATGGTATACCTGCAGTGCCAAGACTCCACAGTAACCTCTTTGATGGCATCGAGACTGCCGTGCTTGGCTGATGATCTCCACCTCCTCCAATTATCCACTTATTAAAGCCATACATGTCTTCAGAAATTATTTGATAATGATTTCACAACACTGAGCATTTAGCTGAAATAAGCAATGTTGTGGAATTACTGTAATTACATGTAAAAGAATGAAGTAATTTAATTACAAAATCAGTGTAACTGTAATCTGTTATAGTTACTGAGAAAAATGTGTAACTAAATTAGTTACTTGGGAAAATGTTAAGGATTACAGGGTTTCATCTGAATATTTCCACACACATACAGATATGATTGATTTATTTTTTCCCCAAAGTGCATTGACTGCTCTAAAATATGAGACAACAATTTTTCAGGAGTTTAGTACGTATTTATTCTTTGGCATGACTGAGAGGCTATATAGCCCCGCTTCCATTTACAGAACCTGCTAAGCTCCTGTATGGTTCTTCAGCAGTTCTTTGGCATGACTGAGGGGCTATATAGCACCGCTACCATTTACAGAACCTGTAAAGCTCCTGTATGGTTCTTCAGCGGTTCTTTGGCATGACTGAGGGGCTATATAGCACCGCTACCATTTACAGAACCTGTAAAGCTCCCGTATGGTTCTTCAGCGGTTCTTTGGCATGACTGAGAGGCTATATAGCCCCGCTTCCATTTACAGAACCTGCTAAGCTCCTGTATGGTTCTTCAGCGGTTCTTTGGCATGACCGAGGGGCTATATAGCACCGCTACATATACAGAACCTGTTAAGCTCCTGTATGGTTCTTCAGCGGTTCTTTGGCATGACCGAGGGGCTATATAGCACCGCTACATATACAGAACCTGTTAAGCTCCTGTATGGTTCTTCAGCGGTTCTTTGGCATGACTGAGGGGCTATATAGCACCGCTACCATATACAGAACCTGATAAGCTTCTGTAAGGTTCTTCAGCGGTTCTTTGGCATGACTGAGGGGCTATAGCACGTTACCATATACAGAACCTGATAAGCTTCTGTATGGTTCTTCAGCGGTTCTTTGGCATGACTGAGGGGCTATATAGCACCGCTACATATACAGAACCTGTTAAGCTCCTGTATGGTTCTTCAGCGGTTCTTTGGCATGACCGAGGGGCTATATAGCACCTAACATATACAGAACCTGTTAAGCTCCTGTATGGTTCTTCAGCGGTTCTTTGGCATGACTGAGGGGCTATATAGCACCGCTACCATTTACAGAACCTGTAAAGCTCCCGTATGGTTCTTCAGCGGTTCTTCAGCGGTTCTTTGGCATGACTGAGGGGCTATATAGCACCGCTACCATTTACAGAACCTGCTAAGCTCCTGTAGGGTTCTTCAGCGGTTCTTTGGGGTGATTAAGGTGCTATATAGCACCACTGCCATACAAAGAACTTGTTAAACCCCTTTAAAGGTTCTTTTCCAGCCAAAGAACCACTGTTGGTGCTGTTTAGCAGTGCTGTTTATTTTTGTTGAAGAAATACAATGCAATATGGCACCTCTTAGCACCATTTGACAAAAGTGGTTGGCCTATGACTATGAGCCAAGAACCACTTTTAGTGCTATATAGCACCATTTGTTTGAGTGTATAATTTCCTATTTGGGTTTATGTATACGCTTTATTTTTTTAAGTTGAATAGTTTTTTCCAAGGATTTGTTAGATGTCATTGTTATAGCTGTCATTTGCAAATATTTGATTTAAAAAATAGTATCATAATAACTATATCTTGTTATGATTTTGAATCTGTATCTGTAATTTCAGAACAATCTCAAAGTAAAAAGTGGTGCTGAAGTCAGATTTTGTGGTAGCTGTTTAAAATTAAATTATTGTAATCTTAATTCAAGTGAAGAAGGATATAGAAAGTCTGATAGTGTTGAGTGCTACTGTAAGGATAACCCTGCCGGCTTTAAATGTTTCAAAATGATTAACAGTTAAAAACATTCATAGAAATGCATGTGATCAAATGCAATCAGTTACTTTAATAAAGTAATCGAAATAGTTACATTACTTGTTACATTTGATCTGTAACCTATTAAATTTCCAAAGTAATCTTCCCAACACTGGATACAAGCTCTACTGTATTCTGTTTCCTCCACCAAGCCAGTGCTGTGACTCATTCCCATCAGAAAGTCATTCACTTCTGCTTCTCTTCCAGACAAGTGATCAGTACACTTACCCTCGGCCCCCTCTTCAATTACATAACCGGCCCACCTTGCAAGGCAAGAGCAGCAGGGGAACAATGTGTTCAGTCAGTGGCTCATCCCAGTAAAGAGTGCAGAAATCACCCGTTTATTTGCCCAAGGACAATACTGTCCTGTTTAATCGGTTCAGCCGTTAATTATCTTCTCTTATCGCGTTGTTTGTTAGCAGTTTTGAGTGTCACTAGTATTGTATTGTTGCCCTAATTCACCAGATCCCTTCATAAACTTTGAGAGCTTGAGAAACACCTTTGTACCTCACTTAACTGGTATAACGCATCGCTGGTCAAATAAACTAGTTACGAGACAGATTGTCAAAACCATAGAAACTTAGTCACACATCTGGTGTTTGAACCTCGTTGGTTTAGCAGTAGAGAAACTTCTTATGTAGAAGTTTGATTCAGTTGCATGTTCCCTTTTAGGTCATGCTCCTGGGTTCCCCGGGGTACCAGAATATATTTGAAAATTGTGCTTTTATTCTACAAACAATAGCCATATCACCCTGCAGCCCGAGACCGGTTGCCCACTGAAGCTAAGCAGGGTTGAGCTGGTCAGTACCTGGATGGGAGCTCCTGGGAACACTATCACTGCTGGAAGAGGTGTTAGCTTTCCTGTAGCTCAACTGGTAGAGCATGGCGTTAGCAACACCAAGATCATGGGTTCGATTCCCAGAGAAAGCAAGAGCTGATAAAATGTAGAAACTGTAACTTGAATGCAATGTAAGTCACTTTGGATAAAAGCGTCTGCTAAATGCATAAATGTAAATGTAGTGAGATTAAAAAAGCGTTATATAAATGCAACAAATTAATTAAACTAAAGGGTAGAGTCTGGAGCAACTTTACAACTCACAAAGTGCATGAAAATAATTGTGGAACAATTCTAGCACTACTTGTGATAAGGAGATATTTGATTAAAACAATACCATAATCTTTTTTTCTGTTGTTTTTTTACGCATTTCTGCCTCAGATCCTTCCTCTGGGTATTATACACACATTCTATACAAACATTTAAAAGGCACATCCTCATAATGGATTGCACATTTACTAATTAGCATCATCACACTAATTAACAGGAATGAACTATCCACAGAAGGTAATCCCCCAATCAGAGCAGATTCACATCAGATCATCACGTATCAGAAAACACACACTGCAGAAGCACACAGAAAACCACCATCATAACTCTTCAAGGGAAAAATCCTCGTACCTTTCGGAAACAGACTTTTCAAATAAAAAATCAATGTTACCACTTCTTGAATTCAGATCAATCTTTTCCAAGAAAAAGGTAAGATGACATTTGGTTTCATTCACAAAAATGTCTTGCAACAGGTCTCTTTAGATCCTTTCCATTGATTGCACTTCTATGTTCTGTGATCCTTTCCTTTAATGAACGGGATGTTTCACCAACAAAAATTGTATTACATGGACTATATAATTATAGTTATATAATCGAATTATATAAATCACATTATTTGTCTTGCATGTTATAAAACTCTTAATAAAAAAATGACTTTTATTATCAGGACGATAACATTTTTTATTTGTAAATTCCCAATTAACACAATCGCCATATTTAAATTGACCCAATAAAACCTGACCTGTAAGGGCACTTTGGAACGCGTATTTCAACTCTATTCCTTATATATAGCCATTTTGTGTGTAACTTATGTGTCTTTATTAAATATCCCATTACGCTTTAGATCATCTTTCAAAACGTGCCAATACTTCAATAAAATATCTTTAATGTTATTTGTCTTTGGGGAATATGTAGAACAAAAAATAAGGTCTGGAGGTGTTTAGAGTTCACAATCATATCTCGACTTTTAAGATCTACTTTCTTAACCGCCTTACATATCCTCCAAACGTTCTTTGAATTAGATTTCGCTCTTTCTTAAATTCATCATCATCTTCACAAATCCTTTTCATTCTGGCTAATCGGTAAACCTTTGTTCAAGGCCACCGGATGATAACGCTGCATGGAGAAGAGTCTTTCTATCTGTAGGTTTCGTTATAGTGAAGATGTTAAAATTGTTCCCCTTCTTTTAACATTTAAATCTAAAAACTGAATTTCATCTCTACTATAATTCATTGTAAATTTTAGCCCCAATAACTTACTGTTTAAAAATGATACAAAACCCAAAAGGGTAGTGACTGAACCTGTTGTATTGGTATAATAAAATGTCTCCTTATCACAAGTAGTGCTGGGATTTTCCCTCACATTCTACAAACTAAAAGATCCACATAAAAATAGACTGAAACCAAAGATATACATTTAATGAAGTGCATCTATTTCAGATATCTAAGTCCAGAACAAGAAACTATATGTGTGTAACCACAGTTATACTATACATTTAGTCTTTTAGCATATGCTTTTATCAAAGCGACTTACAAATGATGAATCAATCAAAACCAACAAAAGAGCAATGATATGTCAAGTCTGGGTTGGTTAAACACAGTACACTTACACAGAAATATAAGAGTTTAAAATTGTACCTTTTTGGGTACAACAGTTTGTCCCTGGAGCAGTACCCTTAAAAGGACATATCTTTTTTACCCCATTAGTAGCTTAGAGTAGTAATACATACCCTTAAAAGGACATATTTGTACCTTTTTTTAACCCATTAGTACCTTATAGTATTAATACATACCCTTAAAGTATTAATATGTACCTATTAGGGGTAAAAAAGGTACAAATATGTCCTTTTAAGAGTACCGCTCCAGGGACAAACTGTTGTACCCAAAAAGGTAAACATTTTTCTGTGTGTAGCAAGGTTTTTTAGTCAAATAGATAGCAAAGAAAATGAATAGAGGACGCTAGAATTATAGGGTAATTTTGTAATATGTTTAAAAAGAAAAAAAGAAGATAGAATAGAAAACAATGAAGACCGTTGAACATTGCATCATGTTGTAATGACATATGGCGATACTTTTGGGAAACGCACCCCGGAAAACCTTTACAACCGCAATCCATCACATCCGAACATCATGTTTTGCACAAGCAAGCTCCATTCACCTTTTTTAATGTAAAAAAGTACTTCACTCCATCTGAAGTTTGAACACGTAATGCTGAGTAAATTCACTGTTATGGGTGATATATGGTGCTCCAGCCCTTTTCCTCCTCATCCTGTTTATGTTCCTCAACACGGTAGAAATATCAGGAAATAGGGTCAGATTTACAAAAGCCAATAGAGGCAGTAATCTATTGTCAGCAGATGAAACATTGATGGACCAAGTCCATTTTAATGACGGGTCAAGAAACTAAAAGTAGAGTTTCTCATCACAATAGTGAGACCAGTGTCAGTTTATTCTGAGGATTGTCCTTGAGTCTGTGTGCTATATCCGACTGATGTTCTGTGTGTGTTGTCTACATTCACAGCACAACTGTGGCCTGGTTTCTTGCGTCTATGAGAACAGGAGAGAGAGGAAATCGGGTTGGCTGAAAGCAACTGTGGAAGTGTCTTGAAAGGAAGCCAGAGGAAAGGGCGTTAAACAGCTCCATCACAGAGTACAATTAAAACCCCAGACAGGTTCATATTCCCTTATAAATCTGACAAACACATCACTAGCACATGACTTGTACAGAAATATGCCCTAGACTGTGCAATAAAACACAATGTAGTTGTGTATAACATCTATTACACAATGCCATCAAATGTGAGTGTACACACTCTCTCTCTCTATATATATATATATATATGGGTTTCTTTTAAGACAGGTGATTGTTTGGGTGGGTAAAATCGGGCAGCTTCCAATAGCTCAGCAGCTGTTAGGGTTAAGTTAGGGTTAAGTTTAGGCTTAGGTTTTGTTAACCCATCACTCTCACTACATGGGTCAGCTCTACTTTAATCTACACCACAGTTTATTTCTGCTATTTTTATGCATCTTTAAATTCCAGCAACACACGCTGTTCTCTAAAAAAGACGTTTTAATATCCCATTACACAAATAGTTTTGACTTGACCCTGTGATCATTTAGACAACTAAGAAGCAAATTGTATATAATGTGATTTATGGTGGGTATACTGATTTCAATCCTGTCTACGAATGCATTTCTATTCCAGGGAGAATAAATAACTTGATTTGTGTGTTATTACTTAACTCCAAAACTTGAGCTGAAGTGAAAGTATGTACTGTACTGTATAAAGTAATACTGCACGGTGTGTAAGTGTTTTGAACATTTGTTGAAACAGGATCAAAAGCGGTTATGTAATTGTTTGGGTGGGTGTGAACGTTTTAGGGTGCAGGAAACTGGCAACATTTTACACGTTTCTGTCATCTCACGGCTGATATGTGCTTTCCTTTTGGTCTTAATGGGTACTCTCACGACACTTTTATGATTGCTACATCACAGAGTGTTTACTAAAACAATTAAACCTCTTGCTGTTAATCATTAGCCACTGATTTTGATTTTGCCGCGCTGGTCTGTGTCCAGCTGTGACTGATGGGGTCTTTAGAGTTTGTCCACAGATTTAGGTGCACACAGGGGACTCATCAGTGGCCAAGCCTGACCCTTACACTGTCCTGGGGTCAAAGAAGCCTTAGCAGGTCATGATCTTTACCTTATCAAGTATCAGTTTAGCAGACAGTGTGTCTGAGCTGTAACAGCCATTCAGCTGTATTACTACTGTCTTTCATATAGCTTTTATTGAATTTAATTACAGTTACGCAATCATCTCTTTTGACTGACCTCCTATAATAAAAACAATATTGATATATTATTTTATTTGTCTTAATGATCCTAAAATAAAAAGTCAGAAAACACTGTAGTGCCCCATTAAAGGAATGATGTAATACAGTAATACTATACCAGTACTGCAATACTGGGTCATTTCCACTTTTTGCTTGTTGTGCATTTCATTGACAGTGATAGACATCTGATAGGAACTAACTGTGTTAGCTGTATTCAAACCATGAACCACATGGATGCTAAAGCTGTATTAATAATACATGCAAAGTATCACCACGATACTCAAAATTGCCGCAGTTCTACACTTAAATAACAATATATGTATGTATTTTAGACTCCATGTCCATATTTCCAGTTACTGCATGTTTTAGCTGTTCCCAAGAAATACATCAATGATATTAAACTATATAAAATACTTAATATCTGGAGATAATATCGTAGTGAACCGCATTCATAGAATGAGGAAGGCAAGTGGACTATACTACAGAAAACTACAAGTACACTTTATAAATAGTACTTGTCACATGTTTGGACGCATTATGTGATTTTAAAATGTTTTTAATGAAGTCTCTTATGCTCACCAAATGTGCACTATTGTAGTTAGTGCTTGCGAGTATAACACCGCATACGTTTTTCTCCAGAACAGAGGGAGAGTAAGAAGACCACCCTGCTGAAGTGGACCCTCCTCGCTCGCTTTGGTTTAATTGCATGTGCGGTGCTTGTTAAATGAACCTGTCCCATTGTCTGGGATCCCATTGGTCCTAGGGGCTGTAGAGAGGGTCTTTGATGTGCACTGAATGAATGAAAATAAAGAGGTCCATCCAGGGAAGTATTCGCTCCAAATTCTATTTACCTCATTAATCAAGAGTAAGTCTGGTTAAGATTACAGCTTGTCTGCAGCTTTTATGGGAGGTCTTGCACAGATAATAAAAGGGGCGTGACTCTTGTTTTGGATGAGCTTCATCCTGTTTAAAGAAAAGCAGTGAAAACATCCTGTCACGAGTTAGGTGCATTGATTTGACATCATGCTGTTCAGATTTATACACTACTTGTCTTGAAGAAGTGTGAGATTTCCATAAAAATGGACCCAAACCAGATCTAGTAACCAGAATGTCATTGAGACTTCAGGATGGACTCTTGACTTGGGCCAGTAAGTAAATACCTAATAAGCACCCAAAACACCCTAGCAACTTCTTGGAACACCTTAGCAACCAAGTAAGTTAGTCTTGCTCAAGCAAGCACAACTGATATTTAGGGCCAGATTTACTATCAACTAGCACCAGTGCAAACCCTCTTTTGGTGTTAAAAAGGTGCTGCAGGATTACGAAAGACATGCAGTGGGAAATTAGCACTGAAAAGCCATGGACAGTTATTTATGCGACTGGCCTTATTGAATATGCATTTGTAGGAGTTTCTCTTTCCATCTGTATATTTATGGTAGGAGAGTATTTAAATGAATACTAAAATGTGTGCTCGTCATTTCACTGGTATTTGCGGCATCATTTAACGTCACAAAAGCAGGCGGTAGTAATTAGCGCTGCTCCTGGTAGATTGCACTGGTCATTATGGAAGTGAGATGTTGCATCTGTGTTCTTTAATGTGCACACTGTCACTAGATTTTCCCTCCCATCGGTGCTTTTATGGAATTACACTAATTTTCCCTGTTTAGTAAATCTGTCCCTTCGTTGGGCACCTATGCATTTTTTATTATTTTTGACCTTTCCATTAATGTGCAATACAGCTGTTTGAGCATGTACAGGATCTGCAAAGTTAAAAAACACAAGGTCCACACCAAAGGGAGCTGCAGCTCTCAAACAGAAAACAGCTGCATGAAACTTTCGTTTGTAGTCCTGCCATCATTTCTATGACTTAGCTACTTTAGCATGTTGGACATCTGCATAATGCCTGCCTACTGGCTGCTTTGGCTCGCCCTCAAACAACAGTTGTTAGTGATTTAGCTGTGTTGAGGACACACTCTCTTTATTGGACTCAGGCTCAAACTGGGATGACAATACCTATTGCATAGTTACCATAGTACTGTTTACAGATGCTCATGAAGCCTCAGGAGCTAAAACCAGCTAATGGGCCGTTACATTTCCAACACGCTTGTAAGCAGTTGACCAATCAATCAGATTGGCTCAGCTGACTATCTGATGATTATGAACGTGTAAATAAGCATAATATGGGCACTTTAAGGCACTATATGTCAGTTCCATCAGCTGATGACCTCTGGATCATCTGCTAATGTCTTGTGTTTGGTGGCAGATGTGCTGCACAGAGCGGACAGCCCAGTGATTCTCCCCAACAACACATGGTGACGTATGGGGTTTGTCCATGTGGAGTAGGTTTTCTTGAGAGGTTCAGCTTGGCGATGATCACGTGCGCATGTACAGTGCCTACATTCTGTGTCTTCTGCAATCTTCAGTTTTAAAACTCTCAAATTACTATTTTATGTTTATAGCCCAGTCAGTGTTGCTTAAAAACACTCCATTTAAACCACTGTGTCTATTTTGTGCACGTACTGTTGCACTTTTTAAAGGCTGCCCGTTTTTTAGCTGGTGACTGGATGTTAAAATAATAGAAGTCATGCCTAAATTCTGTTATAGTTTAACAGTGGAAGCTCATCTCTATGGCTCAAGGGCTTCTTCTTGTTGTGGATATCACTTCTGATATCAAATATAATGCTGGGTCTATATGCGCAGCAGAGCACTTAGAAATATAATACTCAGGAATCAGGGAAATTATTTTAGTAGGTCTATTTAAAGACAGCATCTGACCAACACTTTACCTTCTTTGTGCACATTCTTGGTCTTTTGTGGCCATTTCATTGTGTTTGTAATCATTATAATAATTTTCTCCGCACCTAAAGATATTATTTAATTACTCCTTTTCTATTTATATATGCCCAATATATAGTGTTGACTATAGCCTAATACAGTATTCAATGTTTAAAGGGGATCAAACCTTTCATTAAAGTTGTCCTGAAACCTAAAAACGTTCTTGTCTTAGGATAACTTTGATACGCTTTTTTGATCCACTTCAAATGTACTGTACTGTTACTGTACTGTAAAACAGTCAAGGTAATGCCATAGCATTAATACAATAATGGTTAAAGGTAATTATAACATTAAGTTTGAAAAACAAGTGTTGGCTGAGATGTCAAGAAGCTCTCATGAGTGAATCGTTAACTTTCTATTCTTCACTGTGTTCTTGTAAATGGTGCATTTCGTCCTTGCCAACAACATGTCTGTAAGCTGTATAGCTTTTTATTACACACATACACACACACACACACACACACACACACACATTTGTAAATTATATAAGAACTTAGCACTGTCATTCAGCAAGTATGTATTAAATTGATCAAAAATTACTATAAAGACATATACATATACAGACTTTCTATTCAAGAATCCCGAGAAAATAAATGTATTGCCATTTCTGCAGAAATATTAAGCAGCGGAAACTGTTACTGATAATAAACAGGGATGTTTCTTGAGTATATTATAATTATTTCTGCAGGATCATGTGACACTGAAGACTGGAGTAATGAAAATTCAACTTTGCATCACTTTCCATTTGTTTTTAACTGTAGAAATATTTAGCTGACTGTATTTTTTATCAAATAAATGCAGCTTTGGTGAGCAGAAGAGCCTTTTGAACAATGTGTATATGGGTTTATCACGTGTCATCAGTCATCCTGACCGCTGTTCCCTCTAAGCTGCGCAGAGAAATAATGTGCCGCGCACACGCAAAACAATTAGTTGGGAAGCCTATTGATTGAATTCTAGTAAAAACGATCGTAATGCTCGGGCAACCCGCTACAGAGCTGATGTTGCTGTAGAGTTAGATCCGCTGTCTTACATAACACGGGCCGAGTGCTGCGGCTCTGTGTCCCAGTCAGAGATCCTGGAGATATGTGCTGGAGATGCTGGCAAAATCAACCTCAATCTCTGAAGCTAATAGCTTGTCACCTTTATTTTATTAATGTAATATAAAGAGAATACAAATCTTTTGAATTCGAAAAGTATCCAGTAGGCTATAGTCACAAAATCAATTGTTGGATTCTTGTTTGACAATTAAAATGGTTTGTACATTGTTCTGACATACCAACTGTTACACTCAACATAATAATATTTAACATCTATTCAACGTATACACTTACTGTAGATTACTACCATTCAAATGTTTGAGGAATTTATTTGTATGAAATGTATACTTTTATTCATCGGGGAAGCATTAAATTAATCAGAAATGACAGTAAATACATTTATAATGTTACAAAAGATTGATACAAATATAAACATTTAGTTTTTTGAGCAGCAAATCAGCATATTGCAATGATTTCTGAAGGATCATGTCACTCTGAAGACTGGAGTAATGATGCTGAAAATGTAGCACTGCATCACAAAAATCTATTATTTAAATAAAAACATCAAATAAATGCAGCCTTGATAAACATAGCCGTCTTTGACAAACATGTAAAAATCTTACAGACCTCAAACATTTGAATGGAACAGGAGGAAGATAATGAAATGCATGCTGTTGTGTTTGCAAGGACATTTCTTTGGGGACATTCTGGAGGACTATATCAACATATACTGATAAGTCTGGTTCATTTGGAAAACAATAGAGCATGCAAAGTCAGGCTGGAGGTCAAATGTAGCTTGAAAACTCAATCGGAGTAAAACTAGAATCAGAAACAGTCTGTTATAGTAATCTCCTCTCAGTTAGAACAGATATACCAGCCTGAGCAAGAGAAGGATGAAGCTCTTTGTCAAGTTTGATGAATGCAGCTGGAACGTTTGGAGTTAAAGTCACAGTTTAGGGATTTAGAAAAGGTTGTTACAAAAGCACTATGTTGTTTTTGTCAAGCCATCGTAATTAAGGTCAATTAAAAGGGCTCACCAGCATCCATCACTGTCATGGACACACTGATCGCTTCCTTATTCACTGAATCATTCATTAAGTCTAGTGTAAACATCAACCGTACTAATGTCCCAAACAGTCTCTACCACCAGATGACCCAAAAACAACAGACAGGTGTGGACCATCAACAACAGGATGACAGGCCTCAACACCTCCATGCTCCCTGCTGACTTCTACTCCCAGTCATCCACCCAGCCACGTCTGTTTCTGTTTCAAACACACCAGGGCTGATGTTTACATAGCTGCGCCCACAGAACCCAGGGCTCATGCAGCCAGCGGATGATCTAAAGTTACCCAAGATCACCCAAAGCCTGCAGGCTTAACCTTCACGTTAAACCCTGGCTCGTGTGAGAGTGTGAGGCCAGAGAAGAGGCTGTCCAAAAGCATTGTTATTTATTCATGTTTCTTAAGAGTTGCTGAAAGATGGTCGTTTAATCTGCCTATGTTTGAGTTTTGGACCAACTCTGAATTGTCACATTAGATAGTCAAGAGAGGATTGTGTGTGTGTGTGTGTGTGTGTGTGTGTGTGTGTGTGTGTGTGAGAGAGAGAGAGAGAGAGAGAGAGAGAGAGAGAGAGAGAGAGAGAGAGAGAGAGAGAGAGAGAGAGAGAGAGAGAGAGAGAGGTGTAAAAAGGACACATAACTTCAGCTAAATCTTAAATATCTGCATTTGTATATCTTGTCATAACTTATGACCTTATTTTTGGGGAAAAACACTGTCTAGCTAACAAATGCAGACACATTTTCTTATTTCAGAAAAATGTATTATGTATTATTATTATTATTTTTTACCAGATCAGTGTTAACGCCAAAATAAAAAATGACAGACAAAATGAGGTTTAACATTTGAACCACATGTAATCTTCTCTTTATATTCAAGATTACAAAGTCAGAGATTTGACTGTGTACTCAAAAAAGTCCAAATGATGCAAGCTGCTATCCGCATTTATTGTATAACGCTGACATACATGTGTTAAAATGTTTAGTGTGAGATTATCTGTGTAACAAAATCTGCATGTCTTTACTATACATCAAAGATGTATCCTGAGATGCAATTGCAGTGGCTATATAAAGTAGTTATACTATTAACATTTAATTTAACATGTACAATTTAATTATAATAAAATAATTATTATAACATACATGTTTTTATATTTTAATACAAAGTTTTCTCCCCCAACTTTATGCTTGTGCAGTTACCACAATGGATGTCACTGTTTCAGACTGCTGTCTGTGTGTAGAGGTTATTGTAGGGTGCATGGTGAATTCATTTCTTATTCATATTTGTATATATTCTGCTAAATTTCCGACATTTTCAGAGTATGTGATATTGTGCCGATAACTTACAGATTTTACATATTGTAATTAAAACTTTGATTCTTGATATTTGAATATTTCCAAATAATCCCCTGATCTGGAAACTAGCCCCTATTTGAGAAAGGTTCAGATTTGTGTTCATTTCTCTGTTTTTTCACCCTTGGCAGAAACAATGGTAACGACGCCACAGACACGCTGTTAGTAGTTAGCACCAATGCTAATGTGCATAAGCACTACTATAAGACCCATTACAACTCAAAATGTCCTTCTGCTTTCATTTGACTGAAGATAGTATGTTAAATGTACTTTAAATTACACAGCAATGAATGTTTATGCCTAAAACTGCGACTCTTGCCTGTTGTTTGCCACTTCAGTTGAAGAATGGCCCTTTATTACAGCGGAAGAGTTTCAGGAGAAACACCTGAGGCGAAGTTAATGAGTCAGCCTCTGCAACCTGTTAGCAATAAAATGTTCCTCTGGACAAACAACAGGCCCGGACCATAAAGAAGTGCACTGAAGGGTCAAGTGGATTGGGACAGTGGACAGAGGAAGTGTTGAACTGTTTTTATTGGCTCCATCCTGCAGGGGTTTGGTCAAGGTCTCCTCATGTTAGCACATTGTCCACCACGAGAGGCCAAACAGAGTCCAACCTGAGGCTGGCAGGAGGCTGGGTATTGTTGCTAATAATGCTAATTAGCATTGATTGCTGTCTTTACTGTCTACAGGGCTTTACTGCTTCCAACTAGAGCTTAGTCTCTTCTGTGTGCTTAGCCTGACAAAACAAGTTGGCAATGATAAATTGAGTTTCCCCTCATCTCTGTGCAGACCACCCTTCACTGGCCACGGCTCCCTTTGTGCTTTTACATTTCTCTTTTCCGGCCAAACACTGCAGCTCTTTCTTTCTGTTGCTGAGATAAGTCTAAGTACAAAGTATTGCTAACATTTCTTTTTGTTGGTTCCAGAACCTTTCAAACTCTAGAATACATGACTGGGAATTCACTAAGATCGATTAATTGAGTGATTGGTGATCCAAAATTTGCAGAAACTTCTTTTCAAATGTTTTTGATGTAATAATCTACTTTACATAACAATAAGGCATGTTTTTGCAGTGAATAGAATGACATAGACTTCATTTAAATATTCATTCAGCAGCCCTGTTTCAGTATTTAGTTTGTTAATGCATAAGACACGGTTTTTAAGTATCATATGCTAAATTTGTGCAACTCTCTTCAGTACTGATGGATTCATTATATCATCATTGACTTTAGTCACTGATGCTCTGAAATCTCATTTACATATGCATATGATTTGCTGTAAATGATACCAAAAATGTCACTGGTTTATACCAACACAGCGGGCCATGTTTGAGTATGTGGAGGTGTGCAAGATATCTGAGCCCTTCATTAACAATTAAAGTAAAGTTTAGGCTTGTATTCATAGATGTGACCCCGGAACACACACAAAACAAAATAAGGGTACATTTTTAGAAATTGAGATTTATACCTCATCTTAAAGTTGAATAAATATGCTTTCCATTGATGTTTTGTTAGGATCGGACAATATTTGTCCGAGATACAATTATTTGAAAATCTGGATTCTGAGGGTGCAAAAAAAGTTTTTGGGCTCCTTTAAAGTTGTCCAAATGAAGTTCTTAGCAATGCATCTTACTAATCAAAATTAAGTTTTGATATATTTACAGTAGGAAATGTACAAAATATCTTCATGGAACATGATCTTTACTTTATATCCTAATGATTTTTGGCGTAAAAGAAAAATCTATAATTTTGACACATGCAATGTATTTTTGGCTATTTCTACAAATATACTCCAGCGACTTAAGACTGCTTTTGTGCTCCAGGGTCACATATAAACATTGATCAGTGTGCACAGATCTCATCAGATACTGTATGTTAAGCATGGAAGTGATGAAAGAATATTACAAATATCTTAATGACATGGAGGCATTTTATTTTCTGGGCAAACTGACCCTTCAAATGTAGCTTTCTTGTGGCTTCAGAGGGCTTGGGGTGCAGTGCAGGAGTTGTATGGACTACATATTTGTGTTTTTGAACCGGACAGCCCCAGTCACTGTATTATTTCCCCAGCTCTTGTGTTTTGCAGAAGAAAACAGTTGAGCAAACGATGACACAATTGTCATTTTTGGGTGAACGATTCCTTTCTCGAGTGAATGCAGGTGAACAGCGGCTCACTTTATTGTCTCGTTGTCATCTGATCTCCGTGATGTTTCTGGAAATTCAGGATCAAGCGGAAACCAGTCCGTCAAAGGTGCGACAGCGTCTTGTTTAACCAACATCTTAGCAGTCCATGCAGAAGGTAGGCCGCATTGTTATGCCACAGTTTAGTGCTGATGAATAGAAGGCCTCGGGAAAGCCCAGCGAACCCAGACCCTGGAGGGGTGGAAATAATGGAGGGTTAATCCCGAAAGCAGTCCCTCCGATGCCCGCCTCCCAGACCCAGCATGTCTCTCATTCAGATTTAAACACTGAGGACCTACCAGAGTTGAGACGGGGTAAAAAGGGCCTTCCAGTTCTGTAGAGCTGGGAGGGATGCACTTTCTGAAGAGAGCGTTAATCTTCCGGGCCCTCGTCTCCAGGGGCCAAGCGAGCCCCCTTCTTAAATATACCCCGCTATACGAGGCATCTCGCCAATGAGGGTGACATCATCAGCTGGCAGAGCAGAACTGGGAAAGGGGTGTAATGAGGTTGATATGGACACAACAGAGGGTGCACAAATGAATGTGTGTTTCCTGAATAAACAGTGTGTCAGCGAGAGTAATACGGGTTTACGCCGCACGAATCACGTCCGCTCGGTTCCCTCCTCTAGAATTAGGAGCTTGCTTTGTTTCTGCTATTTGTCATGTTGATCGTCTGATCATATGCGGCGGTATGGCACAGGACACACCGAGTCACACTGGACAGAAGAATTGCATTAAGCCCAACGTGAATAACATGCATGCATATGAAACAATATGACAGGGAGATAATGAGATAAGTGAGAGGAAAAAACAAACATAAAATACAATTCAAAAATGTTTTATGTAAATTCAATTATTTTAAAATGAACATAATGAATAAATATTTGAATGTTTGTTTTAAATTCCTTGTTTTTATTGTTGTGATTATTATTGTTTTTATTGCTGTGATTATTATTTTTATTGACTATTTCACTTTGCACTTAAAACACTTTGAATTACCACTGTGTATGAAATATATATCTATAAACTTATCTTGGCTAATAATATCAAAAGAATTATGAAAATAATGTAACATTTACCTTACTACGGTAATTAATAATAATGCCTTTCAATAAATAAATAAATAAATGGCAACAGTTTACAATAATGTTCATTAGTAAACATGAACTAAGAATGAAGATATCTCTACAGCATTTATAAATCTTATTTAATGTTAATTTCTGCATTTACTAATGCATTATTAAAATCAGAAGTTGTGTTTAACATTAGTTAATGCTCTGTGAACTAACATGAACAATGCTGTCTTTTCATTAACTAACATTCACAAAGATTAGTAAATAGTGTACTCAGATGAACAAAGATTCAAATAAACGCATTGTTCATTGATTGGTCATGTTAGTTAATACATTAACTAATGCTAAATGACAGCTTATTGTAAAGTGTTACAAAATAAACAAACATCAAACTAAATGATTAATTTAAATAATGCAACATTTACTTAAAGTAATGATAACAGAGTAAATAATACCATGTGATTAAATAATTAAATATACAAATAATTATACATTAAATTATTCCAAAAAGAAACAATAATATAATAAATATAATACAATAATAATATAAAACAATAATATTAATATAACTGTAACACTTTACAATAAGGTTCATTAGTTAATGTTAATCAGTGCATTAACTAATATTATCTATCAATGAGCAAACATTTATTACAGTATTCTTTGTTAACATTAATTCATAAAATACAGCTGTTCATCGTTAGTTCATGTTCAGGTCAACTTTGCATTTTAATAATGTATTCATAAATGTTTAAATTAATATTAAATATTTTCAATGTTAGTTCATGTTAACTAATAGAGTTAACTATAATGTTAACAAATGGAAGCTTATTGTTAAGTGACAGCAATATAATAAAGTGAAAATGTAAAATAATACCTTCACAAGAACTTGTCAAGGAACAGGAACTCTGCTTGGCATTGCTCTGTTCGGTGTGTTTCTGATCTGGAGTTGAGAGTCTGTAGACCAATGTCTATGCAAATGTCCCTGCTGTATACATCGTCACGTCCCTTTGTGTGTGTCAGAGACTTTAAAAGACTTGCTTTATGAGGTACGGGTCTTTGAATATTAACTGTGTGATCACTGTTCTTCATGTAAAAACAGGCGAGGGTCAGGCACCACTCGGCTCTCCTCACTGAGGGACCACTGAAGCACGATTACTCACAGACCCTTCACTTTGCCCAGCGGTCCACATATAGACTTATCAGCCGAATAGTTTGACATTTCCAAAGACATACAGGGTGATAATGACTTGTGAAAATCAACTATTTCTATAAACTTACCTTGATAGAGGCCTCGATGCCCTGGTCATGTATTTATTAAAGGAACAGTTCATCCAAAAATGACAAATCTGTCATAATTTACTCAACCTCTTGCCATTCTTAACCTGTTAGATTTCCTTTCTTCTGCGGGACACAAAATAAGACCTTTTGAGAAAAGGCTCCATTCATTTCTTATTAGTCTATATCCATGTCAAACTATATATCAAACTATATAAGTCTACTGATCCCCGAAAGAGACACATGAGGACAAAATATAAGTCGTATAAATATATTGCATTTGCTCTCAAAACTTTGTTTTCTCAAAAAACTATTGCATTCCCTTAAAAAAGCATTGCATTATCTTGCAAAAACTATTGCGTTCCCCAAATAAATGGTGCACTCTCTTGCAAAACATTGCATTCACTCACAAAAGCACTGAAATATAGTTATTCTTATTTTAATCACAAAAGTTCTGCGAGCGACCGCAAGGTTTCTTCAGGGAGAATAAAACATTCAGATATAATTGGTCCTTCTATCTTCCCATCAGAACAGAGTGTGCTCTATGGTTGTTCATGTTTTAATGTGAGACCAGGTAATTGTGAACATGGGTGTGATCAAAATCATGGTGTGGTACAAAGCCATGACTGAGCTGGGATCAAGGAGAATTTAACAGGTGTGTGTACAGAAATAATCCCTTTCGTTATGCTAAAGAAATCCAACATGGAGTTTCAACAGATGCACAAGCACAAATAATGTGTGTCTGCACATGAAGAATTAGTCCATGCAGATCAACTCGCTGTTGTTGCATCACAAGCAGTGTGAAGAGAAAAATATCGCCGCCTTTCAAAGTTCATGTGTCTTTGTTTCAGCTGGCCTGCAATCATATGTTTAATTTTGCTATCTGAGAGCAACAAGAACACACAGATCAGGATCTCACAATGGGTCTGACGATTCACTTTTTTATGTGGGAAATGCGGTATACAATGCCTTCACAATGGAGAGGAGAATAGGAGCTCTCTCTTTATCAGCTTCCCGGGCTTCAGGCCAAGAACAGCTTATTCAGACAGTAGAGTGTAAAAAACGACGATAAATGACTAACTTCGACTTTTATCCAGCTCTGTGGAGATGGTTTTTACCGATGGTCTGGGCTTCAACTTGTGAATTAGTCTTTAAGTTGCACTGTTTTCTCTTGAATGTGTTCTTCCAGCTCAGTGCATGTCACCTGTTTAATTGTGAGCCCGTGTGCTGGTTCTTTGTCTCGTTTTTGCATGACTGCTGCCTCTGGCTTCCTGTAGGGCCACCTGGCTTCCATTAAAAGTCCAAGAGCCTCTGTCTGTGATCAAATGCAGGTGTGTCAGCCATCACCCGTCTTCAAACACTTTCAAGAAAACACACTGGATGCAGTCATCATATTCCTAACAGCTTCCACAAATAATCAATGCAGCAGTTAGTGTACAGCATTGATTTTTATGGATCTTGTCATTTGAACTGCATGTTGGTGTTTGAAAGGATATGTTTGTGTCAGATTACACATCACTAACAGTTCTTAGCATGTTTTTTGGTTTGTTTTGTTGATGGCTCATTGACAGAGAGGGACAACATGAAACGGGATACTTTTCAAGTAATGACACAGAGGACTGGTTTGTACAGTCTCAGACAGCCGCCCACGACCATTCACACAATCTGATTGGATGGCTGCTGTGCAGTTTCCAGGAATGAAGTGCACTATCAGTCCACCAAAATGGCACAAATGTGTCAACATTTGTTCCATCACATGAAGTAAACAAGACTATAAAGTGTTCCATTAGTCTAGCGGTACTCAATTCCAGTCCTCGCGCCCTGTTAACGTCTCTAACACACCTGATTCATTCAGATAATCAGCTCGTTAGAAGTGCGCTCCATGCATGAACTGTGTTTCGATTGACATGCTCCCTACACAGGGTCCATTGCTCCCTACTCCCTGGAATTGAGAACCGCTGCGTTGGTCCTTTTGTAATTCAGACTGTGATAGAGACTACTAAGCATCAGCCTGCTGTATGACACCAAATGATGAGAGGAAAGTGTTTGTGTGAGGCACTTACTTGCAGGTAAATCTCACTTACTCCAAAACAGAACAGTATATTCTGCTTTCTTTTCACTGTTTCATTTCAAAGCTTTCAGGTCAGTGAGATTTAAAAAATAAATGAATGCTTTTATTTAACAAGGATACATTCAATTGATCAAAAGTTAAAGTCATTTATACTCTTTCAACAGATTTATATTTCAAATTATGCTCTTCTGTACTTTCTCTTCATCATAGCAGCATGAAAAAAATTTTATTGCGGTTTGTGCAAAAATATTAAGAAACACTTAAGCAAAAACTTGATAATACAGTAATAAGTGTTTCTTGAGCATCATGTGGTTTCTGAAGGATCATGTGACAATTAAGACTGGAGTAATGATTAGAAAATTCAGAGTAAATTTAACACAGAAAACTATTATAAAGTGCTAAATATTTCACAATATTGCTATTTTACTGTATTTGTGATCAAATAAATGCAGCTTTTGTGAGTATTGCAATCTTATTTCATAATTTGTTTATTTTATTTTTAAAAAGACCCCGAATTTTGAACAATAGCTTTGTTAATATGTGTTACTTTATGACAGTTTGCACATACTTTTTGCACAATTGCAGTGACTACAATATATAATTTTAATAAGCGCTGATTTTGTTGCATGCCACTGAGTCTATCATTGTAGAATACACAATGATTGCTGAATGAGCATCATGTAAAAATCTCCCTGCGCTTTACATATCAATTGAATATTGTAGTTTCCATTTAAGCGGGTGGCTCATATGTGGAGCAGGCTTTGCTGATAGTCAAACATCTTAGTGAGGCTATAGTTCATTTACAGTGGCTGATTTATGAGCTGTCTTTTGATTTATGTAACCACCCCAGTACATCAAAGCAAAGCTAAAATAACACTGCATGTGTATCATCCTGGTAGCATTTTTTATGAATTCTGAATAAAAAGTTCTGAGATAAGAGCAACATTTCCAGATATAAAGATACTGTTCTGGCACAGCAGTTCCCGGCAGTGCTGAGGGATATAGGGGCATAACCTCACAAAAGCTGTTCTGATGAGCTGTGCCTGTCAGCATGCTGTTAGCTCAGTTGATCTGCGAGGAAAGCTGTAGATGTCGAGGTGATGGGACTCAACACTCGCTCGGTCACCTGATATCCTCTCATTTCCATGTTTCTCCTGGTTTTTCCTTTCAGGTGCTGGCCAAAGCTCACTGTGCTGTTTCCCATGACCGGTTCTCAGCTCACTTCATTTTGGGTTCTCATCACCAGAACCGATCAAAGCCTTCTCCAGCGCAGAAAGATTGCAGCGACTGGCCTTGCCGTGATAACAGAACAGACGAGAAGATCAGAGGCTGCCCAAATGAATGTTCTCAGTGTATGAGAACTGATCCTCAGTCAATTTGGCCTTTTGTATCTCGGTTGATGGTATTTTTAACCAAGGATGAAGCTGACTTGAGATCAGTGCTGTTACACTGAATAACGATGGCTTCTGTTTCTCTCATAATGGTTTCTCTCAGGTTCCCTGTTGTGTTCACTGCTTATTCAAAAAGATGAGGATTAGATTTAGTGATAATAGGAAAATTAGTCCTGTGCATGAAAGAATGCATATTGAGACAAATACCAGGGAGCAGCATTACCAAGTGTTCATGTACCTATAAAATGTATGTAGGGAAGAGCGGGGTGAGTTGAGCCAGTTTGTACGTATGGTGTCTGTAAAGCAAGCACATGATGGTAATGGGTCCAACTTAAATATGCACATCAATTTCAGGATATGGTGCATCCTTGGGAATAATCACTTTGGATATAAAATAAGCTGCTTTCAAAATAGGGCTTTCCAAAAAATAACTGGTATCTTGGCTCGACGTACCCCCAGTGAGGGGTAAATTGAGCCTAGGGAGAGGGTAAGTTGAGCCACATGGAGTTAAACTGTGCCATTGATTATGCCGAAGTAAAACTGCACATTTCGAGTGAGGTCCCCGGTAAACTTTACATTTCAGAGGCACATTATTGGGGTCACTTTAACCCACGGGCATGAAAAACAAACTGTGGCAACAGTGTTAAAGTGGCCCAATTCTGCGGGAAAACCGTGGACTTGGCAACACTGGACGGACCAGCCATCCATCCAGGGTTTTTCTCCACCTGTAGCTCAACAAAGTTTTATTAAGACATACCGGTCTTAACTTCAAAGCCATTTTAATAATTTAAACATTTCAGAACAAAACAAAGATTAAAAAATGTATCTTATACAACTGGGCTGACATCCCACAAATAAATGTGGCAGGGAAATACAATTTCATAAATAGGCCAATTTTATAAACAAGGCCTATTTACAGTTTTCTCAACTATCAGGTTCAAAACAAAGAACAAAATAAAAAGTGTCTGGTCTAAAATTAACGAAATATACTGAAGCATTAGAGTAAAATAATACGTTATAATCAGGAGGGGTGAGCCATGGCTCACATTACCCCAGGATATCTGACTCAGATGAACTCCGTTTAGAGCTAACAGTACAGCCTCCTACTATAACCTCCTAAAGTACAAACACATGTGCTGTTTTACAGATTAGTCTGTAGTTGTTCAGACACAAGAAGCATGAGTCCTTGAACAGCCAACAACTGTTTTTGAACATAAACATATTAACCAATGATTCCACGGGCCTCTCTTTATCACAGGGTGAGTAAAATCCATAATTCATATCACCAATTGTGTTTAAGGTTGTCTGGAAACAAGGGGTGCTTAGCTTCCCTGCAGGCTCAAATCACCCTCCTCTCCCCTATACACTATATATTTATATATACCCTATATATTTTCATTCATATAGCTAAATTGAAAGATTATGAGAAGTTTTTTCTTGGTAGTAAAAATTAGAAGCCTACTATGGTGAAGGCCTACTTCATGAATATTAATTAGGTCACGTTGAAGTTGCTGTGTAACTTTCCTATAGCGTTTAGTAACGTATTTTATTTTTTTGTAATAATGTAGTAATTTTCACGATTTTATAGGACGGTCCACTCCATACCAGTGTGTGCACTTCTGCTAAATCGGTTAGATGTGCGGCACGTTACGTAATTAATATTCATGAGATGATTCTTTCTCGTAGTAGGATTGGTAAATTCCCGCGGGGGAAGCCCAATGAGTGCATCAGCTGCTGCGCATGCGCACGAGGGAGCGCATCAAAAGTTTGGGAGTTTTCAGTGTTCAAAAGTTTGGGAGTGTATTAATGAGACTCTCCGGCGTTCAGTGTGTGTTTGCCATTGTTTTATGCTCATAGACACGCGTGGACATTTCTGGACGGGGAATTCTATTATAGAGTTTTATTTAGCTCTAAATCGGATTGCATGCGTGATGACACGAAGTAAAACGTAAGTAGTGTTTTATTTGTGCTTCTCTCTTCCCGCTGCACCGCACACCAAACCGAACTCTGAATAGAGTTTAGGCATTGAGTTTGTATTTTCACTGGCGTTACCGAACAGTATTTCACACTATATCTAGTGTATTTGCCATTTTAATGGTTATTTATATTAAGGCAGGTCGACACTAAGTATTGAAATATGGGTTTCTGTTCTACACATTGGAGTTGTTTATTTGTAGGATATTTATAAATAAGTGTTTAATTAGCTGATTTTGTTCATACGACTGCAGAGACCACTTTCCAAGACGTTCATAAAGTTACTCATCAAGCTTTAATCGGTGTGTATTAAACTGAACTATTATTTTAACTGTGATAAAGCTTGATAGAGCGCGCTCAGGTGGCACTGAAAATAATGAATTATCGAGTTCAGTGTGCAGACACGAGAGCGCGTCATTCTATTCTATCTGTTAGTTCTATTCTATTTCTGTTCCTCGAGACCGACAGTGTTGGGTTATATACTCAAAGAATGTAATACATTACTCATTACTAGTTACTCCTTTCAGAAGTAATGTTGTTACTTTACTGATTACTTTCTGTCAACAGTAATTAGTTACATTACTTTTTCTTCACGCCCCACAGAAGTTGTAACTGTGTATCTCACGCGTTAAATAATTCTAGAATGTTACTAACATATTTCTGCCTCATCATTTGACCAGAATTCACTTTTGTTTCCTTCGATACGGTTTAAAAGCATCCCAAGATGCACCTCATTGATGGCTGAGAGAAGGATCCGTGTGAGAAGAGTATTAATGTCTGCACACAATTCCTATACTTTTATTCCCATTCTTTCATTTTGATTATTATTATTATTCCAAAAGTTGAAAACAGTGCAGAGTGTAGTTTTTGGACGTGCATGTACACGGTTACGGCATGCTCGTGTTTTTGGCAGCACAGCCTCTTGTTTGCTCTGCCAGTAATCCAGAATCTGTGTCAGCTTCTCTTTTTCTGTCATTGTCCCGTGGCCTCATTCGTGTTCACTAACTGGACTGGAGGAAGGTGTGTAGATGCTCGAGCACACGGCACATGTGGTAGGAGTTTCTCCAAGGAGGAAGGGAAATCTCAACACCTCGGACCCTTTTGAAAGTGTAACCTCAGGTTAAACTCTTCCCTGGCCGAGGGGAAGTACACACTCATTACAGACACCCTCGTGTTAATGGGTGACAACAGCTGCCAGGTGCCTGACCCAATAGGCTCAGTTTGGGTTGCCCCGTTGCTGTAAACAACCTCATTGTTTGTTGACTGGTGCTCGTGTGCTTAAGGCACGCACGTGAGGAGGAACTGCATGATGTAATCTGGCCTTGCTATAGGAGCTGTGATCAGCTGGACACTTTGCTTTTGATTTGACTTTTTGCATTAAACCAAAATTATTTCTGGCTAGTAATTTTAGGTTCAAATGTATATGTACCAGTCGAAAGTTTGGAAAATAAAGACTTTTTATTTTTGAGAATTTTATTTAATTTAATTTTTGCAAGATTAATTGATTAAAATTTTCAAAAGAGCAGCAATTATTTGAAATGGAAAGCTTTTGCAACATTATGCATGTCTTTGCTGTCACATTTGTTCAGTTGGTAATCAGAAATGTTTCTTGAGCAGCATATCAGCATATTATAATCATCTCTGAAGAATCATGTGACACTAAAGACTAGAGTAAACTCTTAAAAATAAAGGTGCTTCATGATGCCATAGAAGAACATTTTTGTCTAAATGGATCCATAAAGAACTTTTAACATCTGAAGAACCTGTTTCACAAAAGCATCTTTTGACGAAAGAAAGTTCTTCAGATTATAAAAAGGTAAGAAAGAGATGTTCTTTAAAGAACCTTTGACAGAATATTTCTTTATGGAACCAAAAATAGTTATTCTATGGCATCGATTGAAGAACCTTTTGAAGCACTTTTATTTTTAAGTGTAATGCTGAAAATTCAGCTTTATCATCACAGCAAAATGTATATTTTTAATATATTAAATAGAGAACAGTTATTTTAATTTATTGCTATAACTTTAAATTGCATACTGTATTAACATAAAACAGTAAAACCAATATTACTTTTAGAAACTGTAATATTGTTTTTGTTAATCATTGGTGAACATAAGAGACTTCTTTAAAAAAAAAGAATGTTAATTCAAACTTTTGAATGATAGCGTACATATAAAATAACAACTATTCATTGGTTACAATCTATTTAGAGAAGTCTTCGAGTTGATCTATTTTTGTTCTCATATTTTGAGTGATTTTAATTCGCATGCTGTTTTATCAGTTTGCAGTGTAAATGTTGTTTCAGTGTATCTATCTTGTTTCCCGCTGCAGATATACATCACAGCCGTGAGGAGAGAGTGGACCGCATCTTTCCTGTGTACTCTTCATCTGTGATATATCATTTGTCTGGGAACTAAATCTTCAACATTTCATGGAACAGACTTTGACACCCAAGAACAAGAAATGACATCCATGGCCCCCATCCCACCACCTTCGATGCCTCCTCCGCCGCCTCCTCCTCCTCCTCTTCCTCCGCCCCTCCTCCTCCTCTTCCTCCGCCCGTCTCAGCCTGCGGTCTGACCCGAGTCGACTCCGGCCGCAGACACCGACTTCGCAACCTCAACTGGGAGCGGATCCCCAAAGAGCACGTGGAGGGCCGTGAGAGTGTGTGGAGCGGCTCTCTGGATGAGGACTGTGAGCTCTGCATTGACCTGAGCTCTCTGGATGAGCTCTTTGGGCAAAAACAGGGTGACCGGCCAGACCGGGCCAGCGGCTTCCGGCGCAGTTTACGGCGCTGTGGGTCTCCACAAGAGACGAGTGCAGACAAAGTAAGATCAAGTTTCAGTATCTACCACATGGATAAAGCTACTTTTTTTGCAACATGAAATTGTTGGTCTTTTGAAAGCCATGTGTTGTTGGTTTAAGGTCATGACCATCATATAACTTTCAGACAATGGATGTTTGTGTTCATAAACAGCTGAATGGAGCACAAAAATGGAATGGATCAGAGTTTATGAAAGTTAAGCATTTAATTTCATCGCTCATGACTCAAGATGCTGGAAAAACCAGATGCAATGACCAAGACCTCACCTGCATGTGTTCAAATAAAAATATACTTTTAATTTATTGTTGAAGGCTATGGACTTTTTTGCAAGACTTCCCTCTTTTTTTATAAATGTATAAACTTCATCATAATCAACTTCAAATTCACAGCATATTTAGGGAACAACTTGTATTGTTTTATGTAAACTAAGCGGTCACTTTTGCAAACTTGTCTTAGTTTGTGTGCTGATTACCTTAATTTGTGTTTGCAGGTAACGCTGCTCGACTCAAAACGCAGCATGAATGTTGGGATATTTCTGCGGCAGTTGAAAATGTAAGTTTTTACTAGTTATGAACAGTATGTGTTAGCCCACCAATTCACTATCTCAACAAATTAGAATATGGTGATATGCCACTCAGCTAATCAACTCAAAACACCTGCAAAGTTTCCTGAGCCTTCAAAATGGTCTCAGTTTGGTTCACTAGGCTACACAATCATGGGGAAGACTGCTGATCTGACAGTTGTCCAGAAGACAATAATTGACACCCTTCACAAGGAGGATAAGCCACAAACATTCATTACCAAAGAAGCTGTTCACAGAGTGCCGTATCCAAGCATGTTAACAGAAAGTTGAGTGGAAAGAAAAAGATGCACAACCAACCGAGAGAACCGCAGCTTATGAGGGTTGTCAAGCAAAATCGATTCAAGAATTTGGGTGAACTTCACAAGGAATGGACTGAGGCTGGGGTCAAGGCATCAAGAGACACCACACACAGACGTGTCGAGGAATTTGGCTACAGTTGTCATCAGAGGCGTCTTACCTGGGCTAAGGAGAAGAAGAACTGGACTGTTGCCCAGTGGTCCAAAGTCCTCTTTTCAGATGAGAGCAAGTTTAGTATTTCATTTGGAAACCAAGGTCCTAGAGTCTGGAGGAAGGGTGGAGAAGCTCATAGCACATGTAGCTTGAAGTCCAGTGTTAAGTTTCCACAGTCTGTGATGATTTGGGGTGTAATGTCATCTGCTGGTGTTGGTCCATTGTGTTTTTTGAAAACCAATGTCACTGCACCCGTTTACAAATACATTTTGGAGCATTTCATGCTTCCTTCTGCTGACCAGCTTTTTAAAGATGCTGATTTCATTTTCCAGCAGGATTTGGCACCTGCCACACTGCCAAAAGCACCAAAAGTTGGTTAAATGACCGTGGTGTTGGTGTGCTTGACTAGCCAGCAAACTCACCAGACCTGAACATAGAGAATCTATGGATATTGTCAAGAGGAAAATGAGAAACAAGAGACCAAAAAATGCAGATGAGCTGAAGGCCGCTGTCAAAGAAACCTGGGCTTCCATACCACCTCAGCAGTGCCACAAACTGATCACCTCCATGCCACGCCGAATTGAGGCAGTAATTAAAGCAAAAGAAGCCCCTACCAAGTATTGAGTACATATACAGTAAATGAACATACTTTCCAGAAGGACAACAATTCACTAAAAATATTTTTTGTTATTGGTCTTATGAAGTATTCTAATTTGTTGAGAGAGTGAATTGGTGGGTTTTTGTTAAATGTGAGCCAAAATCATCACAATTAAAATAATCAAAGACTTAAACTACTTCAGTCTGTATGCATTGAATTTATTTAATACACGAGTTTCACCATTTGAGTTAAATAAAGATACTGAAATAAATGAACTTTTCCACGACATTCAAATTTATTAAGATGCACCTGTATATACTATATTGGCCACTCTGCTCTATAGACATCTGTATTAGCTGTTTTAAAAATGGGAGCAGTGATATTGTCCCATTTGTTACAAACAGGAAGTGAAGGTTTCCTAAAGAGAGCGTCTTAACACTTCTCACAGCCAGTAGCTGCAGGTTATGTTTATTTTTGAGCCGTTGATTGCCCTCAGAAGATGCTGTCCTGTCAGAACAGCTGGGTTTGATGGTCACTGAACGTGGTCAAAGGTCACACCTGCTTTTTGGCCAAATGAGCCTTGATGACAAATGCAACCTGAACTCTGCACTGGCTTTTCATAATTTGCTCTGAGATTAAATGCAAATTTTGATTCAGGTGTTTCCAATGAAATATTACAGAGTGAAAGCAGCTCATACTGGAAATCATAAGCCTTAAATCATTATTCATCCCTTTCAATGCAATTGTCTGTTTTATGTTTTTACATGTCAGCGCTTGCTTGCTGAGTAAATATATGGGTGCAGCAGTGCCCATTTGAGTTTGAAAAGCCTTTTCATGGGACTGATCTCTGTCAGAACATGTGGAGGAATTACAGAGAAGTGCTTATGCTGGCAAACACAGTTCCCTGTGCTTGTGCAAGTGTACTAGTGTGAATTATACTCGGCCGTGGACAAAGCAGGGCTTTGTTGCCGTTGACCCATGTACCTTTTATCATTGTGCACTCAATCAGGAACCGCAAGAGCCTTCAGTACTTTCTGACATGATCAATTTAGCCAGAAAAATAATAGAAAATAAACGAGTTGTGGTCTTGTTGAACCTCTTTTGATCTAAGCAAAATAACCGTGTGTGTGTGTGTGTGTGTGTGTGTGTTCGTCCTTTCCTCTGGTCTGAGGAACCAAGTTAAACTGGCCTGACAAGCATCTATGACCTCATTTAGGTCAACGGCACCAAATTCAAAACTGTCCAGGTACTAGATTTCTCTAGCAGATTACCACAGAAACTGTATTTTTATCATTTATTTGCTAAAAGAACAATCATATTTACAGTAATGCATTTAAAATGAAGGTCTAGGGGCAAGTGTTAAACTGGAGAAGTGTTCAAAAGCATGGTATTTTACAAGTATTACCATCAATATGAATGTTAATGTGATGCTATTGTTTTAAAAATCAGTCACTGACCTCCTCTGTCCATCTATAGTATGTACTATTCGTTTACACACGATATCCCAACACCAAAAAGGTTTACACAGAAAGGGACACTTGCCCCATAGACTTCCAATATAAATGCATACATATGTACTATTATTATTAACTAAAACAATTTCATTTCTTGAAATAAAAAATAAATAAATGAAAACAAAACAAGCTTATTTTATGACTAAAATTTCAATAACTAAAACTCAAACACTTTTAAACTGAGGGATAAAGTCATTTCTGTTGAAATAAGTGTTTTTTGAGATGGTATAAAAGTAGAACACGACTCTAAGGCCATGGCAAATTTTCAAACGTTGAAAAATAAATACGACTTCACGTTTACACACTACCTCCTGAAACTTTCGTCCGTCATAACAAAACCTTCGGACCAAGTTCGATTTTCTGTTTTCTCATCCATAGCAAGCATTTTGATGGGAAAGGATGACGAACATGAGAAACGCACGACTCTGTGTGCAGGACCTTTATTCCTGATTCAGCTGAGCCAGAGATTTGTGCTGTACATGGACAGAGAAAGTGATGTAATTAGTTTGCTCTTCCCTCAGTGCTGCGAGGGAGATTGTGGAGGATGTGCGGCGAGGGGTCGGAGAGCGTTACGGAGCTGAGAAACTGACAGAACTCTGCAAGCTGCTGCCTGATAATGACGAGGTATTGAATACTCTGACACGTCTGTCCTTCCACGCTTCGCTCTGCTTCATATTGAAAACAATTAGACATGATGCTGCTTGTTTGAAATCATCGGTTTCCTCCGCATGATCTCCTGTTACACTTTCTGATTTATTCTTCCAAACAGGAGAAATCTCGCTGGGCGGGTAAGGAGATGATTTGCCTTAGAAATTATTTATTTAAAGAGAAATACTAAAATATACTTCAAGTGAAATCCAAGAATGAACAGGCGTGATGGTATTTTAAAGTAAATCTGGTCAAAGGGAAGTTATTGTGGAGCTTACGGCGCAAACTTTCTGTAAAACCAGCTGTTAAAGACTGAACTGATGGAGAACTGTGACTGGTTCGTTTTAATCTTCGATCCAATTTTAGTCCAAAAAAATGATTAACATTCCTCTAGACCTAAAGCACACAGCATTCTGGGAAACAGGATTCGATGCAATGTGCTGAATATGCCATGGATATATTTGCATGGATAATATGCCATGGATATTAATTAGGTAATTGAGGTGTGTGCTGCTCTGTGGCTCCACCGGCTTTGACATGAAATTATTTAATTTCTTCATTCAGTCCAACACACTACAGATCCTGCAAACATATCCATGGCATATTCAGCACAGTGCATTGGATCCCGTGTCCCAGAATGCTGTGTGCTTTAGGTCTAGAGGAATGTTAATTATTATTATTCTATTTTTTTTTTTTTACTAAAATTGGATTGAAGATTAAACTATTTTTTCAAGACATGTAACCGATGCGGTTTCACTTGCAATTGGAAAAAAGTGCTTGTCATGACACCCTAGACATGTATAGTGAAACTACACAGTGTCATGTACCACACAATAGTGTTAATTCATAATTCAAATATTCAATACTTGCTCAAATTAAACCACATTTACAGAAAAAAAGAACCATTCTCTCGCATTCAACTACTTTTATTTCCAGCTAATTTCTTATCATGTGTAAATGTGTGTTTAATATTAGAAACAGGCATGTGACAAACAGAAAAGGAATGAGGAGTTATTCTAAAGAATAAATATTAAGTCGCATGTGTTCGTGTGTTCACCCGCTGCTTTCAGTGCTACACTGAGTCTCATCCTCATTTGCCAGTTTTTGCTCTGAGATGTTATTCCAGGACATTTGCAAGTTCTCAAACACATATTATGGACATTGCAGTTTATTCGGTACAATTAAAATTTGTGTTTATTTGTAGAGCGCATTTCATAATTCGTTGCAAAGCAGCATCACAGAAAATGAATGTTACATTACAATTAAGAGCAATTAATTAAAGATGACTACGTCAAAGTAATGTGCATGTTTTAACTCTGGCCATGTCTGCACATCCTCGTGCCTCCTGAAGTAGGATTGTGACAGGTTCACCCTGGACTTTAAGCATCTTTCTTCTGGTGTTATTTTAGTGGAGAGCTCTCTTTAAGGACCTGATGATTAAGATCTTACTGTTATAATTATCTGCCGCCTGTAAACCGTGTGTATCTTACGAACTGTTCCACAGGTGCATGTTCAATCAACCATGAAACATTATTTCACAGTATGAGAAATAGTGTTTAAACCCTGTCCTATACAGATCTGTAACGCTTATGTGGATTTTACAAAATTATAAAATACCATTTATTTTTATTTTTATATAAATGAAAGCAGACCAAATGTTCCTCTCAGACCAATTATACGGAGATGCACTGGCCACTCTTGTGGAAGAAGCAATCTCTGTCATGTAGTTTACAGTAAAGAAAATGCCTTTTTGTATATAACTTAAATCACACATTTTTAAATTTTAGTAAATAGTTTGCCATAACAGCAAGCGAGTGGTATTTAGATCCAAAGACATGCATGAAACAGACGCAGCTCACAAGAGAAATGTGCAATAAACTGAGTGCATTTATAAAAACTTAATGTAGTTGAAACTGTAATTGGATTTTGATGAAGAAAATGAGTAAATTACAGTATTAATGAAATTAAAACTATATTGTTGAATCCTTTAGAAATAGCGGTGTGTGATTGATTCAGTTCGTGTCATTAAATCCTCAGGCTCCAAAGTTGACGACCCTGGTTATAATCAGCGAATCTGATAATACTGTGCAACCCTAGTATACAGCATTCATCATCACACACAAATCTACTTTGCATTTGTTTGTTTTTGTCCAGGAGGCCAGATTGAAAAAGTTCAGCGGTGACCGTAGTTTATTGGCAGAGCCGGATCTCTTCATTCTCACGCTGGTGGAGTTACCCAGGTAAGAGTTCAGGACTGTAAATGCTCCACGTCATAGTTTCATTAATCTGCTCATCATCATCATCATCATCATCTCTAGCTTTCGCATGCGCCTGGACGTCATGATCCTCCAGCAGGAGTTTGACCCTGCGGTGACCTCTCTCTGTGTGGCGGCCAGATGTCTGCGGGAGGCGGCTCGAGGTAAAAACTTCCTCTCTCTTGATTTGTTTGGACCTGTTGCAGCTCTGAAAGCATTCGCTTGGCTCCTAAAGGAAGTTCATGTGTGAGATCTTGTGCTCAGCCTTTTATGGAGTCTTGTTCTGGTGTTTGATGGTGTAAGTGGATCCTGATGGATGTGGTTGACGCTCATGTGTTGTTTGTGCAGAGCTGCTGAGCTGCCCGGAGCTTCACTACATCCTGCGACTGGTGCTCAAGGCGGGAAACTACATGAACGCTGTAAGTGTTTTATCTGACGCTTGTGCATCAACACTAGGGTGACCATATATTAGTTTTCAAAAAGAGGACAAATGGGGAAGGATGCAGACCGGGGGGTGGTAAGGGGTGTTGGGTTTGAGGGGTGTCAATTAGCCCCCAAAGTATCACAATGACCATATACCAAAACTCAAAATATCTCCATACATATTTTACAGTCACTGTTATGATGCAGATTGATCATCAACACAGCTAAAAGGCTTCCTAACAGTGGCCCTCCTTCACAAAACGTAACATCTACCACAGTTTTATTATAGGTAGAATGCAAAATGTTTCAATACATGCATTTCAGTCAGATGAAATTTATGCAATATTTCAAACCTTTAACCCACGGGAGAAAATCAATCCGCCGCAACGGTTTAAAATCAGACAATTTTTGTTTTTGGCCAAAAAAAAGAGTATTTGGCAACCAACACGAGCTGCATTCAGTCTGAGGTCTCTTGTGCTCTCAGGGTGGTTATGCTGGGAATGCTGCTGGATTCAGGATTTCCTCTTTACTCAAATTGGCCGACACTAAAGCCAACAAGCCAGGCATGAACCTCCTCCATTACGTGGCCATGGTAAGTGTGACGGGTAAACATGTAATAAGTCACTCTTTCATGGATACAAATAAAGTACACAAAGCTGCGGGGGTCATCGTGTGATCGAATGGAATCAGCAGGACAGAATTCTGGATCAAATTCAGTCTGTTTTCTCACTTTCAGGAGGCTGTGAAGAAGGATAAAGACGTGCTGGTGTTTTCCAGCCGCTTGAGTCACGTCGGTCCAGCTTCAAGGTCAGGAAACAAACAAGCTTTAACAGCGTCAAAATTCCCAAGCTCCCGATCCAATAGAATTACAATGGATTCAATGGGAAAAACCTGTCAAGAGCATGTCCGGGTCACATTTCATCCCAAAATCAAAATAATATTGTACATTTAATAAAAATGATCTAGAGAAATTTAGGTTTAAGGTTATTTTTTGTGACATTATTTTCATTTTAATTATACACATTTTACAACTTCTCATTATTTTAATTCCAAAAAATCCTTAATGAGGAAACAAAAGCCTCAAAATAAAATTCAAATTCAGTATTAACTTACTAGTGACTAAGACATCTGCCTCCGTAAACTCCTAGTTTGTTGCTTATTAATATTTAGTAAGCTAGTTAAGTTTAGGGATGGGGTAGGTAGGATCATAAATAAGGTCATGCAGAATAAGACATTAATATATGCTTTATAGTACTAATAAACAGCTGATGTAATATAGCAACTTGTTAATAGTGAGAATTGGTCCCCAAACTAATGTTATCAAAAAATCTCTAAAGTATTTTACTTCAGACTTTTTAGTTGTTATTCTGACATTGTTCTTTTTTTATTTTCATGTGTTTTGTGAAATTTGTGTGCGTGCGTGCGTTCACAAATATTGCACTTAGGAGAACATGTTCCTCAGTGATTAATATTTGAAAGCAAACGTAACTCACAGATGAGTTTTTCCTGGTCAGGTTGTCAGAAGAGTCTGTGGTGGAGGATGTGTCTCGACTGCAAGGCAGAGTCGCTGAACTCCGCGTCCGAGCTCAGGCGGATGCTGAAATCGAGCAGCAGACCAGAACATTTCTAGAGGTCCGTTCCCATCAGTGTCCAGATCATATTCACAGATGTTCAGCAAGCCGTTTCATCATTTCTTGGTTCAGGTTGCAGAAGTGAGGCTGGAGGAAGCTCAGGACGAGCTGGAGAGCTTACAGAAGAGGAGTAAGGCCCTTGTGGATTTCTTCTGTGAAGATGACAAGTCCTTCAAACTGCAGGAGGCGTGTCTTATCTTCCACTGCTTCTGCCATCGCTTCCAAAGAGCTGTGCAGGTGTGTTGAATCATGTTGACTGGGTGCTCTTTAAATTACAACAACCAAATACAGTTTCAAATGTCCAGTTCTTGCCTGAAGCACGAGCTGCACAAATTTGAATCTGAAAGTGTGTTATTACAAAGACACACAAAGTTTAACTTGATATTTTTTTATGTAAATGTGACACATTGCAACCACTTAAGAGATGTTTAATTTTTGATAATGTTATTTATAATATAAATATTAGTGCTGGAAAACAATTAATTGCATCCAAAATAAAAGTTTTTGATTACATAATACATGTTTGTGTACTGTATATTTATGTATATATAAATATACACATACAATAAATATTTACATGCATATATTTATATTCATATAATTTATATTACATAAATATATTTAATATAAAAACATAACATTATTTGTTTTATTAAATGCATGTGTTTTTATTTATATATATATACATAATAAATATATGCAGTACACACACATGTATAATGTTTTATAAAAAAAATACAAATTGTATTAGATTTTTGATTCCCAATCAGAAGAACCATAGTAAAAAAGTAACCCAAGCATTGAACTTACATTTCTTAATGTATAGTTTTTTTACAATGTCAAATATATTGTAAAATGCTAGTTTATTGTAAAAGACAAAAACAAAGTTTAAAAGGCAAAATTAAGGCATTTTTCATGTAATTAAATTTTTGTTAATATCCAATAATTGTGTATATGTTGTACTGGTAATATATAATATATTTACTTGCATGCACTTTTCTTAATAAATGGAAAATGTCTAGGGAACATTTTAACTGATGTCATAAATGTGTGACCCATCAGTTCATTGAAATGATCCATTTAAACAGATTTATGGAAATAACGTTCAGAATCTCAAACATGATTTGCTTCCTAACAGGAGAACACCGAGAGGGAAGCACAAGAGCAGCGGCGTCTGGTGCGCGAGCGTGAGAATGTGGAAAAGCGTCGCTCTCTGGCTCTGTGCACCGGGCTGGAGGCGGAGCAGGAGTCTTCTGACCTGGAGCACGCTCTGCAGAGGAGCTTGAGTTATACGGGGAGCCGCCGCAGCCTGCGCAGACTCTCGCAGTACTTCCTCCGCTCCGGCGAGAGAAACCTCAAATCTCACAACCCACAGCACCAACAATCAGAGGACTCAGACCTACATGCTCTCAATCCTGAAGCATTGAGCAGGGACTCGGAGCTTAGACATTTGCTGCTGAGGAATGATGCCGACACTGAGACGACTAAAGGGATGGATAAAGTCAAACAAGCTCAGCGTTTAAGCACAGATTCGACATGTGACCTGCAGCGAGATGCAATGGCTTCCCCAAATGCTACAAAAAGCCGTTCTAGGTTGAATGCAAGAACAGTCCCCAGTGATAACGCTTTTGTTGCTTTGGGAGAAACTAAAACGTCACCTCAGCAGGGGGCAGTGAATGTCTCGCCGCTCACAGGACTATCCCCTAACAAAGTTTTGAAAGATGAGAAACCGGTTGAAGACGCCTCTGAAAGGCTGACGCAGATAGAAACCAATACTTTGAAGGATGCTAAGAATAAAGAAAGTGTAAATGGCAAAATCTCAAAAGAGAGAGACGTGGTCAAGTGCATCTTCTCCTCCTGAAGATCTCACCCAGGAGCCCTGTAGCCCAGACAGAAAACATGTTTACCCAGCGATTGGAGAGGCGCTGGAGTGTCACACCCTAGTGAGGGCCCTACGCTCCTATGAGAGCCTTTCTCCAACTGTGACGCGGCTGACCAACAATCACTGCTCCAAATGGAAGAAAGAGCGGGAAGCCGAGGAGCGGGACAGCACAAGCTCCCTGCATGCCAAGGATTATTCGCGTCTGGTAAAGACGCCGACTCGAGGGCCAACCAAAAGACTGCTGGTACAGCGAGGAGGGCCCTCCAACAGCAGCGGGATCCCGAGAGTACGCACAAAGTCAGAACCAACTCCTGCGGACGCTTTGTCTACTAGTCAGGTGTCACGGCCTTCCCCTACACGTCCCTCATCCATCCGTACATCGCTAGTGTCACGCTTCGCTGGTGTTCAAAATGAACTCAAACGCAACAGCAATGCACGCCAGCGAGTAAACACCCCGTCCGATACGGGGAAACAAAAAGGCAACACTCCTGAGAAGCTGACCCAGGATAAAGACAAGAGTCAGGAGCCGTTTGTAAGGGGTTCGCCGCTTCGCATTTCCAAACGCCTAGCGCCCAACTCTGAATCCCAGTCTCCCCAGAGCATGCACTCTCCCACCGCTGCTACGACTGCGAAGACGATCCGCACGGCCATCATAAGTGCAGCCGATGCCAAGACGACCAAGACCCCTGGCACCAGAATCCCAGGCCCTAAAATTCCCAAACCTGCTCCCCACCCCACATGGAGATGATATCTGGCTTCTTGAACTCTGAGTAGCAGGGGTTGATGTTATCTATGCATGCATGAGGAACTAGATTAATATGATTTCCACTAGTGGATGTCAAGAATGGTCAACTCAAACTGAATGCAAAGTAAATAAAGGAGCCATTCTTTGTGTCAGCCCAGAATGGACTCTGTAATGCATCCGAGCAGAGTGACTGCTTCTTCCAGAGCTCTCCGCTGCTTATTCAGGTCACAGCGAGTTTCGCCTCTGATTTCAGGACTTTGCTGGAAACTGTCAGGAGAGTCTCGTCCAGTATTGTCTTTAGCTCTACCTCGGGACACTCGAGTGCTCTGTGCTGGTTGCAGCGCACATCAGAAGGATTCGTGCCAGAACCTTCTTTCAATGTGTTTTGTTTGTGATGTTAGAATGGAGCTGCCACAGTCAAAACAGACCACAGTTATTGACTGAAGTGAACGCTCATGTGGGATATTGATTTAACTTGCCCTTTGATTCAGGTCAAATTGACTGCTTACTTGAGTTACAGGTACAAAATAATGACTCAACTCCAGTTAAAATCATGCATGTAATAATTCAAGATCCCAAAGCTAATGAAGTAAATTATGTGTGTGCATTTGTACATGTTGGGTTCCTTCAACTCTGATGCACTTTACAGACGAAAGAGAGATTTAATGCTGGATTTAAAACCGTCTCTGTTGTAATCTGCTGTACTTGTTTATATGGAATGTTAAATTAACAGAATCAAAAACACAGCTGCCGTTTTTTATGTTTGTATATGTAAATGAGTATTTGAAATAAAAATTAAATGTACTGTTATTAAGTCTGTTCAGATATTCGATCTGATGTTATTTAACTTACATTAATGCTGGTTAATGTAAAGCAGCAATCACAAAAGGATAGATTAAAATATAAAATAAAGTATTGACCTTTACCCTTCATATCCCAGTCAGTGAGCTTCTTGAAATGCTAATGCTTAAGTAGGATGAGGACTTTAAAGGGGCACTAAGTTTCAGACTTCATACAGACACCTGGGATTATGAAAAGTATTTTAGCTGAACATTGTTAATTAACAGTACTATTGTAGAAATACCCCACTGGCAAGGGGTAAGTGCTTGTCATCCTTTATTAGTTTATTTACCGACTGAAATTGTTGAGTGATAAATACAGATATAACACACAGCTGGTCATGTGATGCAAAAATGGCAGCTACATCATGAGGCACCTTTGTTTGTGTCCAAAACCTGAAAAATATTGCTTTCACGCATAATATACAGAGGTAGGTAGGTAACAACACCCATGCAATATTTGTTACATCCAATCTAAAACATGCCTGTCTGGATTTCCATCCTTAGGTTTTGAGCACATCTCTCAAACAGCTGAGCCTTCATCTTATGTGAGTGAACATTTGAAACCGATTTGTCTAAAGCATCATTAATCTAGTAGTAAAATGAACACCGGTGGAGAGGATTACTTGCAGCACATTTAAGCAACTAAACATGATCAGAGATGAGAATGCATTTCTTATTATGAATATAATAATGACATATAATCAAATTCTAATTTTGTGAAGTCGAGTGGTGGTAATAATCAGTGTTGGGTAAAGTTACTTTTAATGAAATGCATTGAGATTTTGCAGTAACTAATTTAGTTCCTTTCTTATGGAAAGTAATGCATTACATTTGTGTTACTTTTTGACACCTGGGCGTGGCTTGCTTATTTTAATAACAAAAAAAGTGCTTTACTTATTTGAAAATGAACTCCGATATTGTTTAGTAGTAAATATAAAAGTAATGCATTACTTTAGTTACTTCCAACACTGTAATCAGAGCTGGGTTAGTTACATGTAATCTGGATTACGTATCAGATTCCAATAATTAAGTATTTGTAATTAGATTAAATTATATTTTAATATACTAGTTACTTTTTATGGATTACATGATTTCATATTATTTACACAATAGCAATAATGCATGCATAATTGATTGATTCTCCCTAATGTCTATTTTACATCTTTTAAATGTTCTTTCTTAAATAGTCTACCGCTTCTATACTCCGAGATCAGTCACTAGTCCGGTGGCTCCTCAGCATTTGACCACTGGATTTACGCTTTGTCATCTGATCCTCTCACCTAATATATTCTTATTTGAATTACCCCTGCATATTTTTATAATGAAGTATCACATTTGCATGTTCATGGTTCTCTGAAGTTGGTTGGTCACATGACATGCAGGTAAAAAAATAATAATCTGTAAGTGTTTTATTTTGATTCATTTTAAAATGATTTGTTTTATTTCACATTTTTATAATTTAATTAATCATTAGCCTTTCATTAATCTCATAAACCCCCTGCAGTTCCTTCACAAACCTTATGGACTTGCATAGTCGATATAAAAACTGGATGACGAATAATTTCTTACTACTAAATTGTGAACAAACAGAGGTGTTAAATATCGGACCTAAAAACCACACAAGTAATAGTCTCGAACACTGTCTAACACTTGATGTCTGCTCTGTCGATTCTTCTTCATCAGTCAGGAACCTAGGTGCTATTTGATAGTAATCTCTCCTTTGACAGCCACATTTCTAGCATTATTAAAACTGCATTTTTTCATCTTAAAAATATATCTAAACTGAGATCTATGCTCTCAATGTCAAATGCAGAAATGTTGATTCATGCGTTTATGACCTCACGGTTAGATTATTGGAATGGTTTATTTGGTGGTTGTTCTGCACGCTTAATAAACAAACTACAGATGGTCCAAAATGCATCAGCTAGAGTTCAGGAAATATGATCACATTAGTCCGGTTATGTCAACACTGCACTGGCTCCCTATTAAACATTGTATAGATTTTAAAATCTTGTTAATTACTTATAAAGCCCTGAATGGCTTAGCTCCTCAGTACTTGAGCGAGCTCTTAACGCATTATAGTCCTCCACGTCCACTGCGTTCTCAAAACTCTGGCCGTTTGATAATACTGCGGGCGGCAGATCCTTTTTCTATTTAGCGCCCAAACTCTGGACAAATCTACCTAACACTGTTCGGGAGGCAGACACACTCTGTCAGTTTAAATCTAGATTAAAGACCCATCTCTTTAACCTGGCGCACACTTAACACACTAATATGCTTCTAATATTCAAATCCGTTAAAGGATTGCTAGGCTGCATTAATTAGGTCAACCGGAACCGGGAACACTTCCCATAAAACACGATGTACTTGTTACATCGTAAGAAGATTGACATCTACGCTAATATTAGTCTGTTTCATTCTTATTCCGAGGTTACCGTAGCCACCCGATCTGGTCCTTATCCAGCCCAAATGATCACTGCTGTCACCAGATCCAGTCCGTATCCAGATCAGATGATCACTGCAGTCAACAGATCAGATGATCACTGCAGTCACCAGATCAGATGATCACTGCAGTCACCAGATCCAGTCCGTATCCAGATCAGATGATCACTGCAGTCACCAGATCCAGTCTGTATCCAGATCAGATGATCACTGCAGTCAACAGATCCAGTCTGTATCCAGATCAGATGATCACTGCAGTCAACAGATCCAGTCCGTATCCAGATCAGATGATCACTGCAGTCAACAGATCCAGTCCGTATCCAGATCAGATGATCACTGCAGTCACCAGATCCAGTCCGTATCCAGATCAGATGATCACTGCAGTCACCAGATCCAGTCCGTATCCAGATCAGATGATCACTGCAGTCACCAGATCCAGTCCGTATCCAGATCAGATGATCACTGCAGTCACCAGATCCAGTCCGTATCCAGATCAGATGATCACTGCAGTCACCAGATCCAGTCCGTATCCAGATCAGATGATCACTGCAGTCAACAGATCCAGTCCGTATCCAGATCAGATGATCACTGCAGTCACCAGATCCAGTCCGTATCCAGATCAGATGATCACTGCAGTCACCAGATCCAGTCCGTATCCAGATCAGATGATCACTGCAGTCAACAGATCAGATGATCACTGCAGTCAACAGATCCAGTCCGTATCCAGATCAGATGATCACTGCAGTCACCAGATCCAGTCCGTATCCAGATCAGATGATCACTGCAGTCACCAGATCCAGTCCGTATCCAGATCAGATGATCACTGCAGTCAACAGATCCAGTCCGTATCCAGATCAGATGATCACTGCAGTCACCAGATCCAGTCCGTATCCAGATCAGATGATCACTGCAGTCACCAGATCCAGTCCGTATCCAGATCAGATGATCACTGCAGTCACCAGATCCAGTCCGTATCCAGATCAGATGATCACTGCAGTCACCAGATCCAGTCCGTATCCAGATCAGATGATCACTGCAGTCACCAGATCCAGTCCGATCCAGATCAGATGATCACTGCAGTCACCAGATCCAGTCCGTATCCAGATCAGATGATCACTGCAGTCACCAGATCCAGTCCGTATCCAGATCAGATGATCACTGCAGTCACCAGATCCAGTCCGTATCCAGATCAGATGATCACTGCAGTCACCAGATCCAGTCCGTATCCAGATCAGATGATCACTGCAGTCACCAGATCCAGTCCGTATCCAGATCAGATGATCACTGCAGTCACCAGATCCAGTCCGTATCCAGATCAGATGATCACTGCAGTCAACAGATCCAGATCAGATGGTGGATCATCACCTAGAGACGTCCTCTACAGCTCTGAACGTCAGCGGAGTCTAGGACACCTAGATGAGCCCCAGAGACAGATCCCTAGAGAGGACCTCGTCACCTAGACAGCCATCGGGAAAAGACCACTGGAACCAGTGGAGCCCTTACAATCTGACTCTGCTGCAGTTGGAACAAACTACTGGTTCGTCTGGCCGGAGGGGAACTGCCCCCCCCGACTGAGTCTGGTTTCTCCCAAGGTTTTTTCTCCATTCTGTCACCGATGGAGTTTTGGTTCCTTGCCGCTGTTGCCTCTGGCTTGCTTAGTTGGGGACACTTCATTTTCAGAGATATCACAGACTTGATTGGACAGATATTATTTAAACTGAACTGAGCTGTACGATGACATCACTGAATTCAATAATAAAATGCCTTTAACTGAACATTTTCCTATTTTGATATTGTGCAGTTGTTTTGACACAATTTTGTATTGTTAAAAGCACTATATAAATAAAGGTGACTTGACAAACCCAGTTTGGGAAACCTTGACGTAATATAATTGTTTAATGCACTTCAGGTTTTGATATATTTTCTTACTCTGTGTATTTCTATATCAACATGGTACAAGATAATCCTGTTTAAATCAATGTGAAAAATTAGATGTCAAAAGTAGTCTTACCTAAAATGTGTAATATAATGGATTGTTACTAACCACAATTTTTGTCCTGTAATTTGGAATCGGTAACAGATTTTAATGTGTAAGTAATCTACCCAGCTCTGCTGGTATAATAGGGAGCTACATTTTAGGTTCTTTTGGATAGCCTTTATTGTTGTCACTCTATCAATGGCTTATGCCAAAGAGATATGGTCAGAGTGGACAAATGAAGCAGAAGGTCCTGAAACATCCTCGTTGTTTTGTGGCCCTCGGTTGCACTAAAAGGCCCCTGATCTCTCATCCGCTTCTCTTGACACAGTCACTCCCAGCTTGTAAACGTTGCCATGGTGATGCTTCAGGCATGGTCAAGAATCCCAGCTGAACAGTGGGAGACGGGAGAGGAAAAGATGCTTGGGCTCTCAGTGGGAACGGGCCTTTTATAAAAGGCAATGAACCGAACCGCTGCTGTCTGTCTGTGTATCCATGTGCACGCATGTCATTCAGCACATTGCTGGTTTGATCAATGACATCATTATTCTGTGGGAAATGCAATGAAACGTCTGGAAAATTCACAAGAAGAACATAATAGGTCTATTAATAGGCGTTAGACCTCTCAACTCAAATAAAATGTATTCATGATATAGAAGATGTTCTTGCATTAGTACTCCCTTCATTTTTTTGTCAAATATTTCTCAGTGTGTATCACTTACAAAAGTGAAATAACTAATAGCATTCACATTACTGTGACAAGACAAGATTTCTGACATTTTACACACATCTTAATCATTCATTCACTCAAAACTGTTTTACCTGCAAAACATGGTGAACTGTCCGTTTATCAAAAACAATCAAGATATTGTTGTATATATAGCAAGTGTATTTTGGGTGGCTATAGGCAGTTTCGAGGTGTTGTAGATGCGATAGTTTCTAGAGGTTTGATGCTTTTGTTGTGTGGTGGTTGTATCTTAACATCTGGTTTCACAGACAAAGCTTAAGCCGTGCTTTTATCCGAAACTACTATGAAATACATATAACTGAAATAAATGAACTTGACCTGGCACCTTAATATAAGCAATATCAGTACCATTGATTTGTCTCAAGATGCACAGCAGTGATGTATTTTCTAAGGCATGCTTAAAAATATGCTTATCCCGGTTTCACAGACAAGGCTTAAGTCTAGTCCTAGACTAAAATATAAGTCTGAGCTGTTTCAACTGAAGGAAACGTGCACTGACTGATCCTAAAATAAATCAGTGCCTTTGTTTTGTCTCAAGATGCACACCAGTTCCTTCCTCTACAGTTAAAAATCTGGGTGTTATATTAGACAGCAACCTATCTTTTGAAAATCATATTTCCAATGTTACAAAAACAGCATTCTTCCATCTTAGAAACATTGCCAAGCTACGGAACATGTTAAGTGTTTCTGATGCAGAAAAGTTAGTTCATGCATTCATGACCTCTAGACTGGACTATTGTAATGCACTGCTAGGTGGTTGTCCTGCATCTTCAATAAACAAGCTACAGATAGTACAACATGCTGCGGCTAGAGTCCTTACCAGGTCAAGAAAATATGATCATATTACTCCAATTTTACAGTCTCTGCACTGGCTACCTATTAAGTTCCGTATCAGTTACAAAATATTATTACTTGCCTATAAGGCCCTAAATGATTTAGCTCCTGCATACCTAACTAATCTTCTATCACGCTACAATCCAACCCGCTCCTAAGGTCGAACAAAACTCTGGACTCTTGGTAGTACCTAGGATAGCAAAGTCCACAAAAGGAGGAAGAACTTTTTCATATCTGGCTCCTAAACTCTGGAATAGCCTTCCTGATAACGTTCGGGGTTCAGACACACTCTCTCTATTTAAATCTAGATTAAAGACACATCTCTTTAGCCAAGCATTCATATAATGCATCTCACAATCTTGTACTGCCAGTCTATCTGAACAAATGCACATTATTATGCTTTAGCTTGGGTTATACTGATAATTTCATCCAGGGTTATTCCTGGATGGAACAACTGCTACGCTAATTGTCTCTATTTGTTTCTCTGTTTCTGCCACGGATTAACATCCCGTGGTAGCTAGGAATTACACAAGCTTCAGTCTGGATCCAACCCTTAAACTATCTGAGATGACCGAACACCTGAGAAGAGACGATGACAACCCCTCGGAGGACCTCAGAGGAAGCCAACCATCAGCGATTATACTGACTTAACCAAAGTCTGCCATAAATGGAGGATCAGCACCTGGAGACAACCTCTACAGCCCTGACCGTCAGCGGAGTCTAGGACACATAGATGAGCCCCAGAGACAGATCTCCAGTGAGAACCTCGTCACCTAGACATCCATCGGGGAAAGACCCCTGGAACCAGTGGACCACTTACACTCTGACTTTGCTGCAGTTGGAACAAACTACTGATTCGTCTGGCCGGGGGGGAACTGACCCCCCCATTTGTTACATTTATATAGCGCTTTTCTAGACACTTTTCAAAGCGATTTACATAGTAAGGGGGCTATCTCCTCATCCACCACCAATGTGCAGCATCCACCTGGATGATGCGACGGCAGCCATATTGCTCCAGAACGCCCACCACACACCAGCTTATTGGTGGAGAGGAGACAGAGTGATGAAGCCAGTCAGTGTATGGGGATGATCAGGAGGCCATGATGGCCAGAGGCCAGTGGGCTAGTTTGGCCAGGATGCCGGGGTAACACCCCTACTCTTTTCAAAGGAGTAGTTTCAATGTCATTACTAAATTCAATAATGAAATGCATTCAGTTGAAAATTGAGTCTTAAATCCTGTCATTTTACATTATTGACACAATTTGCCTATTTTGATACTGTGCAGTGCTTTGTTACAATTTGTATTGTTAAAAGCGCTATATAAATAAAGGTGACTTGACACCAGTAATGTGTTTTTCTAAGCATGTTTATCAAAATGACTTAACTTTCCTAATTGAACTAAGGCCTTCTCCTGGCTTAAGCGGTCCTGTTCAGTACTATGTTATTTATTACCAGGTGTAAACAGAGCATAATAATGTAGTTTGAAATGTTTCATAAATGAGCTAGACATGTAATACATTGCGTTTTTATTAAATGATTACTGATGCAGGGGCCGTGTGTATATAACTGAAAAAATGGGTCTGTGTGCGATGAAATAGGATATTTGTTCATTACACCTGAACTATTACTAAAGTATTATTATTATTGTTTAACTTATTTTATTTATTAATAATGCTTGAACAGACACTCAGTACAAGAAGATCATAGGGATCACATACAAATCCATAAAATAATGAACAACAGTTATACATTAAACATAAAAGACAAACACAAACGCATACACATTAATAATAAAATAAAGATTTGTACAAAAAAGAAGGAAATAATCAGTTCATAAGAGCGATTGGCTCGCGAATCAGACGTCACCATGTGATGTCACGCTCTCTCTTCTTCGGTGGTATTCAGCAGCGCTAATAAATACCGGCGCGCTACTCAGTGCGATCTTTCACTCTTGCGATGTTCCCGTGGAAGAACATCAGAGCGCGTGAAAATGACACACCTGGCTGCTACAGGAAGGTAGGTTTTCCCAAAACACTTTGTAGTATGCAGTTTTGTTGGATTATTTAAGTTTTCAAACTAGGTAACTTACTTAATAAAATCGTCTGTTTCGAAATGGTTGATACGAACTCGTGCGCGCGAGTGTTGGCACGTGGTCGTGGTCCTTGACGGTTTGGCTGTTCCAGTGAAATTAACCGCTTTAAAACCATCTTTTATAAGTCCACTTTTCCATAGTCCAAATCATCATCTTATAAATCCCCTACAGCTGTAGTTGAAGCGCACTACACAAGCGGCTCTGTTAACACAGGGCAGTGTTTATATGTGCTGGTCTCTTGTTTCAGGGGGCTGAATGTGGTCTGGATCTCCTACAGCTGCTGCAGCTCTGATGTGTGGTAAGTGTGAGGTCTCTCTCTCTGTTTTGGGACCCAGCGGTAGTCAGCTCTCCAGGCCAGTCCATGCCTGAGCTAGTGTTACACTGCTGGAAGAGAAAGGTGCTGCTGTTAGTGCTCCTCCAGGTTTGGCTGTTTTAGTGAATCCTGCTGTGTAGCACCGGTCAAGCTGTGCCTCCTGAGAGTGGTCTATGCTCACAGAATGAGACAGACCTAGTCTGGGGGTGAACACTCGTATCTAATGTGATCCTTGTAGTTGTAGGCTTGAGTCAGAGTATTTAACTTAGTGTTGTTACAGGTCACACAACACCTCTAAATACCGTGATCCCAGTGGCCTGTTGTGCTGAGAGGTGAGCATTTCGTTTAGATTTTTCTCATTTTCTATTTGGGGCTGTACGATTGACAAATCATAGTTGCTGATTATTCCCTTGAAATACGATTATCATAGCTTTACCTTAAATTATGTATTTATGCCTTTGAATGAAGCACCTGCATGCCATATATTTCTATGAAAATCAACAAGCTGCAAACACTTTATATATGTACTAAGACTAAAATGTCAGATACATCGGTTTCTTTTAAATTAAAATAAAGTAGGTTGTGTTTTTTTTTTTTATCCGTCACATTTGACCTGATGATTTCCCCCACCCTCTAATTATTACAGGATAAGGTAACTGTTCAAAGACCTGGACGGTCCATCAAGCAGATCATCCCGTTGTGGGTAAGCTTTTGTTTCAGTGTTATGATCCAAGTTGATACCATCATGGCTGAACTGTTTCTCTGTGATGTCTTTTAAACTTGGAAGAGCATATGCAGGGTTGGCACTGATTTTTGTTGAGACTGTCTACAAAGATCTGACAAAGAAGCCTGCTACACTTTATTTACGGTTCACTGTCATGCTTTGTTTGACGCCTCTTTCTTTTGTTGTAGGGATGTGTGAAGATCGAAGGAAATTAAGTTCTGTTCCTACGCCTTTATGTAAAGTTGAGCACGTAAAGGAGATTAGTGCTCCTGTTAACAGTTAACACTTTTCCTTTTAAAGTGGTTTATTGTATATTGATGATTTCTATAGAGATTCACTTTTCCCACATGTCCTTTAGTGGAAATGACTAGAGCAGGCTTCCCTGGTCGAGAGCCATTTCCCTGTTGAGTTTGGTTCTGTTCTCCAGCACACCTGGCTGTAAGTGAAACCCAAGACTTGGGTGTGCTTGGAGTTGTAACAAGACTGCATGACCGTTTCTGTCTACGACCAGGAATGAGGAACCCTGACTTAATAATAACTGTATTCTACAGTCCAGAGACATGGGATGTCTGAAAGTGAATGTCAGTGCTGTAGTTTTTTTTTTTAAGAAAATGTAATTTATTAAATAAGATTTGCCTTGTTGGCATGGCATGCAGATCAATAATATATATATATATATATATTAGTGCTTTTAACACTGCAGCAATACAAATAAGCACCTGAACCATATGATCACAGACTCTAGGGACGCTGCAGACCAAGTGTTTGTGCTCAAATCTACTGGAAAGTGTTCTTCCAGGGTCAGGGCTGGACACCACTGCTTTAGACTGATATACAGAGAATAAATGAGGTGTCTGGAGTGACAATGTTTCTCATTTGGTTCTGCTCTTGTTTTCAAAAACTGGGAATTTTTATTTGTCTGAATACTTGAAAAAGTTTAAAACTTGCACTGAGGATGACATCTCCACAGTCCAGTTTTTTTTTTGTGTATAAAGATACATTTTAAGGAAGTTCTTTAAAAAAAACAATCAATTAACCCTCTAAAGTGTCCTCATCTTGGCCGTTCCTGTGAAACCTCTGCTAAGCTGTGCTTGGATAATGCTGAGATTGTCTCCCTCTACTGTAGTTATTGACACATTAAAAGGGGAATGGCTATGGAACGGAGCTGTATTTACACCTGAAGATAGACCACAAACCAGCAGAACACCTGAGCTGAGTAGAAGATCTCAAATTAGGAAAACACTGACCAAGTACAGAGTGATCACTGTCTGGCTATAGAGAGGACGGCACAGACAAAGATGGCGGTCACGAGAACAAAGACGGTTCACTGTGCTAGAAAGAGCTGGAAACATTTTTACTGCACTGTGATTACTATCACTGCATTAGAGCTGCATATTTCCCCAAATTCCAACAGACCAAATTTTATGGCATAGCCAAATGCAGAAAATGCCAAAGTCACATTTTAGGGGACATTTTAGTCTAAATGATAACCGCAGCAAGATATCTATGACTTATCAGCCAGTGGACAAAACTGAAGCACGATCATTTCTTACACATTGTACAAAGGCTTTTTATTATTTTCAAGCAATGTCTTAATTTATTGTTTGTGAAAAAAAGATTAATTTACTAATTTCACACATCTATTATTGTATGTATTATATAATTGTTTCTTTCATGTAATGGACAAAGCTTTGGCAATACTACGTATATCATGCCAATAAAGCTCATTTGAATGGTTATGCATGTGTTCATATTTGATCTGCATTAATCATTGCTTTGTGTAGAATGTGTTTCTGGACAATGAGTCCTCAAGCATTAACGGACTACACACACAATTTTCCTGGTGTTTGATTAACTGGAATTGAATCCCTGTAAATTGAATATAGATTGCTCAAGTTAATTAAATACTATTATTAATTGAAGCGTCGTCTACTTTGACATGCATATTTAAAAACAAATGCTTCTGGTCTTTCACTGTGTGCTATAAGTATAGTTCTCTGCTTTGACTGGGAAAAGCTCATGAGGCATCTTCACACAGTCAAGTTGAGACCGCTTGGTTGATTCACTGGCACAGGGACATTTATTAATGAACGTCTGAGCTTTATTAGGGAAGTGTTAAGCTTGGGCAGTTATATCCCAGCTAACACTGCAGTTTCAAACGTTGTTTTTCTAGCCTACATCCGCTTGGGAGATTTTAGGTGGCTCCTATCTTGAGTGATGTTACAAACTTTATTTTAGTTAGAAATGGGGTTAGTTAGTTAATTAGTGATTGTAGATGAACAGTGCTGTACCATTTTCATAGTATGTTGTATTCTGTATGTGCTTTTTGTTCTTGTTTGTTTATTATAAAATCAATTAAAAATACAAATAAAAGCTAATCCGAATCTTAAAAAAGACCAGTAATGTTTTTCTCGCTTTGGTATATTCAGATACAGAGAATGTTCGTCTTAAAGTTTGGTTCATTACTGGAGAATTTGCACTTATGTAAATCTTATCACTAGTAAGGATGTACCGCAGTCCTTTGTGAGTACTGAATAAGTAATTAGGCTAGTTTGAAAAACTATTAAAATTATTCCACTTAAAAGATTAAACAAAACAAACGTGAGACAAAAGAAAAAAACAAAACGTTGAGATACAGTGGCATGCGAAAATTTGTGAACCCCATGCATAATCTGAAAATTAGAATTTAACAAAATATGAGAGATTGTACAAAGTGCATGTTATTTTTTTTTTAGTACTGGCCTGAGTAATATATTTGACATAAAATATGTTTGCATATAGTCCATAAGACAAAAACAAATAGATTCAATTATTAAAATTGAACCCTTGGCTCTTAATACTGTGTGTGGTTACCTGGATGACTGTTTTTGATATATATAATTGGAGTCAATGGGACTCACAGCTTTGAGAGAGAAAAAACATACACAGACGAAACCAAATGAAACCCTGCGGCTCCTGACAGTTTTTTGTCTTTAGACCTCAATTTATCTTCACGAGCCGCAGGGTTTCATTTGGTTTTGATTATGATTTTTCTCTCTCAAAGCCATGGGTCCAATTGACTGCCATTATATGACTGACAGACTACAACGGGTTTGAGTTAAACATCTTTGTGTTCTACTGAAGAAACACAGTCACCTACATCTTGAACGTCCTTGCAGATAAACATCACATTTTCATTTTTGGGTGAACTATCCCTTTAATGTGACAAATACATCACATCAAAATTCCTTCTTGTATAAGGTTAATAATGTGACATACATGTCACTGCAATATCTTTGTAACTTGTTTTATATCAATTTGTTGAAGAAATGTATTAAAATCAGGTTAAGAGTAATCTAGGATATGTTATTAAAATATTAGAATTGTTGCATGGGTTGAAACATACCTTTAGTGACAAAAACAAGCATTTAAAAATGGCTAACACGTGCTAACCAGACAGGACACCATTTTGGAAATGCTGTCATGGCAACAAAAAATGCTCACATTGTCACATGACTGAACCTGGGTGTTCATTATATGTCACTCAGGGACTTCCTGGGGTGAAAGTGGGGGATAATGAGACCTTTCCAGATAATCACCAGTGTTTGTGACACATGGGTTATGGGTTAAATATGCAAAAGATGCTGTAAAACGGAAGAAATCTGCAGGACGTGGAGGTTTTTTCTGAAGAACGGTGCTCAGTTTAACTGTTCAGGACAAGGGACTCATGAACAGTGTTGGGAAAGTTACTTTTAAAAGTAATGCATTACAATATTGCGTTACTCCCTAAAAAAGTAACTAATACTTTACTACTTAGTTACTTTTTTATGGAAAGTAATGCGTTACATTACATTTGCGTTACTTTTTAAATATGAGCAGGGCTTGATTGTTTGTTTTTAATACAAGAAGTTATATTTAAAGCAAATATAAAACCCTTTCACACCAAAAAGTGTAATGAATAAACCTCAGACTGAAGGAAGAGTAAATCACGTCTCTACAGGAGAACACAGGAGAAGTTCAACACTCTTCAGCAATTAAAAAAACAATGAAGCACAATTGTTAGTTTATCTAAAGTCATTTTTTCTTATTAGTATGGTTGAACTGATCATCAAACGTCAGCAGCAAACACATCGGTTAATAAAATGAGATTAGATATGTTTGTGTTGTTTAATTATTGCATGTTTGTGTCATATTCTGAGTTTGTATTTCACTGTTTTAATTCATTTTGATGAATACTGAATCTGTTTTTTGCGAGTGGGATGAATTAATACGCATTCATATTTAGTCTAGATTAGATCTACAGTAAGATCATGTTCACACAGCACACTGTCATCAATAAATGGGAAAAAAGTAACTCAGATATTTTCCTGTAAATTAAAAAGTAATGCGTTACTTTACTAGTTACTTGTAAAAGGTAATATTATTTCATAACTTGCGTAACTTGTAATGTGTTACAACCATCACACACACAAAAAACTGTCGTAGATCATCCAGGTAACCACACACAGTATTAAGAAAGGGTTCCCAAACTTTTGAATGGGGTAATTTTCATAATTTCAGCTATTTTATTTTGTCTTGTTGACTATATGTGAACATCTTGTATGTGAAATATGTTACTCAGGACAGTACTAAATAAAAACATAGTATGCATTTTGTATGATCTCTGTTATTTTGGTAAAAGTATTCACATTTGCACAGATTCTGCAAGGGGTTCCCAAACTTTCGCATGCTATAGTACTTGTACTGGGTTCATGATTCAGTTTAATGAGCGCCAGCGCCCCTATAGGGGAATAGCAACTTTATTTAAATTAAAAAAATAAATAACATTTCGCAAATCACACAGAATTTCTTACACACACAAAGACACGATACAAATGTCCATACAACGTATAGATTAAACCATAATAAATCAATAACATGATTAAAAGAGTGACGAAGCCCTGAAGTCACGTGACGCGTGCAGTAACGTGACTCTGAGAAACGGGAAGAAGACAGTTCGTGATTCTCTCTCTCAGCTGTACAACTTTATTCTTTCAAGAAGACGCACACAACATTCATATCCAGACGACACGCGTCCATCTCTGTCGGTGTTTTATCATCCGGTAAGTTCGCAGAGAGTTGATGTTTACACTGGTGTTTACATTGTTTGATACCATTCTAACACCACGCTGGTTTTCTGCCAGTTTCGACTCTTTCAGCATGATCTGAACATTAATCTGAGTATGATGAATACCTTCTGCTTACTGTTTTTCGACAGGGTTATAGTGTCAGCGAAGCGAAAACGAAACTGTATTGTGTGCTGCATTATGCAAATGATCAGACAGTCACAAGTATATTAGATAATAATGTGCACGGAGGAAATTAATAACTTTCTGTCTTATAATGTAGCGGAATTCCTGGAGAAAGAGGAACTGTAGCCCAGATTTGTATTTCAGCATTCATTCAGTTATCATGGGCTTGATTTGTTTAGGCTCTTTGTCTTCCAGTATCAGATGGAACTGTCCATCTGCTAATACTAGTAATTATCTGTCAAAACCTGTGATGATGATGATAATGATGATGATGATGCATGTGATCAAAGTCAGATCACATGGTCTAGAGATGTCACAGTCAAAGATGAACCATCAGGTGTTTTTAAAATACAAATAACAGTGCATTGATTTTCTGATAAGTGAGGGATTTTCTGATAAGAGTGGCCCAAATGTAGAAATTGAGTAGTTGACAAATACCACCTTTTTACTGTCAACATCAATATTATATACTGAAAATATAAAGGACAGTGTATGATTTACATGCTGTAACTGTTTAGCTTTTCTTGAAAGTTTTTTATAATGATATCACAATAAACTTTTAGTCTTTTATGTTCAATGAAATGCTTCTGCGAGGTCATGGATTATTTTATTAAAAGCTCAGATATTCAGCATAACTACATACCTAGAAATTATATGAAAAATATGTATTCAAAATATATTACAACAAATTGTTAAAAATGTCGATGTCGTTTGACGTTGCTCATGTAACCCCGTGATTTTACAGTCACAGGTGACAGACCATGTGATCTTATGAAAGCTAAAAAAGTCCTCCGAGAGGAACACGCGCTCACTGACTCAAAGCAGAAGAGGAAGTGCAGAAATGTCCACTTTTCCATTCTTGTGTGATCTGTGTGTGTTCAGGTCATGGGCTCTCTGTTCCGCAGTGAAGAGGTCTGTCTGGTCCAGATCTTCCTCCAGTCGGGATCCTCTTACAACTGTGTCAGTGAACTGGGAGAGCTGGGAATAGTGGAGTTCAGAGATGTGAGAGAATCAATGCTTGCAGAAACCCTTTGTTTACGTGTCTTTACCTTATATTGACGCGTCTTTGTTTGAAATCCTAACCTCAGCTGAATCCAAATGTGAACGCGTTCCAGAGGAAGTATGTGAACGAGGTGAGGAGGTGTGAGGAACTGGAGAAAAGCTTTGGTGAGTCGGTCGCTCCTCAACTCAGGGTTCCTGCGTGCTTCAGAAAAGTTTAAGTCAGTTCCAGATCTGGAAAAGTATGGAAAAAAAGAAAGCCGAGTATGGAACAATATGTGCATTAGCAGACTTTTGCCCCATTTAATAGAAAATTAAGAATTTGATGAAAATCAATGCAGGTGATTGTCAAACACGACTGAATGAATTCAATGTGCACTTTTTCACTATGCAAAATGTTTTGGGATTCTTCTGACAATATTCTTAGTACTGTAGGACATAGCCTCTGGAACCTTTGCAAGAATAAAACATATACAGGTTTTTATGTGCGCACGAGAAACCATTAAACTTTGCATATAGCACACTGTGCCACCTATTGTGCCATCAGCCCATTTAGTGCCGAGGTGTCTTGGCCACCACAGAATGTGCGTTAGTCCGAAGACCTTGAAATATGACATAATGCATTAACGAATGCCACATTTTGAACACTTTTTTTTTTTTTTTACAATACCAGTCTTTTTTATAGAACTAGCGACTTACAAATAAGAAAAAGTAACTAAAACTACATAAATAGATATATACACATTTAAGAAAATGGAGAAATTCAATAAAATGACAAATGCATACAACAACATTTCAAAACTAAACATTTAAATGAAAACAAAAAATAAAGCTAAAAACATTTCAAAATATTAAAACAACAAAAGGTATGAGTATAAAAATGATTCTAACATGAAACAAAGCCAAACACCTATATATATATATATATATATATGTTATTTCATTTCCATGTAGTATGTTGAAGTAACGTTACTAAAATAAATACAATTTATTAAAACTAAAGAAAATATCTATAAAGACATAATAAATTCATAAATAATTGATCTAAAATTAAAATAGATAACAAATCAAACGGCAGTAGTTTATCAGTAATCCTAAAAAAACAACACTGTTAAACACACATGCTAACAAACAACAACAATTTACATATAGTACATTGGTTATACAAACTAAAACAGAAGTGAAACAAGCAGTAAGAAAGAAGAGAAATAAAAAGCGATACTTATTTGATGCCATAGTTTTTCTGCGTCTGCAGAGGATGTGCTGAATAATTAGACATTATATTAGAGGTACTACCATAAGGAAAGCCAAACTTTGAGCAAGTAGATCTCTATTACTTCATGTGCATCCATGCTCTCACTTTATTCACAGTAAGATGGCAGCGATGCACAAAGAAAATGGGTTATATAAAACTAGAAATTATAATGCGTAAGAATAGTTTCTCAAGGGCACAAAAAATTGTGTGCATGCAAAATCATTATCATTAGAGAAAATCAATGTTAAAAAAACCTAAAACCATATATTTACAGATTACTATAATATATACCAAATATAAAGCTGAAAATAGTGCTGTATGAGCATTTATGTTAAATATGGTCCTGAAATCTACTGAGAGGTTTTGAATTTGGTAGGAATGAATTCTTTCACACATGTTCCTCATGCTATTGTGCTCGAGTCATCAGAGCACATGATTACAAAGAGGACGTGTTTGTTTTGGAAAACATTCGGTTAAATGTAACCGCTTCCTGCTTTGGAGCAGTTTGTTATCAGCTGATGGTATTTGGGCCATGCACATCTTTAAATTGTTAAACCATAGCTGAATATCTGTGTAATTTGCTGCAATCAAAGCAATCTAAATTTTATTTAGTAATGCAGTAATTTACTGCTAATAAAAAGTACTTTCATTTACTTAAAAACATATTGTACAGTTTTTACTGTATTTTTGAGCAAATAAATGCCTCTTTGGTTAGGATAAGAGGCGTATTATGGGGCAGTTCCCCCAAAAATGAATATATGCTGTTAATTTACTCAAGTTATAGGTTTTGTCTTCAGTAGAACAGTAAAGAAGATATTTTCCCGAAACTGTGGTCCTTGGTCATAAAATGCAAGTCAGCAGCTACAGCTTTTTGAGAATAAGAAGCATTAATTAATGCACATGGCTCCTGACAATATATTGAGGTTTTATGAAGTGAAACGATCGGCCTGTACAGAGCATTAAACATTATTAATAACATAATTACCTGTAATCTGGAGCCTCGGGCAAACGGGGAAATCCTGGTTCTTTTCTGTGAACTGGAGCCGGTTGCATACAAAGTTTACTCTGTTTAGTCAGATAATATTTTCTTCAAGACTGGCCATATTTTTTTAGTTTAATATTTAGTAAATAATAAGACTGCTTGCCCTTTGGTTGGTCAGACTAGTACTTAGGTCACTATCTTAACATAGAGGCTTAGTGTATGAAACTGGCCCTGGATCTTTTGGAAAGTTTATTTACATAATCATGCTATGATATCATGGATACACAACAACATTATTAAAGCACCCATTAATGATGTGACACATGGATTCGTACATGTCTAAATCGTATAAAGTGAATAAACTTGTCTTCATTAGCTCACGTTTCTACATAAACAATGTCCTTTTATGATGGCTTGAAGGATTTTAAACGGTCACTTTCTTTGTTCCAGGGTTTTTGGAACAGGAGATTTTCCGCAGTCTCTCTCAGAAACTGCAGCCCCCCATCCCGACCCCTCCGGCCCCTCAGCCCAGAGAAGTCCTCACCATCGAGGAGGAGAGTGAGCGCTTGGCCCGAGAGCTCAGGGAGGTTTGTCACTTTGTGTGTTTCCATGCAAATGTGTTTTATGTTTGCTTTTTGTAAAAAAAACAAACAAACATGAAAACAGACCCTATTTGCTTTCTTACTTCTCCTAACTACACGTGATGCAACAAGATTCCTGCGACAAACAATTTGTCTGTCCACTCCAGACGTGACAGAATCAGTCAGATATCACAGCCAATCAGAAGCGCTTGTGGCGGGATCTTTCTGGAAGTGCTCTGCACTCGCAACAAAACGTTTAAGTTTATACATAAATATGAAACTTTTGTAACATTATTAAATGTGTGAGTGACTGATAGCATCTTTGTGCAATAAGCTTGTTTGCTTTAATTTATCAAGATCTGAGGTAAGCTATATGTCATGCAACATGATGGTGTTTAGTGATGAGTTCATTTAAAGTCACACCAGAGGTGTTCAGCTGCTTTCTGCAGACCAGTCAAGTTCTTCCACACTGACTGAATCATAATTTATCTTTGATCCTTGTCTTATACACAGAGACACTGTCATGTTAGAATAGAAAATAGTTCTGTCCAAACTGTTGCTATAAAATTAGAAGAACCCAATCCCCTAGAATATCATTATATGCTTAAACATTAAGATTTGTACTCATGGAAATGACTAAAGTAGTCAAACCTTTTATTAAAAGGGGGTGACCCAATACTTTTGGCAGTATAGTGTATTTTGAATGATGTGAGCAGTCAAACAGTTGCTGGTCTCCATTGACTTCCATATTGTTGTTAAAAAATAAAGTCAGCGGGAGCAGAAACTGTTTGGTTACCAACATTCAACTTGAAAATTATTACATTTCTGTTTAATGGAAGAAAGAAACTCATACAGATTTGGAACAACTTGAGGTTGAGTAAATGATGGCAACGTTTTTATTTTGGGTGAAGTCCCTTTAACTAAATGTTTTTTCAGTGCTTTCCTGAACCAGTGTCTAGTCACATTTCCATTGTCATTATTTCCCTGTTCATGCATCACATTAGTGTTGTTTATTAGCTGGTGTAAGTTTTCATATCGTCTCTCATGCTGTCCGCTTGTGGTTTTGTGCAGGTGTCCAGGAACAGAGACAGTCTGCGGTCTCAGTATACTCAGCTGTGTCAGTACAGAGGGGTTTTAAAACAGACACATTCACTCACAGCCTCACAGGTAGGAACTGCACTTTACTGTCACAATACATCCGCTTCCTTCTTTTCCACGCAAGCCTCAGTCTGGTTCATGTATGTCACAGGCCCCGCTGGTGTCGTTTGAGCCCGTGGGTCTGGCAGAGAACCGGCAGGACGTCCGGCTGAGCTTTGTGGCCGGCGTGGTTCATCCGTGGAAAGCGCCCGCCTTCGAGAGGCTGCTATGGCGTGCTTGTCGTGGTTACATCATTGTGGACTTTCACGAGATGGAAGAGAAACTTGAACATCCTGATTCTGTGAGACATAAAGCATTAATAAATACTGTTAGATTCTTGCATAACCAGATGAGGATGTACATGTAAGAACATAACAGTGTATGATATTATAGTGTTTTTTATTATTATCATTAGATTGTAGAAACATACAATCAACACAAAAATTATTCAGACACCAGATTTGTTTATTAGTGGGTGCATGATACTATAGTTCATTTATGTAAGTGAGGATAGCAAAATAAAGTAAACTGACAGATTATACCCAAAAATATCAGTAAAATAGATCAAAATGTTGACACTTTGACCTGATAACAAGTGTTTTTTCTTTACTTGATAATGTGACATTTTTACACCACAGCCTGAACGAAATCAAGCATTGCTTGGTAATTGGTTGAGCTAAACTGGTATTATCTAATTATGTACTTAAATTTAAAAGCTTTCAACCGAATTCATTACATACCCTCCTGTCAAAGTCTTCTGACATGACACAGTTTAATGAGTTCTTCTCATATTCTATTACCATTTTCTGATCTATAGTGAATAAACTGATATAGTGTGATAAAAGGTGTCTGAATAAATGTTGTTTTCCTCAGGGTGAGGAGGTGCAGTGGACCGTGTTTTTAATCTCGTTCTGGGGAGATCAGATCGGTCAGAAGGTCAAGAAGATCTGTGACTGGTAGGTGATCTGGATTTGGTGGTTTCGAGTCCTGAAAAACCTGGACAGTTACCAACCGATTTAAACCGTGTGATTTCTACACTGAACATCTAATGAATCCCAGAAAAAGTTCTTGAAAAGGTCATGGGAAAGTCCGTGCTGAAGTATTTCTTTGGCTACTTCTCTCACAAACTGATCTCTATAAAACACATTATCCAGTCATCTGGAACCAGAAAAAACAATGACTATTTATAAACCTTGTGGAAAGCTTGTCCTGATGGGACAATTATGAATATTTGAGAGTATTTTCCCTCTTTTTTTTAACCGTCTGTCACATTTTAAGTGTTGATTAGGAGTGACAAAAATACTTGTTTTTCAAATTCTTAAAATAAATTTTGAGTAAATATTGTAATTAATGCTCAATTAACTTGATACAAATAAATGCATTGTCATTACTAGCACATTTAATATTGACTGACTTGTAAGTTGAATCCATAAAGGTGGTATTAAACGTTTGGTGAATCTCTTTATGAGTTCACAGTCAGCACAGCCTTTTCTGATACTACAGACTCATGTCTGGTCAAATCACACCTAACTAAATATATCACAACCATGAGTGTCTATTTACACTAACTCCGCCCACCATTACAAAAGACTTACCTGTCGTCAGCTCCAGTGGCACACATGCTCAAATGTATGTCGCGTTCTTTTTGATGCGATCGACCCGGGTTCGAATCCGCCCTTTGGCAAACTTTTTTTTCTTCTCCCTTTTCAAATTTAGATAGGGAGGGCTTTGTTGTCCCAATTAGGTGGCATCCATTTACTAATTTGAATTGAAATTAAAATGTACACTCAATAAGTTATTATTGCGTACTGTTTTATAATGTACTACAATCCCGAGGTGCAGATAATTGTCACTAATGACAAGTAGTATAAATGGCAGAACATCTAACTATTATAACAGTATAAATAGCATCTATTGTTAAGAAAATATGCTATTTGCACTTATAGCCTCTGCTTTAAAAAAAACTTGTAATTGAATAAATGTAATGACTTGTAATTGGTTCATTTTAATACAAAATGTTCGGTTTAGAGGTAGTTAAACATATGCTGGACTTTATCATTCATAAATGCATTTGTGAACAGGTCCACCCTAATAAAAAAGTTATACATTTAAAATACATTTATTTCATACTAAGTATAGTTCAAATCTATTATTAACATATTTACTGATACATAACTCGAGTCTGATATAACAATTATAATTAAACATTATTTGGCATACTACTTGTGCACAATGCACATTTCTTAATATGAAGTCTAAAATGTGTTTTAATGTCACTTTTGATGAGGATTGTATGCAAGATGTTTAAAGTGCACCTTGCAGTAGTTCCACTTTAGCACAATCAAATATACGAAGTATATCTTTAGTTGGATTTCACCACAATTAAAGTGCATTAAGTACTATATTAGTTGTTCCAGTTTAGCAGACTTTAAGTATAGCAGTTTAGTATACTAAAAGTACAATTGCAGGGCATTTTATTAAGTACATAAATATGAAAATGTATTTGTAGTATACTTGGCATGAAATAAATGTATTTCAAATAGATTTGCGTCTATTTATTTTTCACTAGGGCAGTGTAGTTCTTCCTTGTTTATTCAGTTTTCTGCTATGCTCCACAAACACACAGCTTCCACACACAAACATTCCCCTACCCCGAGAGCCAGGCAGAACGAGAGGAGACTCTGAGTGGACTCCGAGGAAGAATCGAGGACATCAAATCAGTAAGTGCACTGTTAATCACAGTCAACACATTTTCATGTTTTCACTTCCGCTTTGTTAGTCTCTGTAAACATACAGTCTCAGAGCTCCCTCCCCGTGTGTCTGTGTTCCTCCGCGGCTGTAGGTCATGGGTGAGACGGAGCAGTACATGCAGCAGCTGCTGGTGCGAGCGCTGGCCCGTCTGCCCGAGTGGATTGTGCAGGTTCAGAAGTGTAAGGCCGTGCAGACCGTGCTGAATCTCTGCAGCCCATCCGTCACTGATAAGTGCCTGATCGCAGAGGCCTGGTGCCCCGTGAGCCAGCTGCCCGCCCTGCAGAGCGCCCTGAGAGAGGGAGGGGTGAGCGTCCACCTTCACTACACATCTGTCCCTGTCAGGACTGTCATTTTTATTTATATAGCACAACATTAAAGGGATAGTTTACTCAAAAATGAAAATTAGCCCATGTTTTACTCATTCTAGGTGTACATGACTTTCTTCTTTCAGACGAATCCAATCGGAGTTATATTAAAAATGGTCCTTGCTATTCCAAGCGTTAGAATGGAAGTAGGCAGGTGTTTTTGTTCAACAGTAACATTAAGGAAAATATTCCTATTTAAAATGTTATAAATAATTTTTTCTCACTTCTGCTGACTGTCATACGTGAAGCCGTTCCGGCGGATGACATAAGACATACGCGTCAGCGTAAGTGAATATATGTGAAAATATGGATATTACTCTTACAAAAAACGCATGGATTCACTACAGGAGGCCTTTAATCACCCCCCGGAGTCGTATGAGGCATGTTTTATTATAGATGCGTGTGCTTTATTTGACTACATTTGGACTGTTGAACAAAAACACCCGCCTAGCTCTACTAATGCATATGCTTGGAAGGGAATATTAGTGCACTGCATACTGCAAGGTCAGGTTGAACCCATTGTATTGTGAGATGCATTAATGTATCTTAATAATGTGCTTTATTTTTTGAGGGATATAAAATCAAAGATTTGAGGTATATAATTTAATAGATGTCCGAACTCTCCTTCTAATATCACAATGAAGGAAATATTTCTTGAGAATGATTTTTTTTTAAGAAAACCTTTAGAAGTTTGGTGTGATATTTTGTTATTCTTTCATATAAATGTGTTTTTAATAAAACCCCAAAATGAGTGTGCTGCAACCAACATGCAGAAAAACACCTGCAATAAAACATAATATCATAATAGGAGACATGATATCATACAGAGCAATGTCATATTATTCAACTCCCCAAATAATAATATTGAATGAATGATAGTTGTTTAAAAAAAAGTGGAGAAAGGAGAAAGCTACAGTAGAAACTTCATCCATCCATCCACACCCTGGGTGAGAAGGTGTGTGTGGCACAGATTCTCTCTCCCTCTCACACTCACTCACTCTCTCACACACACACACACACACACACACACACACACACACACACACACTCTCTCTCACTGCATTAGTCTCGCCATTTCACCTGCTGTATGTTGCATGTCTTTGGCATGTTGGGAAACCCATGCAGTGGGATCATACAAACTTCACACAGGAATGCCTCTTAGCTCTGAAACCTGTCTTTCTCTCTCAGAGGAAGAGCGGCAGTAGTGTGGACTCCTTCTACAACCGCTTGCCGGCCAACACGTCTCCCCCGACAATCTTCCCCACCAACGCCTTCACTGCAGGATTCCAGAACATAGTCGATGCCTATGGAGTGGCGAGCTACAGGGAGATGAACCCAGGTGATCCACACTCACAACACAACACTAGTTTAAGGGGGTCATCATGCACATTTTCCTCAAGTTCATATGATTCTTTAGGGTCTTTATGAAAAGTCTGTAACATAGTTTGGTTAAAATGTCTTAATGGTAATGTAAAACACCCTGTCAAAAACAGCTCTGTATTATCAATATTAAAATTATTACACACAAAATATGATTTATATTCAAATTTAAAAGGCATAATTTCTGTTATGGGGAAAAGGGCTTTTGGCTTCTCTCCTGAGGCCACAATAGGGCACATTATATTACTAATGCACGTTTATTCAAAACATTAAAATAACACCACTATCTGTGAAAAAATGTATAATGTTTAAAAAATGCTTATAAACCATATATAATTAATTATGTTGCTTAACAATTAGAAACAAAACAGCATCATGCATGTATATGTGTAGTTTCATTTTCAGCTTTATCACCGACTTGATTGCACAGATACTATTTAAACAGATCTGAGCTGGACGATGCTATCACTGAATTCAATAATGAAATTCCTTTAACTCAAAAATGTTCTTATATTGATATTGTGCAGTTGCTTTGACACAATCTGTATTGTTAAAAGCGCTATATAAATAAAGGTGACTTGACTTGACTAGTTTAATACAAAGGACCGAAAACCAATCACAAAGAGCACTTTTTGTCTTTTAAAAACATGAGTCAGAGGGATGCAGAAAAACCGCCATAAAGTCTCGAGTTTTTTAAAAGTTGAACTTACATTAATTTGACATGGTTTTCTAAACATACTGCTCTCTTGTGCGAGACGCGAGTGCCATGATGATAGATGTCCCTCGAGAAAATGCGATAAATACAGCGGGTAAGATAAGTACTGAACTCGTCACCATTTGTCTCAGTATATATATTTCTAAAGGTGCTGTTGACATGAAATTTTCACCAGATGTCGGTAACAACCCAAGTAATCCATAGATATTAGGGCTGTAACGATACACCAAACCCACGATTCGGTTCGGATCACGATTTTTGACCCACGATTCGGTTCGTATCACGATTTTTTCGTGGGGGTAAAAATAAAAAGATTTTTAAAACAATATTTTTATTAAATAACATTTGAAAATCTTTATGAATTGAACACCAAAGAACAAGATTAACTATGCAAATTATTAACAATATAAATAGCCATATATAAAATAAATAAATAGCCAAAGCTATAACACTTCTGTCCTCTTTGTAACAAAATACTGTTGAAAAACAAACAGAACTAAACTCCATTGTGGAGATGATTCGAGCATGTTAAAAATTCTTCTTCAATCAAGTTCCCCTTCATGGGAACTTCGAACTGCGTCCCCTAGGGGTCGCTATGGGGGAACGCCTTCAGCGTGACTCGTGTCTGAAGATACATATGTAAAAACACCATCCGTTGGCCGGCGCGACCATAATATAAGGACCGCCGGGAGAATACATCATCCTCTTCTTCGTCTTCACTGACTGGTCTGTTTGAAGAAACATGCATTCTGGTAGGAATACAGTTTTCCTTTATTATCATGGCGAGCACTAGCTAGGCGTTCAATAAGTGTGTGGATCCGTGTCCTCGTTATTTGCGATTACACACACAATCTTTGCGTCTTTTGTTTGGGTAAGGAGCACGCACGCGATGTCCTTGAGGGGAAAATCTGTGTGCAACTAGCTCAACTTTTGCAGGCAGGCGTCACATGATTGGAAAGGTAGTCACGGGGTGTGTCGCGATTCTCTCTTATCACACCGCGACACAGGATCGTGGATCTGAGTGTCGCGATTTCGGTTTCATATCGCGTATCGTTACAGCCCTAATAGATATAAATAAATTAAGTTATGTGTAATAAAATATAATATTGCTTTCTAATTACTGATTGGCTTTCCATGACTTTTTGCACCTCCCTTTCGTCATGTGCTCAATACTTTTCCCTGTGTCATTCCATTTTATTACACCTAAATTAATTTCTGAATGTATTATATTTGTTTTATTAGTATATGTGGATTACTTGGGTTGTTACCGACATCTAGTGAAAATTTCATGTCAACAGCACCTTTAGAAATCTATTTACTGAGAAAAATGGTGACGTGTTCAATACTTATTTGAACGGCTTGGTTTTCAGCATCATCTCTGCATTGATGTTCTCTTTTTCCAAAATATTTTGAATGAGCAACGCTACATTGTGTGCCACTAATAAGGCACACCTAAAATTTGGATTTTTTTTGACAGCCCTAACAACCACTGCTATGTTCATTACTACATCCAACAACAAAACACCTCAATCGACAATCTTGGGAGGGGCCTGTGCAGAACCACATCACTCTACCAAGAATCTGTGAACTGTTTGATTTGAGAAAGGGGTTATGATTTATGGGGATTTTATAAAAGCACTGGGTGGATTTTATCATTATAGGGTGGTTGTGTACACCCACTGCCAACACACATTTATGTTCAAACAACTTGTAAAAGTGAAGTTTGCATCCGATGACTGCTTTAAAAGAAGCTTCACTTTATTATCATGCATCTTTTGCTGTCTGCTTTCACACGTCTGCAGCGGTCTACACCATCATCACGTTTCCCTTCCTGTTTGCCGTCATGTTCGGGGACGTTGGGCACGGTCTTCTGATGACGCTGGTGGCTCTCTGGATGGTTCTGGAGGAGAAGGATCCGAAACTGAGGAAAAACACGAATGAAGTAAAAAACATGACACATGCGCACATTTTCTTTTCTTTTTGTCCAACACTTTAACAACTTGCGTTTTTGATACTGGAATTTTTTACTTCGATACAATACCTTATATAATAAAAAATATTCGATAACCGTGAAACAATGTCACAATATTAAGGGCGTAAAATTTAAATGGTGTCCAAGTTGAGACAATATAGCTCTGAGGAGGATTATATGATAATATCAATAACAATAATAATAACGTTCTTCATATTTTTCTTATTTTAGGAAGAAGAACATATTTTATGCGTGTAACTTCATTACAAATTTGTATAAAAGTGTATAAAATATTTTACTTAACACAGCAGCAGTAAAGTTACAATACTTATGACTTAATTTCTTCACTTACAAGAGTTATAAACCCTCAAGCAGAAAACTGCAAAAAGACCTATAGGTCAGGGGTGTCCAGTCCTGCTCCTGGAGGCTCACTTTCCTGCTGAGTTTAGCTCTAGTGCTAATTAAACTCCCCTGAACCAGCTAATCAAGTCTGCGGATCTCTAGGGCTGTGTTCCACTTCACATTTAGACACACTTCCCCTCGGGGAAATCCCTGCCGCCATTTTGAAGTGCATTTCACTTCATGAAGCGGACAAGGGAAGTTTATATGGACAGACCCTCGACCCCTCGATTTTCATACTTTTGATGTACATTTCAGGCAGCTCCATTCACCACAATGCAACATGATTTACCTCCACCACAAACAACTCTTATATCATATATTCAATTATAACTATTTTAATATAATTATATCAGTTATTTTTTATACATTTATTTATAATCACATATATCTTATACATAAAGAACCTATATACCTTATACATAAGTAACACGTATACCTACTATATATACATAAAGATTGGTGCATCCGTGGTTCAATGCAAAACTCAGACATCTCCGTCAGGCCAAAGAAGATATATGCTATAAACGGGCCAAATACACTAGAAAAGGAGATCCGAGTTGCAAAGAGGAATCATTCTGAAAAGCTAAGGATCCAGTTCTCTTCCAATGACACGGCTTTAGTGTGGAAAGGTCTGAAAGACAACACCAACTACAAAACACCATCACCCAGCATTGAGGCGAATCAACAACTGGCAAACAATCTGAATGAGTTTTATTGCAGGTTTTAAAAAACACTATTAACACCTCCAGCAACCCCTCCTGCACTTCAGATCAATGAAGATGATGTGTGTAAGGTCTTAAGAAAGAACAAGAGAAGAAAAGCACCAGGCCCAGATGGTGTCACACCAGCCTGTCTGAAAACCTGTGCTGACCAGCTGGCCCCCATCTTCACACAGATCTTCAACAGATGACTGGAGCGGTGCGAAGTCCCTTCCTGCTTCAAACGCTCCACCATCATCCCCATCCCAAAGAAACCCAAAATTACTGGACTTAATGACTACAGACCTGTAGCTCTAACATCTGTGGCCATGAAGTCATGTGAAATACTGGTGCTGGTTTATCTGAAGGACATCACTGGACCCCCTGCAGTTTGCCTACCAGACAAACAGGTCTGTGGACGATGCAGTCAACATGGGACTGCATTTCATCCTGCAGCATCTGTACAGACCAGGGACTTATGTGAGGATCTTGTTTGTGGACTTAACACTATCATCCATCACTTCTTCAGACAGTCCGGACTGCTGAGCGAATCATTGGTACAACCCTACCCACTTTCCAAGAACTATACCTCTCCAGAGTGAGCAAAAGAGCTGACAAAATGACTCTGGACCCCTCACATCCAGCACACTCCCTCTTTGAACTGTTACCGTCTGGTCGACGCTACAGAGCACTGAGCACCAGAACGACCAGACACAGAAACAGTTTCTTCCCTCAGGCAATCCATCTCAGGAATACTTGACCATAAACTTGGCACACACAACACTATTATACATTTATTTAACACACACACACACACACATACATTTACACTTCAAATGAACACCTAACATACTTGTACATACTAAATTGTCTCCTTTGTATATTGTGTTGTTGCTATTTTGCATGTTGTCTATTTTGTATATAATTTTTTTTATTATCTGTGTCTTGTCTTGGCGCTGTCATTCTGTTGCACTGTGGAGCTTCTGTCACTAAAACAAATTCCTTGTATGTGTAAACATGCCTAGCAATAAAGCTCATTCTGATTCTGATTAAACAAATATACGTTAGGGAAAAAATGCTAATAAACTCCACAGCGGATTCTAAGTGATCAAGGGCTTAAGAGTCTGTGTCACTACATTTGTCTTTCCCTTGACTTCCATCTGGAGTGGAAACGCAAACTCGTGTAAAGAGCTTTCACATTCCACTACAATACGAAGCTCAAATTTGATGAACTCTGACCCACGAGTTTGTATCACGTGAAACCATGTGATCAGTAGAAGATCGATTCATCATGGCACAAATTAAAAGAACATACATTTAAAACTGCAGCGCCACAGGAAAGTGGAGTGGATTGTATGTTTTTTACTTTTGAAGTTAGTGAGGAAAGGACATAAATAACGAAGTGGAACGCAGCCCAGAAACCTCCAAGCAGGTGTGCTTATTTGTTTGTAACGCCAGTTTTGCTTTATATTATAAATAATCATCAATTCATCATCCACAACAATCTTGGATATTATGCAAACATGAAAACATCAGATACTCAAGCAGAGATGGAGACAATTCTAGTTTTTACAGTATTTTTATGTATGTACTGATTTCTTGGGGTCTCTTGTGTGTCAGATCTGGCAGATGATGTTTGGAGGCCGATATCTCATTTTGTTGATGGGGCTGTTTTCTATCTATACCGGAGCCATTTACAACGAGTGTTTCAGCCGGGGCCTCAACACTTTCTCCTCAGGATGGCACGTCCGGCCCAATGCAGAATACTACAACTGGACGTACGACACACACACACACACACACACACACACACACCTATCCATCATAAGCCCAAAGACCTTGCGTGTTCTGAAAGTCTCTGTCTGTGTGTAGAGAGGAGACTTTCAAAAGCTATCGGTATCTGTCGCTGGACCCCAATATCACAGGCGTTTTCACTGGTCCTTATCCTTTTGGCATTGATCCGGTAAGTCAGACAGATTACTGTGGAAAGGACATTGCAGTACCCTTTTCTGTTATTTGTGTTGATAGTTTGACTTGAGATTAATATTTCTTCATTGTGTTGGTATAAGAAATCTTGAACAATAACTAATTCTTTATCTCTCTCAGATTTGGGGTCTGGCCAATAATCATCTGACGTTCCTCAACAGCTATAAGATGAAAATGTCTGTCATTATTGGAGTCATTCATATGACATTTGGTGTGTGTTTATCCTTTTTCAACTACATGTAAGTATGTTTTTCTTTGCTGTTCTTGAGGATTTCTTCATGCTTTCTGCAAATTGGTGTCTTTTTGGTGTTTCTTGAGGTGTATTTAGATCAGACAAATTATAATTGTATTTATAACAGTGATCAGACACTGTTATAATTGAATTTATAACAGTGGATTTATAATCCAATTTAATAATTTATTTTTGATTGCACTTACTGGTAATTATAATAATTTGCACCTCCATTGCTCCCTGGGCAAAATGTTAGTTTCATCTTGAGCTATTAGCACTTCTTTAAGTTATTGGCTGGGCTAATCAGAAGCCATAAGTATCATTTCTATCTTCCCTCACATGCTCTCCTTTGCTGTCCTCTATCCTTCCACCTCTATCATGTGTTTTCAAACCATTCCGGTTGTCTCTCAACCACGCTCTAACATCACATGCAGATGGCAAAGTAATCCTGCTAACCTGCGCCCTATCTCTACATATTCTACTACACCTCTTTTTTTTCTCCATGGGTCTCTGGAATTGTCAGTCAGCTGTCAACAAAGCAGACTTAATTTCCGCTTTTTCTTTACAATCCACTCTCAGCATCTTGGGTTTGACTGAGACCTGGATTCGTCCAGAAGACTCAGCAACCCCAGCTGCCCTCTCTAACAATTTCTCTTTCTCTCACACCCCACGTCAGGTTGGCCGGGGTGGGGGCACTGGTCTGCTCATTTCAAACAATTGGAAATACTCAACCCACTCGCCCTATGCAATTACAACTCATTTGAATATCATGCGATTACTGTAATAGCTCCTATAAAACTCCAGATTGTGGTAATTTACCATCCCCCTGGTCAAATTCTAGCCCCCTTCCTAGAGGAGCTGGATGGGTTGCTGTCCTCTTTCATGGAGGATGGCACTCCACTCTTAGTTTTTGGCGATTTCAACATTCATCTAGAAAAGCCTTATGCTACAGACTTTCATTCACTCCTAGCTTCATTTGATCTCAAACGCCTTACCACTACTAGCACTCACAAATCAGGCAACAAACTTGATTTAATTTACACACGTGATTGTACTGGAGATAACATTCTGGTACAACCACTACATATCTCTGACCATTTCTTCATTAAATTCACATTACACTTTGCTACCCGGGTGCCACCAACCCCCTTACCGGTTACTTTTAGACGAAACCTACGCTCCCTTTCTCCCTCACATCTTTCCTCTATAATATCCTCCTCTCTTCCCTCACCTACCTATTTCTCATCTCTGGATGTGAATGCTGCTACTGATACTTTATGCTCTACTTTAACCACTTGTCTAGATGACATTTGTCCTCTCTCCTCCAGGCCAGCACGAACTGCCCCTTCTAACCCCTGGTTATCTGATGTTCTTCGTGAACATCGGACCAGGCTCCGAGTGGCAGAGAGAAAATGGCGCAAATCAAACGATCCGTCTTCAGTCATTGCTTTCATCTTTCTCTGCTGAAGTCCACACTGCCAAATCCTCACATTTCCACAACAAGATAAACAGCGCTCCAGACATGCGTAATCTCTTTAGAACATTTAATTCTCTCCTCTGTCACCACCTCCCACAACTTCTATAACAGCTGATGACTTTGCCACTGTTTTCCACAGACAAAACTAAAACAATCAGTAGTCAGTTTTCACCTTCACTCACACAGGACCTCCAACCAACTAGATCCACTGCTCAAACTCCCATCTTCTCCTTCTGTCCCCTCACTGAGGCGGACGTATCCAAACTTCTTCTCTCCAGCCATCCTACAACATGTCCTCTAGACCCTATCCCCTCACACCTTCTCCAAGCAATCTCTCCCACACTCTTACCAGCACTCACACACATTATCAACACATCTCTCCTCACAGGCATCTTCCCCACTGCATTCAAGCAGGCTCAGGTAACCCCACTGCTCAAAAAACCTACATTAAACACTTCTCTTTTAGAAAACTACAGACCTGTCTCTCTCCTTCCATTCATTGCCAAAACACTCGAACGAGTTGTCTTCAACCAGGTCTCATTGTTTCTTTCACAGAACAACAAACTGGTCAGGTTTTAGGAGTCTTCATTTAAATGAGACTGTGCTACTCTGTCACTGAAGCCCTGCGAATTGCAAAAGCAGATTCCAAATCATCAGATCCTCCTGTCCACCCTCTCATCACTGGGATTCCACTTCGCTGGTTTTAATCCTATCTTACTGGTCGGTCTTTCAGGGTGGCCTGGGGAGGGGAGGTATCCAAAGCACATAAATTGGTCACTGGGGTTCCCCAGGGCTCGGTTCTTGGACCCCTCCTCTTCTCCACATACACTACATCACTGGGTCCCATCATACAGCCACATGGCTTCTCCTACCATTTCTACACTGATGACACACAGCTCTATCTCTCATTTCGACCAGATGATCCAACGGTAGCTGCACGGATCTCAGGCTGCCTGGCGGACATATTGGCATGGATGAAAGAACATCATCTACAGCTCAACCTGGCAAAGACTGAGCTCCTTGTCCTCCCTGCAACTCCAACTCTACAGCATGACTTCACGATTCAGTTAGGTTCATCAACAATTACCCCATCAGCTTCGGTCAGAGATCTTGGTGTAATCTTCGATGACCAGCTGACCTTCAAAGAGCTCATTGCAAAGACTGCTCGATCTTGCAGGTTTGCACTTCACAACATCAGAAAGATCAGGCCCTTTCTGACAGAGCATGCTGCACAACTTCTTGTCCAGGCCCTTGTCATTTCTAGGCTGGAATGCTCTTCTGGCTGGACTCAAACTTAATCAAACCTTTACAGATTATTCAGAATGCAGCGGCACGACTGGTCTTCAATGAGCTCATAGGAGCCCATGTTACACCTCTCTTTGTCTCCCTGAACTGGCTACTAGTTGCAGCTCGTATCAAGTTCAAGACACTGATGCTTGCAAATAGAACAACCACAGGCTCAGCACCCACCTACTTCCACTCACTATTACGAATCTACATCCCTTCCAGAAGTCTAAGATCTGCTAGTGAGCGACGCCTCGTGGTACCATCACAGAGAGGCTCAAAATCACTCTCCAGAACATTCTCTTTCACCGTTCCTGGCCGGTGGAATGATCTTCCCACCCCCATCCGGACCGCTGGATCCCTGTCAATCTTCAAGCAACAACTGAAAACTCATCGCTTTCAACACTACTTGACTTAATCTAAAACAAAAAAACACTTTCATCTTTCTCTCCTTCCCTTGCTAGCTTGTACTTATTTGAACAATGCCTAAGACTTGGTGTTATGATCACTTCCTCTGTCTGTTTTCCTCTTCAAGATTAATCGCTTTATGTATTCCCCAATTGTAAGTTGTTGTAAGCTTTGGATAAAAGCGTCTGCAAAATGACTAAATGTAAATTTAGAAATAAAAGGCCATTTTCCTGATTTGACCCTGATTTTAGCCCTCTGACACTATAACACTCGGAATTATCACAGTTACTTATATTTTGTGGCATTACTGTTGGGTCCATATCTGAACCAAACAAACAAATACTGCTCTAGTGAGACAATTGCATGGTTGAAAATAAACATTAGAATCCTTTGGAAGGTAATTTTATTTTTAGTCCATTGATCCTGTTGGTGTTATTTTCCTGCTTGTCCATTTTAAGCAAGGTTCCTCAAGTCTTTCCCTGGAGGGCCAATCTGCTGCAGAGATTAGCTCCAACCCTGATCAAACTCACCTACCTGTGATTTTCTCATGATCTTGAAGACTCTGATTAGCATGCTCAGGTGTGTTTGATTAGGGTTAGCTAAACTCTGCAAGTACTATTCTGTGCAGTACTTAACAAGTGTCTGTTTAATTTTTGTGTGAAATGTGACACATAAGGAGGCGATGACTCACTGAAATAGTTATCTTACTTGCGCTGCTGTCCTGTCATTTTGTGGTTTTCTTTTGATATATATTTTCATTATAAAGTGCATTCTGATGATTTTACCATGTCCAAGAGCCGCTGTCATTGGGCATGAATACAGTATTTGCACAATCAACAGCACCATCAATTTGCATTGTCACGTCATTCCGGTCCAGACATTTTCTACTTAAAACAAGCATAACAAATAATTGAATTACCATTTGAAACGTGTATCATTTAACCCCACTATGTATCCACTTGCTTGCTCTTTCCTCCTGCTGTGTAGACACTTCAAAGATATCAGCAGTGTGTTTCTGGTGCTGATCCCGGAGCTGTGTTTCATGCTGTGTCTGTTTGGATACCTGATCTTCATGGTCATCTATAAGTGGGTGATGTACGGCCCCATGACCTCCGACATCGCTCCCAGCATCCTCATCCACTTCATAGACATGTTCCTATTTACTGAGAATAAGGACAACAAACCTCTCTATACGGGACAGGTGTGTACCTGTTATGATGTCATCTTTGTGTTAGCATCAAAAAGCAGACATTTGACTTCCATCATTACTGTTTTCCACTTCATGGTTTGTTGAGGATTGAAAATGGTGATTTTAATCAGTAACAGACTGCTGTGTTTATGATTAGCCTCAATATGGTTTATTAAACAGAAGCTAGACCTGGATATGACAGATATGCAGCACTTTAACAAACCAGTTTCCTCAAGTTTCCAGTTCTCCCCCAAGCATATTAAAGGGTCATGACATGGATTTATTTTTTATTTTACTTCTCAGTAATCAGCCACTGTTGTTATAATTGGTTAACGTCACTGCATAGGAAACACTATCAACACCCCTCGCTATGTCTCTGTAAACTCATGACACTGTGCCTCAATTGCAAAACCAAATTCTCCGACCAATTTAAGACAGACTTAAAGGGTCAGTTCACCCAAAAATGACAATTCTGTCATTAATTACTCTCCCTCATGTCGCTCCAAACCTGTAAAACCTTCGTTCATCTTCAGAACACAAATTAAGATATTTTTTATGAAATCTTAGAGCTTTCTGACCCTCCATAGACACCAATGTAATTAACACGATCAAGGCCCAGAACCGTAGCACGGACATCTGTAAAATAGTCCATGTGACATCAGTTGTTCAACCGTAATTTTTCGAAGCTACGAGAATACTTTTTGTGTGCAAAAGAAAACATTAATATATAAGCTTGTGGACTGTGTCAGAAAGTGAACACATGTCTATATACTGTATCCAGTTTAGACAAGATAGAGGCAGTGGTTGTAATTTCTATTAGCTTTTGACGCGGCGCTTACATTCATTATGGTCAAGTGTTAGCCGTTAGCGACTGAACGCCAGTGGGCGGGGCCTATGGTGAGAAGATTACTATTCGTCGATGTCTTAACATCTGTTTATGCAGATGTTTGTGCCCAAGTGACGTCATCTTGCACCTCAGATACAAACGAGCTTGATTTAAATAAATGTTTATAATGACGAGGGTGTTTTAAGCTATGAAACTTGCAGGATGTTTCAAAGACCTCTCATGTGCCAAAAGATCAAGGCAAATTTGATTTCTCATGTCATGACCCCTTTAATCAGACTTGTCCGGTCTCGTTGTATCTGTAGACGATCGTGCAGAAGGTGCTGGTGATTGTGGCTGTGCTGTCTGTTCCTGTGCTGCTGCTCGGGAAGCCAATACAAGAATACATCACACACAAGAGGAAGAGAACTCCACTTTCTGTGAGCAACCCTTCTGAATTCATCTACTTCAGTGTTTGTGTGTGTTTGTGTAACCATGCTCTCATCTTCTGTAGGGAGACAGACGTCCTTTGCTAGCAGAAAACGGCTCTATAAATGCTCACCAGGGAGAGGTGGATGCAAGAGGAGTAGGAGAAGAGGAGGTAAGAGGGAAATAGGGGAAAGTAGACAGGTGAGGTGTGTGTGTGTATGTATGTATGTATGTGTGTGTTGTGCTTGTGCGTGTTTATATATACAGGTGCTGGTCATATAATTAGAATATCATCAAAAAGTTGATTTATTTCACTAATTCCATTCAAAAAAATTGAAACTTGTATAATGTATACATTCATTCCACACAGACTGATATATTTCAAGTGTTTATTTCTTTTAATTTTGATGATTATAACTGACATCTAATAATATTCAGAAAATTAGAATATTGTGAAAAGGTTCAATATTGAAGACACCTGGTGCCACACTCTAATCAGCTAATTAACTCAAAACACCTGCAAAGGCCTTTAAATGGTCTCTCAGTCTAGTTCTGTAGGCTACACAATCATGGGGAAGGCTGCTGACTTGACAGTTGTCCAAAAGACGACCATTGACACCTTGCACAAGGAGGGCAAGAAACAAAATGTCATTGCAAAAGAGGCTGGCTGTTCACAGAGCTCTGTGTCCAAGCACATTAATAGAGAGGCGAAGGGAAGGAAAATAAGTGGTAGAAAAAAGTGTACAAGCAATAGGGATAACCGCACCTGGAGAGGATTGTGAAACAAAACCCATTCAAAAATGGGGGGGAGATTCACAAAGAGTGGACTGCTGCTGGAGTCAGTGCTTCAAGAACCACTACGCACAGACGTATGCAAGACATGGGTTTCAGCTGTCGCATTCCTTGTGTCAAGCCACTCTTGAACAACAGACAGCGTCAGAAGCGTCTCTCCTGGGCTAAAGACAAAAAGGACTGGACTGCTGCTGAGTGGTCCAAAGTTATGTTCTCTGATGAAAGTACATTTTGCATTTCCTTTGGAAATCAGGGTCCCAGAGTCTGGAGGAAGAAAGGAGAGGCACAGAATCCACGTTGCTTGAGGTCCAGTGTAAAATTTCCACAGTCAGTGATGGTTTGGGGTGCCATGTCATCTGCTGGTGTTGGTCCACTGTGTTTTCTGAGGTCCAAGGTCAACACAGCCGTATACCAGGAAGTTTTAGAGCACTTCATGCTTCCTGCTGCTGACCAACTTTATGGAGATGCAGATTTCATTTTCCAACAGGACTTGGCACCTGCACACAGTGCCAAAGCTACCAGTAACTGGTTTAAGGACCATGGTATCCCTGTTCTTAATTGGCCAGCAAACCGCTTGACCTTAACCCCATAGAAAATCTATGGGGTATTGTGAAGAGGAAGATGCGATATGCCAGACCCAACAATGCAGAAGAGCTGAAGGCCACTATCAGAGCAACCTGGGCTCTCATAACACCTGAGCAGTGCCACAGACTGATCGACTCCATGCCACGCCGCATTGCTGCAGTAATTCAGGCAAAAGGAGCCCCAGCTAAGTATTGAGTGCTGGACATGCTCATACTTTTCATGTTCATACTTTTCAGTTGACCAAGATTTCTAAAAATCCTTTCTTTGTATTGGTCTTAAGTAATATTCAAATTTTCTGAGATACTGAATTTGGGGTTTTCATTAGTTGTCAGTTATAATCATCAAAATTAAAAGAAATAAACACTTGAAATATATCAGTCTGTGTGGAATGAATGTATACATTATACAAGTTTCACTTTTTGAATGGAATTAGTGAAATAAATCAACTTTTTGATGATATTCTAATTATATGACCAGCACCTGTATATAAAAGCAGCTTGCATTGCATTCAATCAAGGTACATATTTGATCTGTTCTTGCCTTGGGAATCAAACCCATGACCTTGCCATTGCTAGCATGCTGCACTATTCCAGGTCTTCTGAACACTTTCTTGGATTTGCCATTTTTATGATATCTTCTTCATCTTTCCATCTGCCCTTGTCTGTTAGGAGTTTGATGCAGCGGACGTGTTCATGCATCAGGCCATTCACACCATCGAGTATTGTCTGGGCTGCATCTCTAACACGGCCTCGTACTCGGCTCTGGGCCCTCAGCCTGGCTCACGCCGTAAGTGCTCTCGTGTGTTTCACTGCTGCCGTCGTTACTGAGGAGGAGCATCTGGTCATGCTGTGTGTGTGTTTCAGAGTTATCTGAGGTGCTGTGGTTAATGGTGATGCGGATCTCCTTCCAGCAGCTCAGTTATGTGGGCTCTGTCATCATGGTGTTTATATTTGCTGCCTTCGCTGTGCTAACCGTATCGATCCTGCTCGTCATGGAAGGCCTGTCTGCTTTCCTCCACGCACTTCGACTTCACTGGTGAGAGAAACATGTGCTCAACATCCGCTGAGTCTTAAACTAGGCTGCAATATAACCCCTTGCTTGTGTATATTATCATATATACCCAAATTATTTAGACCTATTTAAGATTCATGTACTTGAATTTCATAAACATTGTCCATTAATCTGGATCACACAGTTTAAAATAAATAAAATGTAATGCATGTTTGTCAGTCATATATGACTCTGGGCCACAAAACCAGTCATAAGAGTCAATTTATTTAAATTTAGATTTATACATCATCTGAAATCTGAATAAATAATCTTTCCATATATGTATGTTTTCTTAGGACAATATTTGGCTGAGATATAAATATTAGAAAATCTAGAATCTGAGGGTGCAAATAAAATCTAAATATTGAGAAAATCACCTTTAAAGTTGTCCGAATGAAGTCTTTAGCAATGCATACTAATAATCAAAAGTTAAATATTGATACATTTATGGTAAGAAATGTACTAAATATCTTAATGGAACATGATCTTTACTTCATATCCAAATGTTTTTTGGCATAAAAGCAAAATCTATAATTTTGACTCATATAATGTATTATTGATAACTGAAGACTGGTTTTGTGGTCCAGGGTCTCGCGTGTAAAACGATTGGGTAAGAAATGGCTGTTATTTCTGGAATAGTACTTATAAAAACACATTTGTTGATTCAAAACTATTTGAATAAATGCATTTTGAAAATATTGTTTTATATACGTGGACATTTTTACTGATGCACTAAAAGCCTTTTTTTCTTGATAAAGTATAAATCAGATTGTGTACGGCATGTATCAGATTGTGTGCGGCATGTATCAGATTGTGTACGGCATGTATCCGTACACGTATCAGATTGTGTACGGCATTGGCATGTATCAGATTGTGTACGGCATGTATCAGATTGTGTACGGCATGTATCCGATTGTGTGCGGCATGTATCAGGCATGTATCAGATTGTGTGCATGTATCAGATGTGTGTGTGTGTGTAGATTGTGTGTGTGTGTGTATGTATAAAAGCGGCATGTATCCGATTGTGTACGGCATGTATCCGATTGTGTATGCGGCATGTATCCGTACACATGTATGATTCTGTATATGTAGCATGCATGCATATTCGGTCTGTATGCGGCATGTCTTGTATCGGATTTGTATGATATGTATCGGTGTTCATCTTTCCATCTGTGTGGTCTGTATCAGGAGTTTGATGTAGCGGATGTATGCGGTTCATGCATCAGGATGTATGCATGTATCGGATTGTACGGCATGTATCTCTAATGTACGGCCTCTGGCCAAACATGATACAGTAGGACTCATCATACTGTACTTTTATTCTCAGGTTTCTGACTTCTCTCTCTCTTTGTGTCTCAGGGTGGAGTTTCAGAATAAATTCTACAGTGGAACAGGCTACAAACTCACTCCGTTTGCCTTCACGTCAGAAATCGGAGCTTTCTCTCTAAAGTGACCCATGCACCTCCTCTAGACCAGCAGTCACGGGACAGAGAAGAATCATGGAATTATTTTGCTGGGGCACAAAGTGCATTTTAAAATGTGTCATGGATTTATATTTTAGCTTGAGTGCCGCTGGACCTGAAAAATCAAACATGAAAGATGTTTTAGTGCCCTATTATGCATCCACATTCATATCTGTGACACTATGCAACATTATCTGTGAAACTATATCTGAGTACATGGCACACATTTGATGTTGAGTCTTTTAGTTGAATGAACATGATTTTTTAATTGAAGTCTTGAATCCACATAAAATAAAGGTATTTTAACTAATGCTGCATAATCAGGTGTATCACGATGACAGCCATCTAATTATGATTTAATGCTGCAAGTACAAACCCTTGTTCAGTTATGAAATCATTTGGCAATTAATCACAAGAATATGTAGACTTCTTTAAATTAAATAAAGCACATTTTGAATATTTTCTCACAATAACCTCCCAACATAAAATTCAAATCAGTTTTAAGACGAGTTTGCTAATTTTCAGCTTGTTAATCAATATCTTGAAATGTTCTGATTTACAGCATTTTTCAAAGGGAATAATCTTCTGTCCATGTCTTTTATTGTTGCGTTTCTATTATCACAATGAAACGTTGTTTTAATTATGGAGCTGATGTCAAGCCTCACAGTTGTACTTGATGATCAGTAAAGACCAAAGCCTTTCAATACTGAATAAACCATGTTTGCCTGGGTCTGGTGTGTTATTCACTCAGATATATCATATTTTACACAGAAGAGTGAGCAATTGTGCGCATTATATTAGAATTTTTATTGCATAACAAGAACAGTAACAGAACTTACATATATAGAGGATAACCGTGTATTCAACTATTATTAATTACATTCATAATAGCATCAAAGGAAACTAAAGAAAGAAAGAAAACATGTAAGAAATAAGACATTTCCAAACGAAAAGGATTAAAAAGCATTTTTTTATTTCTTAGATATTTTAAAGCTTCAAATAATGTAATGTTAGGTTTATTATTTCTCCATTTTTGTTTATTTATATGGTATTTTAAAATAATTATTAAATAAAGAGTCAAATCTTGTAAATTGAAATATTACAAAACATTTGTGTGGAGACACATTCATAAAATGTGTGTTTTAATGATTCTTTCTTTAAGTTATAAAAGAAGCATGTAGTCTCCGAGCCTCTAAAAACTTCTGTGACTACTAATCTCTCTGCGTAAATCAAATGAATAACTTTATAAATACCTTCTTTAACTTTATTGGTGAGACAGTATTTAGATAAACTCAGATCTCTTTCCATTCAGTCTGATTATAATGAATCACAAGAAGGTGTGCATGATGGGAATCAGTTCCCTGCGCTGACCTGCACTCATCCTTCCACCAATGATAGATTTGGATAGTTTTGGTACCAAAGGCACACTGATACACAATTCAGCAATATGAATGAATATAGGGAATGTTTCGATCTATATGAGTTTGATTAGTAAAAGTTGTGTAGATGTGTAGACCTCCAGGAAATACTGTCTGTGTCTGAAAACTATATCTGTACGATCAGGTAATGATTTTACACACAAAATTACCTCATGATTTCAGACAAACTATATAAAGGTTTAATGATCTACAACAAAACAGAGCTTTGGTGGTAATGAAGCAAATGCTTAATTACTACAATATCGATTTCTCACTTGAATGTATAGCCTGAATGCACTGTTAGTCGCTTTGGATAAAAGCGTCTGCTAAATGCATAAAAGTAAACGTAAATATAAATGACATCAAAAGTGGAAAACAAATGTCAAAAATGTACATTGACACAAACTGATCTATTCATGCTGCATTGCATGCTGGGAACCTTTACAGTACACATGCACTGTAGAAACACAGTATGATGCTGTTTGTTTAGAAGATATTTCCGAGAGTGTAGTTTGATACAAGAGAAGTCCTGCTGTGAAATTACTGTGAAAGTAATGTAATTATTAATATACTGTAATTTCACACAGTGTAGGATTGTGGGATATCAAAGGCAGTGTAGGATTGTGGGATATCAAAGGCAGTAAAGGATACATCCATGCTGTCTTTTAAAAAATCGATCAGATGAAGGTGTCTCAGTACACGATTTGACACGATCACTGGACTCGAACATGTTTCCTTTCTATCTTTATATGCTGCATTCTTCAGCTTGATGCAGCCTAACATCCCCCTAAACACTCTTAAACACAGAAAAAGGTTTGTGCAGAGATCAAGTCCTGTAATTAAACTTATAATCATCACTGCAACATGACAGACAGGTGTGTTTGATCTGATTCTGTAATAATCTACTCAGTTATCACTCCTCTACGCTACAATCACATTCATATTTGAGTGTAACACCAAACAAAATCAATCAAGATCCAATCAACAACGGCTGAATAGAACCAAAACCGGCCCTACATTTTTTCTTTTTCAATAATTCAATGAAAAAATTTTAGGGCCGTTCAATATATGTAAAAAAAATAATAAATCTGTTGCTACTTCAATTATTTTGTTTCATTAAAAACTTTAAAAACATAATTTCATAGATATTCAGATTAAATTGTTTAATATCCATTAGTTACCCTAATACATAAATCCATAAGAAATGTGAAAAATGCTTAGAGTAGCTTGAATAACAGTTTGAGTAGATGTTTTATTGATGAATGAGACTCTTTTCCTTTGATTACAGTGTTACTATTGAACCAAAAAATGCAAAACAATGAAAACAAGAAATGTTTGTACCTTAATTGATCTAAAAGCAGAATGAGATTTAACTGTGATTTTCTGTCATTACCATCAGTTTAACTGGTAAGATCCTGAGAGGGGAAGCTGTGCAGTGATTATACAGGAATGGAAAGACAGTCTCTGTGAAGGTTGTTGTGAATGAACACAGACAGATGTTAGTTAGAGGATCAGAGAAGGACACTTTTCCTCTGTCACAGTCCAGCTGAACTCTCATACGCTGCAGCTGCTCTTTAACTGTCAAGAGAGTCAAGGGTTGATCTGGGGATTGTGAGTTGTATTTGCTGTTCATGTACCGCACGCGCCAGACATCAGTGTTAAAGAAAACATCACCCTTCCTTTGGTTTGATGCTGTGGTTATTCCAACACTCCAGAGTGTATTGTCTCCAACCTCCACATCCCAGTAGTGTGTTCCTGAATTAAAGCCCTCAGAACCCAGAACACATGGATACCTGTTAAACCTCTCTGGATTACGAGGAAGATTTTGACCTACATCACTGTTCGACACACTGGTCAGATCAGCAGAGAGTGTGAGGCGAAAATGTGCTGTGTTTGGATCTAGAGTTAATGGAGCTGCAAAGAGAATACAATCAGATTAGAGGATCAAATATTATGTATATTAGAAATACAAACCTAATACATAAAGATACACCATGAGGAATAGACAGTCATCATGCATTTGCTGTATGATCTTGTGAAATATGATAGTAAGATAGTATAGTTAAAATTCACTACAGCTTCATAGTACTTGAAGTGATTATTAGATGCACAAAGTGTATAAAGTGATTTTACATCTGCTGGAGACTCACTGTGTTTGAGAGTCTCCTGCATCTTCTTCCAGACTCTGAACCGCAGGTTACTCAAGTAATGTGGCACATGAATCAAAGCTCCAGAACTCATCTGTGGATCCGGCTGAGAGATCTGGACTCTGGAAGAACATTCAGGATCAGAACTGCAGAGGATTTGAGTTCAGATCCACCGAGAGAAGAAACACCAGCAGCTCAACTTACCTTTCCATTGTGATGCTAAAATCCTGGAAGATATAGAGTTTGAAAGACATTTTAATATCAAATGCTCTTAAAAATGGTCTCATTGTTAACGAGTGTCTAATTTGATTATTAATTTAAGAGTTTGATCATTGATTATGTAATTGACATGTTTTGTTCACAATCAATGAAGCTGAATTCAGTCGTCACCTTCAGAAAGCAGACGTCACTGGCTTTCATCATCTCCTCCGTGTCTTTGATTGTGTGAAAGAGCTGAGATGTGTCTGCTCATCTCCTCCAGCTTCTCCTTCATCATCATCTGCTGCTTCTGCTCCTCTTCCTCTCTCAGTGCAGTGATTGTAGCTTCTTCTTCATCTCTGAGAAACTGATGAAGCGTCTCAAACTCCTCTTTAATCTGACGCTCTGTGTGCTCAGCTTGAGACTGAAATCACATCACATTCACTTCAGTCAGCTCTGCTTTAACACTCACTACATTAATGTCCATCATAAACTCTTTACTCCATGTCCTCACCTTGATGTGTTGCACTGTTTTCTCACACTCTGCTTTCCTTTCTTCTACATGTTTTATCTTGTTTTGTAAAGATGTCAGTGCTGTATTCAGTTCCTCCTACAAGTTAAAATTGAAATCTGTTAAACTTATGTAGCTAAGAGCTTTAGCTTTAGCTTTGTTTGGAAGTTTTCATAGTTATTGTAAACTGTATGACGTGATAGCCTAATTCGCCTGAAGTAGTCCCATTTGTGCCTAAAATTTGCAGGTCATATATTTTTTAATTATTAACTTGTAAAGGATAAACATATAGAAATATCACTAGCAAAGCACTGCTTATCATATGAAATGAAAGAGGTTTTCTGATCATACCTTGTGAGATGAAAGCACTTCTCTGATGGGTCTGAATGTGTGATTAACATGTTTCTCTGAGTCTCTGCACACTAAACACACCGGCTGTTTGTCCTCCAGACAGAAGAGTTTGAGTTTCTCACTGTGTAAACTGCAGATCTCCTCAGATCCTGATGAACGTCTCTCATTTCTCTCCTTTATCAGTGAATCACACAGGTTTTTTAACACTAGATTACGTGGAGGCTCTTCTCTTGATGATCTTCTCCTGCAGACGGGACACTCCTGTGTATTCTTGGTCTTCCAGAACTGTTGAAGACACTCTTTACAAATACTGTGACTACAGGACAGAAGAACAGGATTCTTGAAGATTTCACAGCACACGGGACAAGAAAGCTCTTCCATAGATTTTGAATCCATTTCCTCTTCTTCTGAAACGATCTACAGTTTACTTTCACTTTCTGAACGGATGCTTTGAAAAGTAAATAACAATTACAATCAAAATCAAACCTATTCTGTTCAATACACTTCTCCAAAATCCTCATTTATAGTGTCTATAAATATAGCTCTTTTTACTCTTTATGTAAAGCAGAAATCATAAGACTAGTCACTTCCTGGTAGGGTGAAGGTTAAAGGTAAAGAAGGGAGGAGTTTCTGATGTTTTTTGAGCTTCTGAACAGAGACTGAATTTACAGCTGAACTTTATTTGTGCTTTCATCCACCGGACTCAATAAACTAAGAATCAATCTACCCTGCTGAAAAACAAAGAATAGAAACCTTTACAGAATTTGTAATGGTTTTACTGGTTATAATGACAATAGTGTTGGTTTTAATGCTGTAATGGTGTCTGTTGGTCTCTCCTGGTAATTAGTCACCTTCGGTTGGTGTCTTGATAAAGTTACTAAATCCTAATGGAATATGTCCCAAAACACACCACAGAAAACCATTTTTTTATGGTTTTAATAGTTAAAAGTTGATGGTTTTTGATATTTGTAATGGTAATTGTTGTGAAAACCATTATAATTTCTGTGATGGTTTCTATTGTTTATTTTTCAGCATGTGAATGTATTTATTTAATAGCAGGAAAGCTAAATACCGTCAGTAGCAGCACAATAATGAATCATTTTCCTAATTCCTTTGTCCTCCTCCCCCTCCTTCATCAACTCTAACTGCTGACGACTTTGGCACATTCTTTATTAATAAAATTACAAACTTCACTGCACAATTTTCCACACCACAAACTGTCAAACACATCTTACCATCAAACATACAGTCGTTCACATACTTCTCTCCACTCTCTGAGGCAAAAGTCCCTAAACTCATCCTTTGCAGTCATCCTACTACTTGTCTGCTTGATCCTATTCCATCTCATCTCCTTCAAGCCATTTCTCCTGCTGTTGTTCCTGCACTCACTCACATCGTTAACACATCCCTTCACACTGGAGTTTTTCCCTCAGCATTTAAACCGGTTCGTATAACCCTACTTCTTAAAAACCCTCTTAACCCAACTATTTTAGGGAGCTATATACCGGTTTCCCTTCTACCTTTCATTGCAAAAACACTTGAACAAGTTGTGTTCAACCAATTCTCTGCCCTTCTCACACAGAACATTAAACTTTCAAGAGCGGCTTCCATGTCTTCATTACTCATCTTGCTGGATCTGTCCACTGCTTTTGATACGGTCAACCACCAGATCCGCCTGTCAACCCTACTGAGAAAGGGCATCTCAGAAACCGTGCTCCTGTGGTTTGACTATTACCTCTCAGATAGGTCCTTCAAGGTATCTTGGAGAGGTGAGGTATCCAAGTCGCAACATCTAGCTACCAGGGTGCCTCAGGGCTCAGTTCTTGGACCACTTCTCTTTTCTGTCTACATGGCTTCACTATGTTCTGTCATTCAGAAACAGGTCTTTTCATATATTGCTATGCTGATGACTCTCAACTCTACCTCTCATTCCATCCTGATGATCATCCGTCTATCTGACAATAGCTGCTTGCAATCTCAGCATGTCTAGCAGACATTTCTTGCTGGATGAAGGACCATCACCTTTAACTCAACCATGGTAAGACAGAACTGCTTGTGGTTTCAGCAAACCCATCACTTCATCACAATTTCACCTTCCAATTAGGCTCATCAACCATAACTCCTTCAAAAACAGCCAGAAACCTTGGAGTTGTGATTGATGATAAGCTGAATTTCTGAGACCACATTACTAAAACTTGCCAGTCCTGTAGATTTGCATTATATAATATTAAGAAGATCAGGCCCTTTCTCTCGGAACATGCAACACAACTCCTTGTTCAGGCTCTTGTTCTGTCCAGACCACTATTGCAATGCTCTCTTGACAGGTCTTCCAGCCAGTTCTATCAAACCTCTACAATTAATCCAAAATGCGGCAGCAAGATTAACTTTTTTCTGTATTCTATATACTCGTTTTCTTAAAAAATACCTTCCTACGTGTACTGCGTTAGGCTAACCAGGACTTGTAATAGCACTTGCATGTTGTTGCTCTTTTGTTGGTTTTGATTGCTTCTATAACGTCCTCATTTGTAAGTCACTTTGGATAAAAGCGTCTGCTAAATGACTAAATTTAAATGTAATGTAAATGTAAACAACAACTAGTAGTTTTATGTTTCTAATATTCCACCAGAAACAGTTTCAATGAAACACCAGGGGAAGGGAATTATTTATAAATCAATCGATATGAATCTGTCATTCTTAACATTGACTCTTGTGTTCAGAACTGATTCAAATGCAACTGGCTTTTAAAAACAACAACAACAACAATAACAACAACAGGGTATTGTCAGTGTATTTTAAGACCCTTTTTTGTAAATGTAATAATAATTGAACATATCATAATACAAATTATAATTAAAAGATTGACAAATGTAGTGTTTGATGCGACAGTCCTTCCTTGGGGTTTTATGGCAGAATGCATCCGAGATTCGTCGGTTTATTTTGACTTTTAATTTTGACAATGGCAATAATGTAATTCTTTTTATATAAAATATATTTATTATCTGTAATTTTCCCTCCATTAATACTTAACTGAAGGGTATAGACTAAGAAGATATATTGCCGGACAAAAGCTGAATAAGGCCATTGGGAATGACATCAGATACTACTGTAAACATTTTAGCATTTACAGGGATCTAATAATAATTAATACAGCTATTAAAGAGATGTACATTTTTCTTGAAGAACTGTTTCACCAAGATAACATCATTATTATACCATTTTCTGTAAAACAAGGACTTAAATGTAAAATATTTGTTGAGTTGTGTGGAGAAAGTTACGCTTAAAGATGAGCATCCATAATAATAATAAAAAAAATGTATGAAAAGAAGACAGCTTTATCAGAACATTATTTACATCAAAATTACACCTAAAAAAATAAAAAATAAAAATCCAACGTATCAAATATTAACTCAGGGATGATATTCCAAATGTTGCCTTTAGACTGCAGGTGGTTCTTTATCATTTTTTCTTAAATACACAATTTAATTTAATATTAAAGTCAAGTACATTAAGACCAGCATCTTCAGATGGAAAAAGACAAGACTGTCTTTTTCATGTAACGTTGTCTGATCTTACAGATGAAATTGAACACACAACTATATCCATCTCTGTTACGACTAGGGCTGTAGTCAAGTCCACCTTTGTCGAGTCCAAGACAAGTCCAAGTCCAAAGAGGTTCGAGTCCGAGTCAAGTCCAAGTCCAAAGAGGTTCGAGTCCGAATCAAGTCCAAGTCCAAAGAGGTTCGAGTCCAAGTCCAAGTCCAAATGAGACGGTCAAAACAGAGAAAGAAAAAAATCTTCTTCAAAACCACATACTTAATTATTGATAATTGATGTGATACGAGAGACGGCATATCTTCTATTCTAATATAATAATTGTGCATTATTGTTTGTAATGATCTAAAGCATGTGCAGCAACACTGTAGGATCAAATTAGGCTATTTTATTTCTCCTCCTGAGACCCAGCTGTGGAGTTTGTGTCTCTGTAGTGGACATTATATTAGTGTATTTCTCTGAGACCTCACATGTCACAGTTATAAGCCTGGATGTCCTGCACAGAGCACATTCAGGGCTTCATAGAGATACTAAAGGTTTTTTAAACCCTCTCCTACGTCTTTAAAGATGGCAATATTTAATTTAGTGAAAAATTGTACATCCTTATGGAAATATGATTATATTCTGTAATGTCTTTTAAATCTGAATCCTTTTCAGATTGTTTGTCATAAAGCAACATCTCAGGAAAATGTTATGGGTTTTCAAATTCAAATATGACTTCCTGTTATGAAACAGGACATCATTTCATACATGTTCAATGTAGAGGACACCAGGACTAAAAGCATGTTTATTATGCATTTTGGGAGACAACAATTGAATAGGGAAATAAATTATATATCAGTTTTCTTATGAAATATCATATATTATTATGAAAATCTGGCCATGTATTACTCCCATTATGATTTTTTTTTCAACATTCTGTCCCAACAGCAACACATTAATATGCAAATTAGATATAGTGTATAGATACACTGTGTTTAATGGGAAACCAGTTTATGGAATTTTTTACACACGTATTGCATAAAACAAAATGGTATATCAAATCATTTTGTTATACATTTTACAACATAGTTGAGAATCATCCTTAAACAAAGTTTAGTATAAAAAAATCCTGAAACCTAAAAATGTATTTGGTGATTTAAAAAAACTCCCATTGATAGTTTTTTCTATGTAAACATGGACACGTTTGACGGTTGCGCTCGCGTCTATTGCAGCGTCTCGTGCATGAAACGGCTTTCTAAAAACGCGGCACTCTAGTTATTAAAAGATGTTTAACTCACATCTTCTTGTATTTTTCCTATTTCACTGCCCGCGTCAACACAAAAACACATTCTGTGTGAAGGGCACCTAGAGAGCATCACACGTGACGATTAATCATGTGCATTGACATGCGGTTGGATCGTTCTTTTCTCTTTACTGTTATTATCAAAGTGTCTAATTCTAGCGTTTGGTAATATTTCTATTCAAAATCACGATTCCTCGATTTATAAAAAATCTAATTGTGGCAAAACATTCAATTCGATGTATTATGCAACTTGCCGACAGCGTGTCTGTGGCCAAAATAAAGATAATTTATGCCTCCACGCAGCGCGCACACTCATATGACGCAGCTGTGCATTTAACAGGCGACCAATGACAATGCCCGCTCTAGATGGAGTTAAACCAATGGCCATTACATTACCCATTTGCGGAACAAGCGAGTCTTTGTTTTGAAAGAGAAAAAAAAAAGCATATATTGCTGGACTCGGTCGAGACCAACTTGAACATTTGGCGAGTCCAATGACCAAGTCCGAGACAAGTCCGAGTCCAAATACCAACGAGTCCAAGACAAGTCCGAGACGATAGAAAAACATCTCGAGTCCGGACTCGAGTCCGGTCTACGACTGATTGTGGAACATCTAATGCAAGAGTTGTATACACTAAACCTAACAACCCTTCAGTTCCCTATCGAGCTGTCACGAGACATCACGGAGATTTCTCCGTTATGGGAACTCCTTCCCTTCAACCTTTCCTGAAGTCCTATTGGCTCACGCCAGTCAAATGACTGGCCAATTGTATAAAGCATGCAAATATGACGAGCTCGAGACAGTATAAATGCGATGCTCGCGACAATTATATCAGAATCTTCTACTTCACCTTGAATTCGTGATGGCTTCAGTGTGTAAGATCTGCGGGACCCATCGAACCGCTGGATCAGCATCTCCATTGCGTCGCCTGCCTGGGCCTGGCTCACGCCGAGGCGGCGCTGGGAGTCCGACTGTGGACTTTCGCGGACCTCCCGGTCCGCGTGCTCCGGCCCGCCCGCGATGTGGTTCGCGGCCTGTTCGGAGTGGGGCTCACTGCCGCCAGCGTGCCGCTGGTGAGCCCCTCTCCGGGCGGCGGGGCGCCCGTCTTGCCGTGCCGTCGAGCCCAACGGTCGCCGCATTCCCGATTTCCTTCCCGAGGACTGTTTCCGCCCCTTCCAACATCGAGGGATTCGTAGCCTTTGGCCACGAGGAGGGCGACGAGGCCATGTCCATCTCGGCCTCGGAGAAGGAGGAGTGGGCAGGATCGGAGCCCGAGCATTCTGGCAGCTCAGAGCCTTCAGGCCTCCAGGAGGAGCTCATGAGGGTTCTATCAAAAGCTGTGCAGGAGTTGGAGCTTACCTGGAATCCTCCGGAGGAGCCTGTCAGGAGTAAGCTCGACTCGTGGTACTTCAGGTCCACACGTAAAGCTGACTCGAGGACATCGGTGCCTTTCTTCCCCGATGTTCACGAGCAGTTAGTGAAGACGTGGTCTGCGCCCCAGTCGGCGCGCGTCCACTCTAACACGCAGGCCATGTTCTCCCACGTGGATGGGGCGGAGGCCCACGGATATGTGCGCTCTCCCCCCATCGAGGAAACCGTTGCTGCACACCTGTGTCCTGCAGCGGGCGAACCCTAGGCTCGGACATCGGCCTTCCCTCGAAGCCGTGCAGAACCACCGCCCACCTCGCTAATAAAGCGTATGCCTCTGACGGCGAGGCAGCATCGGCGTTGCACGCCATGGCGGTGCTGCAGGTGTTCCAGGCGAAACTCCTGCAAACGGCGGAGGGCGGAGTCCTCACTCCTGAGGCGACGAAGGATCTGCGCTACTGCAACGGACTTGGCGTTGATGGCGACGGCCAGCGGCGGCCCAGTCTTGGGTAAGGCCATGGGCTTCATGGTCGCTCTGCAGAGGCACCTCTGGCTAAACTTGGCCGATCTCAAGGATGCCGACCGTAAGGTGCTTCTAAACGCTCCTATAACTTCCTCCGGCCTCTTCGGTGACGCCGTGGAGTCCATAACAGAGCGATTCGCTGAGACTCAAAAGCGCGCGAAAGCTATGAGTCACGTGATGCCTAGACGCGCCTCCCAGCAGCAAACAGCTAGATCCAGATCTTCGTCGGCGCCTCGCTCTGCCCAGCGGAGGGATTTTCCCAGGCCTGCCCCGGCCGGGGGAACTGCTACTGCTCCTCGACAGGAACCAGATGTCCGGAGGAAGGTGTGGGGTTCCGGTAGGAAGCGCCAAGGTCAGCGGAGGAGTCCGCGACGCGACTCTCGCCCGCCACAGGCTGCTAAACCGTCTTCCTGACGACCGGAGGAAAGGAGGAGAGCGCGAGAGCAGCCAGCGCCAAGCCTGCTCAAATGTGTGTGTGTTGGATGTTCATTCAATAAAAATGCATACTTTCTCACAAAAAGAGCTTTCTCCTCCTCACTCAATAAATGCGGCTCCCCTTGCCCCGCCTCTGAGCAGTGCAGGTCCGCATCCCACACAGGTTATAGCCGCGCACCCAACGACCGAGCCGCTAAAGCCGCTAAGTCAGTTCATAAGCTCATGGGAAGTTATTCCGGGAATCTCGCGTTGGCTACTCAACGTGATAGAGCGGGGATATACTCTTCAATTCAGACGCAGACCACCCCGTTTCAATGGCGTGGTGCAGTCTCTAACATCGCCTCGAGATGCCCAGGCTCTGAGGCAAGAGATTGGCTGTCTGCTCGAGAAAGGAGCAGTAGAGCGAGTCCCACCACACGAGCTGGAGAGCGGGTTTTACAGCCGCTACTTCGTGGTGCCCAAGAGGGATGGGGGGCTTCGCCCAATTCTGGATCTCAGACCCATCAACAGAGCGCTTTGCGAACGTCCGTTCAGGATGTTAACGCTGAAACAGATCCTGGCGCAGATTCGCCCCGGGGACTGGTTTGCGTCCGTGGATTTGAAGGACGCGTACTTTCACATTCAGATAGCGCCGCATCACAGACGGTTTCTGAGGTTTGCTTTCGAGAACGCAGCGTACCAATACTCTGTTCTCCCGTTCGGGCTGGCTTTGGCCCCGCGCACATTTTCAAAGTGCGTGGATGCAGCACTTTCCCCCCTCAGAGCGAGCGGGATGCGCATCCTAAATTATCTGGACGATTGGCTGATTTTAGCTCAGTCCCGGGACACGCTACTCAGCCATATAGACTCGCTGCTTATTCACCTGGAGTCCCTAGGGCTATGTGTGAACAGGCGAAGAGCATTCTCAGTCAGTCCATTATGTATTTGGGAGTTTGCATGGACTCCCTAGAAATGAGAGCCCGCCTCTCGCGAGAGCGCGTGGCGGCCATTTTGTCTTACCTGCGCCATTTCAGAGAAGGCAGCTCTGTTCATTTGAAAGAATTTCAGAGACTACTGGGACTCATGGCGTCAGCTTCGGCAGTGTGTCATCTGGGCTTATTACACATGCGACCACTGCAGCTGTGGTTGAAAACTCGAGTCCCTGGACAGCATGGACCTCGGGGCGTTTGAGTATCGCGGTCACCCGCGGCTGCATCAAGCTCTGGCTCCGTGGCGCAACCCGAATTTCTTCAGCCGGGAGTCCCCTGGGGTTGGTGACCTCACGCGTGGTGGTCACAACAGACGATCGACGCCGGCTGGGGAGGCGGTGTGCGAGGATGCCAGCCGGGGCAGTGGTCAGAGCCTCAGATCCGGTGGCACATAAACCGATTGGAATTGGAAGCAGTCTTTTTAGCTCTGAAGGAGTTTCAAACACAACTGGAACAGCAGCATGTACTGATTCGCACCGACAACACGTCTGTAGTCTCGTACATAAATCGTCAGGGCGGCGTCCGTTCAAAGGCTTTGTGCAAGCAGGCAGCGATGTTACTGCTATGGGCGGATTCTCGCCTTCTATCCATCAGAGCAACGCACATCCCCGGTCTTTTGAATCGCGGGGCGGACATGCTTTCAAGGAGGAGAATTCCTCAAGGGGAATGGAGGTTACACCCCGAGTCGGTTCGGATGATTTGGAACCTCTACGGGGAAGCAGAAGTGGATTTATTCGCTACGAGCGAGAATGCACACTGCCCGTCGTTCTTCTCTCTGTCCCACTCCCGTTGGAAGGGGACGCTCCAGCTCTGGCGCTGGCCGACAAGCCAGGCTTTATCGTTTCCTCCGATCAAGATATTGCCTCTGGTGTTATGCAAGATCAGGGAGGAGCGGCGTCCGTCATACTCATAGCTCGAACTGGCGAACCAGCCTTGGTTTCCGGACCTGACAGAGCTGCTGATAGCCCCCTGGCCGATTCCGGTCAGGAAGGACATGTTATCTCAGGTGGACGGCTCGGTGTGGCACCGAACCCAGAACTATGGAACCTTCATGTGTGGTTGCTTCAGGGTTGTCAGGGGAGCTAGATGCATTGCAGGCTCGTGTGATCGACACACTCACGGAAGTGCGAGCACCCTCTACAAGACGGTTGTATGCCTTAAAATGGGGAGTGTTTGTGAAATGGTGCCATCAGGCTCACATCGACCCAGTTGTTTGCACCGTGTTGGATGTTTTGAGTTTCCTGCAGTACAGGCTGGATAGTGGATCGTTACCCTCGACACTAAAAGTCTATGTGGCGGCCATTGCCGCGTTCCGTTCTCCGCAGGGCGGACAGTCGATCGGCAGAGACCCCATGGTGGTGAGTTTTCTTAAGGGAGCGAGAAGGCTACACCCTCCGAGGCCACCTTCGGTTCCGCCTTGGGACCTAGAGGTGGTATTAAGAGCTCTCTCTCAGCCACCTTTTGAGCCGTTATCATCAGTGGGTTTGAAGGAGCTGTCTCTCAAAACTGCACTCCTTCTTGCACTCGCGTCAATAGCGCATAGGAGATTTGCACGCCTTTTCTGTGGACAGTGACTGTATTCGCTTTGGACCCGGTGACTGCAGCGTCACTCTCCGGCCGAGAATGGGGTATGTACCTAAATCACTTTCTACCCCCTTCAAGATACAGACTGTTTCTCTGTCTGCCTTGTCTTCCGAGTCAGCAGCCTCGAGTGAAGCAGATGCTCAGACTTCGGTGTGCCCTGTCAGGGCTTTGAGGATTTACATCGACCGTTCGGCGAGTTTTCGACAATCTAACCAGCTATTTGTATGCTATGGTGGTTGTGCGAGAGGCCGTGCTGTGTCTAAGCAGAGGCTCTCCCACTGGATCGTGACGCTATTACGGCTGCGTGCTCACGAACCAAGGTTTGGAATGTCCTTTACACATTAGGGGGCATTCAACGAGGGCTATGGCTTCCTCGTGGGCTTGGTCGAGAGGTATGTCTATTCAAGATATATGTGTTGCAGCCGGCTAGTCTTCTGAGAATACTTTCGCCAGGTTTTACAGGTTGGACGTTCAGTCTTTTGCCTCCCAGGTGCTGTCGGTAAGTGGCTGATGCATGTTTACTACATTGTTTGCTCTGCATACCCTTTTACTAATCGGTTGTTCTGCCCTGTGCTCAGTGCAGATTCCTGTATTTGTGTTGTTTTATCTAGTGATACTTTTATCATGCTGGGTTGGGGTCATGCTATACAGTCTGTGCAGTTCCTTATGCTCGTTGTGCAAGTTGCCCTGTTTCAGCGCAGCCAACGTTATTTCTATCCAGATATGCAAATTTGTATACCTTTGGGTTAGGCGCTCATTGGCTTACAGCCACCTATCAGCGGTGAGCTCGCCACAGCGTCACTATTGTGGGAAGTATCTACGTGCGTATTCTATCTGCTGTGTTGTGGGGTAGGGCTTCGTAGCCTCTCTCACGGCGGGATTTAATATCGTTCCCATAACGGAGAAATCTCCGTGATGTCTCGTGACAGCTCGATAGGGAACGCTCCGGTTACTATGGTAACCTCGGTTCCCTGAGAGCGGGAACGAGACATCACGGTAGACGCCGTGTTCGCTACTCCTCAGCTTACGGTGTTCAGTATCCGATTCTGATATAATTGTCGCGAGCATCGCATTTATACTGTCTCGAGCTCGTCATATTTGCATGCTTTGCGACAATTGGCCAGTCATTTGACTGGCGTGAGCCAATAGGACTTCAGGAAAGGTTGAAGGGAAGGAGTTCCCATAACGGAGAAATCTCCGTGATGTCTCGTTCCCGCTCTCAGGGAACCGAGGTTACCATAGTAACCGGAGCGTTTTGCATAATAATATTCTTCCTTTTAGTGACAGATCTCTCTTTAACCATGAATTTAATGTTTGTTTCATTTTTTTTTAATTGGATGCACATTATTTTGTTTTGTAGGTGTAAAGACATAATGAAGTGGTCTTCACTATTTGAAAGGCCCATAATTCAGTTAAAAGCTATTTTTTATTGAGATGTCCTCATTATATGTCCTCACAGATGTTTGCCTCCCGCTCATTCCTCCGGAGGCGCCGTGCGAGAGGAGGAACCACCGTAGAAGAAGACGACTGTGGGCGGCGGCGGGAAACTGAAACATGAGCTCTGTCTGAATATGAGTGAAATACATTTACTTTTATTCTCCGGACTGTAAAAACTACCCAACATGGTTCAGGAATTTCATGTACTGAGATGTTTTTCCTGTCAAACATTTCAAGTACAGCAGGTAACGTTAACTTTTTCCTCATGTCTCTTTTATTCTGAATTAAACCGTTGTTGTAAGTTAACTTAACGTTAACGTTAGCTGCTAACGTTAAATCGCAAAGGCTTGACATAAATCACTCAGCTCTTAACGTTACTTAAAATGAATGTCAGCCCCCCCGTTTTCAGATTGTCTACATATTAGGTTTGGCTTGACAATATCGATTAATATATTTGATTTCATCTTAATTTTGTTGAAACGAGAACTTTTGGCTTTGCTGTTTTCAGTTGATGCCTGAATAAGACTAAAATAAATGTTATTTGTATGACGTCACCCATATAATTATCCCGATAAGCCTTTGTTACTTTTAAAAAATGTACGTGTGATGTACCCTAATATCCAAATGAATGTGGAACTGCATCGATTGTTTTTCTCCTCTAGGTGAAGAAGAGTAAGACATGGACATGTAAAGTGTGCGGCGAGAAGCAGTCATTGATTAAGGTGAAACTCAATCAAGCTAAACTCGTCATGACACCCGTCTAGTGTTGCCAACTTAGAGATTTTGTTTGCTAAATTTAGCACCTTTTCAGACTCCCCTAGCAACGTTTTCTTCCAAAAGCACCTTGCAACAAATGTAGCTATTTAAAAAAAATATTTTGCAAATTTAAAAAAGTGACTCAAATTATAAAAATGAACATTTACAATTTAAATTAAACAAAAAGAGAAAAACATAGATGCCTAGAAGTGCACACATCGCGTGAATAATTGAATAATAATAGTAAAAAATAATTTCGTAATTTAATAATTGTTCATTTATGATACACTTTGTTAGCTTGTACTTGCGATTGTTGATCAGTTGGTACACTAAGAAAAATATCTAGACAAATGGAAAAGGTGCTAGTAATTTTTAGGGATGGGTATCGTTAAGGTTTTAACGGTACTACTACTCTTATCGATACTGCTTATCGATCCGGTGCTTTAACGGTATTCTTATCGGTACTTTTTGTTATATATATATATATATATATATACATACATATATACATACATACATACATACACATATATGTATGAAATATATATTTCTATGATAGATTAGCAGCTTAATTAACATGGCTTTATATTCTGAGATGAAAAAATATTTCATTAAATAAATATAAAACATCAATTTGTAAATGCAGCAGTGTGCAGGCATTTTTTGTGTTTTATATACATAAGATAAGATAGAGTAAGAACATGAACAAAGAAACAAAGTTAAACAAACTGACAAATATACCATTTATTGTGTGTGTATTTGATCGTTTGACGCGCCAAGCTTGAGCGCCGCACACACACACACACACACGCACAACACACACACACACACACACACACGCACACTCACACACACGCACTCACACACACACACACACACACACACACGCGCGCAAACACACACACACACACACAGGGGCGCGGGAACAGGGGGTGCTGAGTTTTTTTCTGTGGGCAACTGTAAACTGTTGTGAATAAAAAATATATAGGCTAAATTTGTTATAATAAAGATTAATTTAAAATGTATATGGTTGCTCGATGTTTATAACATTTAGTTTACATTGGCTATTTTGCTATCTATTTCTATGTGATCTTACATATTTACCATTTGCCCATTAATTTAACAGTTGTAAGAATTAAAGTTATCAAAGTTATTAAACTGATGCAGGGCTATTTGATGCGCACGTTGCGCACATCCTGTCAAATCACACGCACAGCACTGCCAATGCTTGCTTTTATGTTTGTGAATGCTATGATTGTGTTGAAGAATTTGTAGGTTGTGGCTTAAAAGCGGAACATGGAAATATCATGGATGTACTTTTTTTTGTTCTCAGCGATATGAGTCTTTCCTTCTCCCAAAACAGCTTATAGCTAAAATAGTTCAGTTTTGTATGTAATGGAAAAGTGATTACGATGTTTCGTTTTTTTCTTCATAAAGTTAATTTAGAAAAACCTTGGGAGCATTTTTGTTCGTTAAATGTTTTTCTTTTAAGCAACGACCAAGCGACCAGCATCAGTTGATCGCCTATGTTTGATTAATTTAGCCTTATCAAATCATCACGACTTGACTAAAATAAAATCGACAGATAGGCCTATAAACAGTTCAAGCATATCACAGTGTTAGTTTAAATGTTTAACCTATATAAATGTGCAATATCCAACAGTTTGTGTGGAGAGTGGAAGCTGAAGCGAGCTTTACAGGACATGGAGGATTTTTTCTTACAGTAAAAACAACTTAAAATACGCCGTGTGATTTTTTTCCTCATAAAGGTAAGAGTAATATATCATTTTGAACTGTAAAGGGTCTACTTTTATTTGTGTGCATTCACAATATCAACATTGTGCTTTTATAAAATAGGAAAACAGAGAATGCATTTTCTGCGGTTTTGAACAAGAGCGCTTCAATGATGAACCGACACTCGGCAACTCGAAACTGGCTCAGAGATATGATAAATATATCTAGAAAGCTTTAAAATACTACTTTAAAACGAAATAATTCAAAGCAAAGCAAAAACTCTTCATCAGCCTATGTAATCCGTTAAGATGCATATATTTTCTCTGCGTGTCCAATGAGGAAATGGCGAGTCATTTTTCCCGTCACCTCACCATCTAAAATATAAAAATAAGGAAAGCCTAAAACAGGCCCGATTATAATTTGCGTTTTATTTTATAATTGTATTCAATAAAAAAAAGTATGTAAATCTTTGTCCTTGAAATTTAAAATTTGTTGCAATGCAATTTTGTCTGACTGATGTGAATTATTTATTGGCCTATCGTTTTAATCCATGCAGCAAATGCTTTAAAAACAGCTTTAAAATTACTTTATTGCATTCCAGATGCTTTTAAAAACTTTTCACTATACATTTTAAGGGTTTTAAGCTTGAATGTAACTTGAATGTAAAACATTGTTATGAATTCATTGTAGCCTATTCCCATTTGTAAAATAGCTAATTGTTGTCTAACAGGATCTCATGAAAGTGCGTGAGGCTATAGCACGATTTTCTGTTTCTATTTGGCGTAATATTTATACGCAGAAATTGACTACCCCCCACAGCACCCCTACATAAAACACCTTCCCGCCCCTGCACACACACACACACACACACACACACACACACACACACACACACTTCAGCCTGAGGAACAGCGTCTCGTGTGGATTGTACTTCCAACATTTCATTATCAAACATGTCCAGCAATTTAGTAACTGTAAAGACGGCATTTTACAACAATCGACAGACGATTGATCTGATTCTGACGTTCAGGTTTGGTCAGGGAGGAACGAATGCGCGCCGCTGTGAAGAGAAGGAAGTTGTGTTAGAAGAAACACGGCTATAATCTTTAGAAGCTAAAAAAAACATTAAATAAACTCAGTTTAATATAACAGCCACAGGCCTAAAGTGTAAGCATGTTTTAATGATTAGTTCTCTCTTCTAGCATAAACAGGGCTTTCATGTTCCGCGTGCTGAACTCATCCGCGTGAGCGATCGCGCTTCTGAATTAGGAATAGCAAAAATGCATCATAGACAAGAGTTTTAATATTATTGGATATAAAAACAGCTGGTGACTCTGGCGGGATATAATTTGCAAGATAATGTGTATATATATAGCAATAATAAATGTATGTGTGTTTTCTTAATTTCTCCAGTACCGATAGCAGAACCGTTAACGTCAGAGCTTATCGATACTCCGGTCTTTTATAATTTAGCCCCGAGACCGATTAAATACCGAGTTTCGGTACCCATCCCTAGTAATTTTCCAGGATAATAGCCAATATCTACTATAACCAGAAAACACAAAATACAATTAGTAATTAAAAAACCTGAGGAAAAATCAATACAGAGAATTCCTTCATATTAATAAGATTGTGCCCCGTTTTACAGCCTATTCTTGGAGTGTAGCACACTAACGAACTACTAATACTCTGCTTAAAATTATAACTGTTCAGAATGTGTAGCTTTACTTGTTTACTAGCTAATAAAAAATAAACGTAAATTGTAATTGTTCTAACATTTAATGTATTTAAAAACAGTTATTTACATTTTAATATTATATTATGCATTTATATTATTTATGAACTAATCTAAATGAACATATATAATGTATTTTTTGCTGAGATTTGATGCAGTGATGCCACAACGTCATTTAGCAACTTTTAGCATCAAATCAACCTTCCTTTAGCAGCACTGGTAGTCACGGCTGTTTGATGTGTTGAGTGCAGGAGTTTGGTCGAGGCGCCGCAGCTGACTGCAGAAGGCATGTCCAGAAGCTGAATGCTCTGCGAGGACAGATGCTGGAGGGGAACAGTGAAGAGCTGCTGTCTCAGCGGTGAGCAGACCCGCAGGAGCGCCACAGTCTCTATACGTTACAAGACCTTAAACTTTAACCCTAAAAGGGTGGCGTGTTCTGGGGATACAAACATTGAGAAGCTGGGGGGAGAAGCAGTTTAGCTCACTGGAAGCATTTAAACCTGCGCGTCTGTGGTGGGACATCTACTCACTCTCCAATGAAAGATGATCTAGTTCACATATTTACACGTGTTGGAGGGACTACCTGTTTAAAAAGCCGTTGTTCAGGATTAGCTTATTGGTTTACATTGAAATTTCATGAATTAAATGCTTAATTCTTTTGTCATTACATTTTTGTATCTCAGGGGATATGTTACCATTTTAGGGGTATTTGACATTTTTTATTTGTCACCCCAAAAATATAAAACTGCATTTTAATACAGAAATTCAAAACAAGCCCATCATAGGAGACATATTTAAGTCACTGCATGTATGAGTTGGATTTTTATGCAATGCATTTTGAGTAAATTAATAAGTTGCAAAAAGTGAGCATCGTGTCATTGACCCTTTGACTAACAATGTTTTAAAGCGAACCGGATGAAAACTATGAAAACAAAGATGTTCATGAAAGTCTGGATCAAAATCCTGAATCAGAGGTAAAGCTCCATTTCATTCAGTCCTTTTGTCTGCTGAATTAAATGTTATCATGCAGAGAGAAACCAAGAAGTCACCTGTAGATCAATTAAGAATCAATGTGTTTGCCAACAGCACTGGCCTTATAAGCTTCCTCTCCTTATAGCAGGAAGTGGATCAAGTCAGCCGCTGGAGTAAGTACACTGATCAAACAGAGGGCCCACATGAAGATGAAGATGAGGAAGAAGATGAGAGTGTTTATACAGAAAGACACAGATTCAGAAGCCAAGAAACCAGGTACCTTGTCAATGAAATCATTTAATCTGTTAATTAGGCAAAATACTGTGGTTGTTAAAGATTGTAATTATTAACGAAGAATCTTCACACAAAACCATCATGAAAAAGTCTTGTATTTTCAGACTGCCAAACAGCTTTGTTATTAGTCAAATGAACAAATACTGATGTAATATCACTTTTTTTCTGAACAGGAAAAGGAAGAAAATCTCCCCTTCAAAGTCTTTTGAAAATAACTGTGAGGATGAGGAGTCATGGACTGGTTGTTCTGGGTTTAAGAGACGGCCGTATCAGGTAAGCCACACAATCTGCAACAGTAAAGACTCATGTGCTAAGATACTGCAAAATACCCTGTTTAACAAACACCATTCTAACCCAAACACTTCTTGTGTCTATTGCAGCATGACCGGAGGTTCAAATCATCATGGACTGAAGGATCTGCTTCCACATATTCCTCCTGTGGCGCTAGCACAAATCTCCCATCATCCCGTCAGGCCGTTTGTTACCCTGCAGCCTGCTCCAGTTCCACATACACCGCGGAGGAGTCTGGTGAAAATAAACAGCAGGGTAACTCTTCACATAAGCCGCCAGCAGTTGAGGTAACCAAAGGTCTTCTCCCACACAGAAACAGTCCTTCTGTTGCTTCTCGTCAGAAGTTTGGCGAATCGAAGATTGAGAATAAGGACTCCAAATGGGATATATTCCTCACAGTTGTCCCTAATCAGCAGGACGAGGAAGAGTATGAAGCTCATGACTCCTCTAATTACAGTGATGATAACACAGCAGTGGCTTGTTTCACAGAAGCACGGGCATACATGGGTGTGGATTCTGAAGAGTGCAGATATCCAACAGATGGAAAGACGGTTGGTGATATTTGTGTGGATGGAAATGTATCCAGTCCAAGCATCAGTCACAGCTCAAATCTAGACAGTTTTGAAAACGCTGTCTGTAAACAGCCTGCACTGTTTAAGATGCCGTGTTCAAGCCTTTCTGTAAACTCCCTGTTCTTTACCGATGAAGACTTTGATGACACATTTTGAGAGTAAGCTGCATTCTGTTTAAAAAGCTGTAATATTCTGAAATCAAAGTTGCATGATGTTACCATATTCTCTTCTTGGTAATTAAACCAATCTCCAGTCTTGAAAAAAATCCAAACAAGTAGGTTTTTTTCTTCATTTTATTGTGGATAGAAAGGACAGGAATTTTAGAAGACCTACAGCGACATTAACCTGATTCCATCTGTTTATTCAAACTAACAATAAAAATACCCCCAGCTTTCTGCTTTGCCTAAAAACTCTTCTTATTGGTTATGTAAATGCAGATAGAAAAACCACACAAATGTAGACCTCTACTTTTATATGTAATATGCATATACAATGATACTAAAATAATCTTTATAACATGGTGTAATGTTAAAGACAGAAATGCTGAATATATCTATTTTGTATAAAAGCCCAATAATTAACTTAACTACGTGCCAGTCACCGGAGCAATTGATATTATTGATAACATTTACGTAAAGAATTTGTCATTGAAAAATATGGAAAGACTTTGTTAATAGAAAATAGGCCAGAAGTCTCAAACATTATTAGTTATGGCCCAGGTCTTCTTTATTCCTGCGCTTCTCTACTTCTGTGGGCCGGGTTTGGAGTACTGGATGGTATCCAGGGCAGCTCCGATGTCGAATTCCTTGGTGTGGAGCAGTCTGGTCAACCATCCACCCTCATCAGTGAAACCCATGGAGAGCATCTGAGAAAGAGACTCCACCAGCCTGGGGTCTGCATCTGAGGGAGACGACATTCAAATTAGGATGCCTTAATTGATATGAAGTGGACTGGAATTGGCTACTGGGCATCAGCCCAATGACGATGCACTGTACCTTGAGGAAGGTGTGGGTAGAGAGCTGCCTCACGCAGACCAGTGGGACCCTCGGAGGCGCTTGTGCTGGAGTCTGTGCTTAGCGGGGCTGGAAGATCTGTCCCGTCATGCTCCAACTTGAGGGACTGCAGCTCCCCTGTGGAGGGGTCCACCTCTTTAGAGCTGAGATGAATCCATTCCTCATCAGTGCCTTGGCCTTTCGGCCCCTAGGATTGAAGAAATGAACATTAACCGAATGTAGCTTCTCAGCATTTAATATCTAACTTCTGTCTATTTTGGCTTTGAAAACTCAAGATGTCACAACCCTGTATACTATCATGCAGGGGTGTAGGATACATGGGGGACGTGTCCCCTCCCACTTTTAATAAAACCAAATCGTCCCGCGCTTTTTCAGTGACCAGTGTAAATATATCTAGATTTAAATTCAAAGATAGCCTATGACCTGGCATTATATTCATATCCATAATGATGAGATGTGAACATTACTGAGTGCTAAACACTCATGCAGTGTATGTTTCATTCATACGCAAAGCTAGAGGGCACTCTCACGCAGACAGTGCAAAACAAACTCATAGAAGTAATAACTTACAGCGCGCAGGAAATCCCTAATATGGACAAAGGCATCCAGCTATCGCTGTAGCTAAGCTGAATAAAAAACCTAAAGACAATACATGCACACGATTGCGAAAATATATGGTCTGTGTTTTTCAAGTCACCTCCAGGTAATAAAGTATCTGAATAATACAGTGCTAACTGACATAGCATTTATTACAGTGACCTATAGAAACTATAAAATATATTTTCTTCCTTGTTCTGTGATAAAAATTTAAAAAGTGTAATATATTTACAAACCATAAAACTGCAACTATGTAAATTTAGGAAAATATTACAAATGCAAAAAAATCATACAAATTATTGGTAACTGTCCAGCAGTGCATTACATTTTTTTGTCAATTAAAAGAGATAAAAAATAAAACCTGTCAATTGGACAAAAAAAAGAGTAAGATTTCTGTCCCCCTTCTGAAAATGATAGCTACACCCCTGCTATCAGGCATTACAGAACTGCTTGGATATTGATTTACCTTTGTTCCCTCACTGATGCTATCTTCAGTGGCCTGGCTTCCAGGACCAGACCCTCTGGAGAGAAGCCCTATGGAGCCACTCTCACTCCGAGCACTAGGTGGCCCACTGGAGGCAGGAGGAGTTGGTGTAACTTTGGTCCGTTTCCCCTCATGCTCAACGTCGATGTCCACATCTATGCCTGGAGAGGATGAAGCATTTTTATTTTGAAGGGTTAGATAACATGCCAAACAAAGATCTATTCGGATGGTGTGTTAGAAGCAAATATGTTTGGGAAAGGCCAAAGGTATCAGTAAAATAAACCCAAGAAGGGAACTTACCAAGGGGGCTCAACATGGCTGCCACTCCCTCGCCAATGTTCTTTAGGTACTGCATATTAGTCTGGGAGGAGAGTGCTGTGGATGACAACACAGTTTCTGTCAGAGAAGTGTTGGTCTACAGTATTGTAACAAATTATTCTAAGCTCAGATTTCATACATATGTGACCCTGGACCACAAAACCAGTCATAAGCGTCAATTTTAATTGAGATTTATACGTTATCTAAAAGTCATCTTTAAAGTTGTCCAAATGAAGTTCTTAGCCATGCATGTTACTAATCAAAAATTCAGTTTTTATATATTTACAGTAGGACATTTACAAAATATCTTCATGGAACTTCATGATCTTAATATCCTAATGATTTTTGGTATAAAAGAAAAATCAATCATTTTGACTCATACTATGTATTTTTGGCTATTGCTACAAATATACCCCAGCGACTTAAGACTGCTTTTGTGCTCCAGGGTCACATATGTCAACCAATCCAAAGCGGTCTATAAATGGGACATAAGCTGCATCTGAACGCTTAGGCAGCTGACTTGTTTGAGCACAAAGGTACTACCCAATCCTTTAGTTGTTCACAAACTGACCAGCAATCTCATCTTTAACAGAATGTTTTTTTTACTCGTTCACACAAGCCCTGTTGTGTTCCTCCAACTTCGCAGGCAGCATTCTTCAGCTTTCAGAGACAATCAGTGTTTTATATCAGACCATTTGATTGATAGTGTCTCACCATTCTCTCTCGTGTTTTCAGAAGCATCCTGGTTTTGCTGGACTCCAGATGGGTCTGGCTGAGCCTGGTTTTGGGCTTGAGCTTGAGCTTGGGCCTGAGCCTGGGTATTTGCCCACATGCAGTGTCTCATCTTACGCCAACCCTTCCCACGAGGGAACCACTACACACAAAAGATTTACTTGAATCAATATGTTCAGATCATTTGGAAACCAAAATGTATTATATGTAGTACAATACACAGACACAACAGCAGTAAAACAGGCATTCACCTCAAACATGTTGGCCATGGGGTGAAATATGGGCAGGAGAGCATGCTCCTTGTGGAGGCCTTTGCCCTGGCATGAGGAGCACAAGTCATAATCGGGGCAAACGGTGCACTTGAAACGTGTTCCAGCCACCGGCCCTTCACACCCGTCACAGGTCACCCCTGGGTGCAGCATTGGAGGGTGATGAGGAGGATGCCCCATGTGAGGTCCTCCTGGGGGACCCATAGGATTAGGTCCAGGGGGGATAAAGTGAGGCGGGGGGAATGAGAACCCAGGGACCCCATGAGGTGAGGGATCATGTTTGTGCTCCTTTCTTTCTGAAAAGGGAAGAAATAGAAGAGAATTGCTATTAATATGAGATGTTTGTGTGCATTGGAGACATTTAAATGACTCAAATGCCTCTTGTGTAAGAATCTATTCACATTCTTTGAATGTATTGTCAATGTCATAAAATGTTCCCATCAAACGAGCTTGTAATACATGTAAGTAGTTTTGACCAGGCAAGATAGCAGGGAATACAGAATAAATATTATTCAAGACTTTAAATGCTAAGAATGAGCTAAAGAACGTCATGAGTAATTGCAAAAACCCTGAACATCTTAATTAGTTCCACTATTGTCAGGCTGCTGCTTTATATTCATGGGGTCAATGGATCTTTTAAGATTATGAAAATATGTACGAAGAGCCTCGATCTTAAAAATGTCATCTTTGTATCCTTGCTGGCTTCATCCACTTCTGAAAATGTTTATACAGTATTTCATTTCACTAAAAAGTCAAGTAGTGTAACCATGAGTTACTTCATTTGGCTTGAACTAACCTAGACCTTTTCATAAAAAGCTCATAGTGATTTTGACTTCTGACCCGTGTTGAATGTTCAGAAGCACAGGTTTTATAAAACAGAGCAAAGGACACTTGCATGGCAGATTAGTATGGCCTACAATACAATATTTACAGAATTTGTAATGGTCTCAATGTGAGTGCTTATTCAGAAGAAGCACCTAATAGAGTAAGTGCTTCCAGACAGACCACACTGTACATTATTTTTAAAGTTGAGCCAAGTTAAAAGTTTAAGGAGACCAGCTTCATCAGATTTTTGAGTTCTCAACTTGTTGTATACACTAAAAACAACAAGTTGAGAAAACTCAATCTGCTGAAGCTGGTTGTCTTAAACTTTTAAGTTGGCCCAACTTTTGTTTTGTTTTACAGTGCAGTCATCAGGGTCTGTTGGTCTTTCTGTGATGCCTCCTGTTTATAGTTTTCTTGTCACGCGGCTACAACATGACTCCTGATGTGTATTCTGATCTGGATTGAATTTCCTATGAATAACTTATTACTTTTTTACAGTCTCCAAACAGTTACACTACCCAGCCAGACAAATACATTTTAATTCAAAGATTGATGTTCTTCGTAGAAGATATACATATCATCTGTATGAAATGCATTTTAATGTAATTTTGAGTAGTTTATTCGATCTTAACCACGTCACCGAACCTTATAACGTGTGACAAGCCTGGCTGTTTTGTTGCTGTCTCCAGTGGAGGGCAGCAGTTTCTGACATCTCTAACAAGTTTAATATATATATGAATTTGTTGTGTACTGTTTGTCTTCAGTTTAAAAGGCACATGACAAACTCATTCCCAGTAACTCATATTGAAAGGAATAATGTAAGTGCTAGATACATTAAAGAAGCAGATGACTGATTATACTAAATTCTTATGTTGAATTAAATTGGGAACAAATAACTCACACACACACACAACTATGTAAACAGACAGCATCTGTATATTACTCACGCTTGATGTAGACACGGCATGTGTCATCCTTCACAAGAGCCAAACCCATCAATAGCTCATCGTCAGAGGAGAAAGCAATCATGTCACCATCGTCATCTAGGAAAACAATTGTATTTCTACTGGGTAATATTACAGTCCTTATGTTTTGGCAATTATAGATTCTGCTGCTGTCCTTCCTTTCTCTGTACAAATACTGGATATAACACTGACTCAAGACATGGCAATTTAATAGTACAGTCTTGTCAATATTATATTTCATTTTAAAGAAGTTTGTGTTCCTAAATATGTCCAAGTTCTATTTCTAATGTTTCTTTGTTGAATCTGATTTAAACTTCAAGTAGATACAAATTAAACAATAATTATATAATATTAACAATAAGAAACGACAATTATTATGTGTTTGCATTAGCAATAGGTTACACAAAATAAAACTAAAAACTGATTTACCTTTATAGTACATTTGAAAGGGCGCAGTCCCGAGACCGAGGAAAACATCGAGCACTTTTCTCTTCAAATACTCGAAACTTGTGGAGACATCCTGATCCACGGCGAAGCGGCGGATCTCCTTGTTGCAGTCGTCCTTACCGAGAAGGTAAGCTTTCACCGTCATCGACATTGTAGCGAAAAATAGTGTCTCGGAGCGATCCTCTGGATGTGTTGCGCAGCAGAAAATGCGTTTCTTGAACACGGGACTCTGCGCTGGCTGCGTGAGATTGTGTTTCCTGCATCAGCCAACAGTTCCTATATAAGCCTGAGCGTCATATGCAAATTTGGCTGAGGTGAGAGCGTCATATGTAAATCCAGCAGTGCATCAGCCAATAGCTGAGGCGAGAGCGTCTTGGCAGGAGGGGATGTCCAGCGTCACAGCAGGACAGAGTTCATGTTGTCTCTGATCATGTGAGGCATATTTCACAACAGAGTGATCTGAGCAATGCCCTGGCAATCCGTGAGGGGAAATTCCCTCTGAATCACCAAAGAATACAGCAGTATCTTTAAGTCCAACAATAGACGTGTGACAGTATTGTGAATGTCACTGTAATTCTCTAATTCTTCTCGTTTTCACAAACGGTAGCTACATTTCTTGAGGCTAACTTGCTCATTTGGAGACAGAGATGTCAAACAAAAGCATTCTTGCTTCTGCTATACAACAATAATAACAAAGTTAGAAGTTTTTACCACATGCATGTATGTATGCATTATTTTGATGAATCTTTGTTTTACTACGGCTGAGTCAGGAACTGTAAGCATGATATCTGGATATCCATCATACAAGCTCTACTAGTACTAGACAACATAGGTCAGATCTGGTTGTGTGCATTTCTTCTACAGCTGCTAGCTAATAAAGTGCTGTGTCATCATGAATGAGGGCTAGCAGACGCCTATTTAATTTGGCTCCTTTTTGTTACAAAAATTGTAGTCTATATGTACTCAACACACTTTAAGCTAACTTAAACAAACTTTATTACCTTTAATCATTCTCATCATCACTTCATAATCATGTATACAAAAATAAGAAATATATGTTGTATAGTCGTATATATATACCACAATACTAGAAATGTGGACTGATGGAAAATATTACTAATTATAATTCACAGTTGTATTCATGTATTGGCATTTATTAATTATGAATTACATTTGATCAATTTTTTATTTCATATTTTACTACTACTACTAATAATAAATAAAATATAAATATATTGTAAACATTTAAATATGCTGTGTCATCGTGAATGAGGGTTAGCTGTCGACCTTTCAATATTTGTTTCTTAAAAACCACATTAAGGAAATTATAGACCATACTGTATGTAGCTTACTGAACAATCTTTAAACTTAAGAATGCCCATTTGAATATCATATGTAACAACTTAAATATATATTTTGTGTATATATATATATATGTGTGTGTGTGTGTGTGTGTGTGTGTGTGTGTGTGTGTGTGTGTGTGACCCTCTCTGTGAAAACCCAGCTAAAGTTTTTGTGATTTATTGTTTTCTACATAAAATCATCTTTCATGTGGTAAAGAACATTCTGTGAAAATGTAACCTTTATATATCTTTAATATTGACTGAGTAAGGTCATGTCAAAGATTGAAATTATAGTGAAATTAATGGTTGAAATCCAACTTTGATGCTTGTATCTCATAATTAGATTTTGAGACTTTAGCCTGGATTTCACAGAGAGGGTCACATGTATATATATTATATGTGTGTATTTGTATATGTATTTATATCTATAGATGTATATATAACACCCACAGTTATTAAACTATTACTTTTATAATACAAAATAAATATTAATGTATGTTTTATTTTAGACTACTTCTACTACTATCTTTGGACTTTATCGTTAAATATATTAATAATCAATATAACTTCGTTTCAGCCAGCCTTTAACCTTGTTTTGCATTTGACATTCCAGCTCTAAGTGTTGGTGATGTCAGAAGTGCGCGAGGGCCCTTGCCTACATTCGTTAAAAGCTTCTCCACACAGAGAGACTCTTTATTCTAGAAGCCTCCTGAAGAGTCAGAGATCGGAAGAGCGTGGCGCGGGGCGGAGCGTGGCTCTGTCAGCTGACTCGGACTCACGCGCGTCATGTGATTTCCTTTGTTTACAAGCAACATCTCCGCGTCCAATAACACTGATAATAAGCTCATATCCCCGAACAAACAGCCCATAACCTTTAATTAGCCTATATTTTTTAAATGAAACTCTAAAGTCTAATAATTGTTCATGTATGGCTTTGTGACATTTTGATCTATTTATTTTACAGATTTACAGATCCGTGTGTTTTATCGGGTTAAAGCAGTTTAACCTACAGTGCATTGCGTCATAACACAAATGATCAAACACCATCTGCAGTTAGGCCTCACGACGGTTGCTAGATGACGTTATGATGTCTTTGCGCGATGACGTCATTGCGTAATCACGACGCAAAATTGTCACAACATCAAATCTCTGCAAAAAAACTATATTTTATATAATTTAATTTAGATTTGTGTGTAAAATAATGTACACAACATAATATTAAATATAAATAACAGTATGTTTAATAACTACTTAACTAGTAATACTACACATTCTCAACAATTAAGCTTTAAGCAGTGTATTAGCAATTAGTTAGTATGCTTACTCTATGAAAAGTCTGTAAAAATAGAGCACAATCTACTATGCTAATATGAAAAAAAATCCGTATTGGTTTTTTACCTGCATTTTAAAATATACATTGTGTTTTCAGGTAACAGGGTTACTATTGATGATGGATAATGTACTGGAAAATTACTAGTATCTTTTCCATTTTTCTTACAGTGTACTAACTGATCAACAATGGCAGTTACAAGCTACTAACAACGTGTATCATACATTTAAATTATTCAATTGTTAGTATTATTAAATGTAACATTTGCAAATAGCAGCAAACTCAATTCACATGATGAATTCACTAATAAGCATCTTCGGTTTCCTCTTTGTGTAATTTGAATGGAAAATGTTTGCCTATTCACTTATCAAAAGTTGCCAAATAAATTGAAAACATTGCAAAATTTGTTGCTAGGTCCTTTTTGGGGAAAAAGATGCTAGGGCAGTCTGAAAAGTTGCTAAATTTCGCACACTGGATGGCGCTATTGTCTCACATGCCAGCACAGTATTGTTTATGTAGGAGTGATACAGAAAATAGGCCAACACTAAATGCATGTTAAATACAGATTTGTTTGGAGAGTTTAAACTTTAAAGTAGGCTGTTGTGTAAGTTATTTGGAGAGTTTAAAATAAATGTAAACAGTTTAAAGTAAATGCAACTTAAATGACAATAATTTCAGCTGCAATATAAATGTTACATTATACTTATTATATATTCCTGAGGCACCATTTTATTTCATCAGATTGCTGCCACACTAATGCTCTGGAAATACTCTCAATGACATCTTCTGATGGGGCTTGAACGTAAATTAATATTTCAAGTGCTGCAAAATATTTTGGCTAATGTGTTTACTACAAGAGAGACACTGACGATCTAAAGTACCTGCAAGAATATTTGGGCCCATTGTGTCCCTCTAGGAAGAGGCATTTTAGAAATATGCCTAGAGGTTCAGTTTGATGTGTACAAAAATAGGACAACCAATAATTAGCACCTGCACAGAAACTACTTTCTCTTTGTTAATATGCTCTGTGCTTATTGCCACAACACTCTACAAAATTAAGTTAGCCACTCAAAGATGAACTGTTTGGCAGAACGTCAACAGTCAACACGCTAGAAGAGATGAAACTGGGCAATCAGAGGCCTGATTCATCTCCAGAGCATTAGATGAAACATCACAGAGATGTGATTCATTATCTACAGGCATGAGTGCGGCAGAACTGGATATTTACTGATCCTGCAGTAAACAGATATTCACATCTGTCAATCACTCCCTTCAATAGTGCCATATACATTTTTATATAAGCATTTGTCCATCCATCCACTGGGTATCTAAAAGAGAATGATTATTTATCTGTATATTTATAAGATATATATCATTTTTATGGAAAGTTGCTTTTAAAAGTAATGCATTACAATATTGCGTTACTCCATGAAAGGTAACTACTTGTATTACTTTCTATGGAAAGTAGAATAAGTTGTAATAACAACTTATGTGACAATATGTTGTTCATAATCAACTTACTGATTTTTTATGTGGGAACAATATACTATTTTAGTATTTTTATTAACTATGGACAGCACTTTGGTCCATTCTAATGGTTTGAAAGTGCTCTATAAATAAAATTGAGCTGAGTTGAGTTGAGTAATGCATTATGTTAATTTTGCATTACTTTTCGCCACCTAAGCTGACAAAGACCCAAAAGTTATATTTTTGTCAGCTGTAAAAGCGCTTTCACATCAAAGGTGAAACGAATGAATTTCCCTCATCACGAAGAGGTGTCAGTGAATACAGTGCCCTCCACTAATTTTGGCACCCTTGGTAAATATGAGCAAAGGCGGCTGTGAAAATAAATCTGCATCGCAAAATATCAAACATGTAGTTCGGGAGAGTTTCAAGAATTTTTTTTTCGTATCCAAATACCAACTCCAGCACATTCAGTTGTCAGACACGACTGGAACTTCAAATGGCACTGGCTTCTATAGTCAGATGAAACTTAAAAAATAGCTTTTTGGCAGCAAACCCCCCAGATGGGTTTACAAACAGGGATAAAAGTACACTGTCAAAAATCACTGTCAAAAGTTTAATCTGTTGGCTTAAACTTTTAAGATTTTTCAACTTAAATTTTTTTTACATTGTATGATAGGATGATAAATATGATACATAAATTTCATTTTAAAATATTTTTCATTTAAACCTTCAAATGTAATGTAAAACACATTTCCATTTTAAAAAAAATAACATCTTGATGATTGATAAATGTATTTTATTTTATTTAGGACAATACTACAGGTGCATCTCAATAAATTACTATGTCGTGGAAAAGTTCATTTATTTCAGTAATTCAACTCAAGTTGTGTAACTCGTGTATTAAATAAATTTAATGCACACAGACTGAAGTAGTTTAAGTCTTTGGTTATTTTATTTGTGATGATTTTGGCTCACATTTAACAAAAACCCACCAATACACTATCTCAACAAATTAAAATATGGTGACATGCCAATCAGCTAATCAACTCAAAACACCTGCAATGGTTTCCTGAGCCTTAAAAATGGTCTCAGTTTGGTTCACTAGGCTACACAATCATGAGGAAGACTGCTGATGTGACAGTTGTCCAGAAGACAATCATTGACACCCTTCACAAGGAGGATAAGCCACAAACATTCATTACCAAAGAAGCTGTCTGTTCACAGAGTGCTGTATCCAAGCATGTTAACAGAAAGTTGAGTGGAAGGAAAAAGTGTGGAAGAAAAAGAAGCACAACCAACCGAGAGAACCACAGCCTTATGAGGATTGTCAAGCAAAATCGATTCAAGAATTTGGGTGAACTTCACAAGGAATGGACTGAGGCTGGGGTCAAGGCATCAAGAAACACCACACACAGACGTGTCGAGGAATTTGGCTACAGTTGTCATCAGAGGCGTCTTACCTGGGCTAAGGAGAAGAAGAACTGGACTGTTGCCCAGTGGTCCAAAGTCCTCTTTTCAGATGAGAGCAAGTTTAGTATTTCATTTGGAAACCAAGGTCCTAGAGTCTGGAGGAAGGGCGGAGAAGCTCATAGCACATGTAGCTTGAAGTCCAGTGTTAAGTATTCACAGTCTGTGATGATTTGGGGTGTAATGTCATCTGCTGGTGTTGGTCCATTGTGTTTTTTGAAAACCAATGTCGCTGCACCCGTTTACTAAGAAATGTTAGAGCACTTCATGCTTCCTTCTGCTGACCAGCTTGTTAAAGATGCTGATTTCCAGCAGGATTTGGCACCTGCCCACACTGCCAAAAGCAACCAAAGTTGGTTAAATGACCATGGTGTTGGTGTGCTTGACTAGCCAGCAAACTCACCAGACCTGAACATAGATAATCTATGGGTATTGTCAAGAGGAAAATGAGAAACAAGAGACCAAAAAATGCAGATGAGCTGAAGGCCACTGTCAAACAAACCTGGGCTTCCACACCACCTCAGCAGTGCCACAAACTGATCACCTCCATGCCACGCCGAATTGAGGCAGTAATTAAAGCAAAAGAAGCCCCTACCAAGTATTGAGTACATATACAGTAAATGAACATACTTTCCAGAAGGCCAACAATTCACTAAAACATTTTTTATTGGTCTTATGAAGTATTCTAATTTGTTGAGAATTGAGAATTCTAATTGGGTTTTTGTTAAATGTGAGCCAAAATCATCACAATTAAAAGAACCAAAGACTTAACCCTTTACGATTCCTGAAAAATTTGCCTAAAACGCCTAAAAAAGGCATACCCAAAGTAAATTGCATGCTGTTCTTGGGCCATTTGGATGATATGCATGGTGTTGGTCTCCTTTGAAAGGTGACACTCTGGAGACACTCAACAGTCAGAATCACTGTAAGTCTTACTGATATTGAGTAATAGCACTTTGAATACACTAAAAAAAGAAAAAAATAATTCCACCTGCATTTTTTTTGTAAATAGAAGTCTGCAGATGACTATAGCTGGGATGTATGAACTGGAAAATACATTGGGATCACAGAATGAAGCCTTACCAAGCCAAATTTCGCATTTGATAAACAATATATTAGAAAATTAGTGTTTTACACATATTTATCTAATTTTATGTCTAGACGCTTCCAAAAAAATTACACTTGGGAGACTCCAAACGACCCTTTGTAACCAACAATGCTGTAATTCTTGAATGCTTTAATGTACAGTCATCATTTTGAGCTCTAATGAAAGGTTACACTTAGAGCTATTCAATTTCTCATCCAGATTCACTGTCAATAATTGCTGACACATAGTAACTGAAGCATAAACACATTATAGTGACATTTATTTATAGAATCCAAAATGTGTACACTTTTAAAATGACATATATATTTATAATTTATAATCTAAATATTTTTTTTCCTATATTTCTATTTCTGTACATAGTACATTATTTAATTTGTGTTTTTTCTTATATTGGTGTTATATTGCATCCCTACTGTGTTATTCCTATGTATGTCTGTACTATCATGCATGTCTGCATTATGTCAACAAAAAGTGGTCTGATAAAGACACAGATTGTACATGCTGTGTTTATAGTATCTTAAAATGGTTTACATAGTTGAAATCACAAGAATCTCAGCTTTCCGTGGATATATGACATGAAAATATATTTGTTTTGTATTAATTTTTTTTGACGACTTTACCCTGTCACACCACTAGGCATCCTGCCGTCCCGCCGGCGGTACGCTGGATTCTTTAAACTACTTCAGTCTGTGTGCATTGAATTTGTTTCACAATTTGAGTTGAATTATTTAAATAAACTAACTTTTCCATGACATTGTAATTTATTGAGATGCACCTGTATTGTGTGTGTGTGTATGTGTGTGTATATTAGAGGTGGGCATAGATTAATTTTTTTAATCTAGATTAATCTAGATTAATTTTGGAATTAATCTAGATTAAAATGACTCATTTGAATTCTGCCGAAGGCATTCAGAATATGTGTGCTACCCAAATAATGACTAAAAGTAAGTCTTTGAGAACGGGTTTCTCAAGCCAGGTGGCGCGATTAGACCAGGGCTCATCTCCTGTTTCCAAAATGCATCACAAACTTTAATCTCTTCCCGTCCCAATCCCACGAAAAACTGGAGGAAAATCCCGTCCGTTCCACTCCCGGAAGAATGACTCCCATTCCCTCCCACTCCCGTGTTTTTTTTTTTTTTTTTGCCGATAACTGGCAATTACAGTAAAAATATAGTACAGATCACAGCGTGCCCACCTTATTAGTTGAATAAAAACCCCAAATGTCGTTTTTTGTTATTATATTGAACTGAAAGCCATCTTATTATGCACAGTGTTGCACAGATTAAATTTCATGTAAATCATCCATGCTAACACACACGTCTTCTATTTTTATTTTTTAGACATTTCACTCTCTATAGATATATTTTTCTATGTACTGTATTTTTAGATATATTCGAGTTTCTAAGTTTCTCGCTCAAGTTCACATGAGACCTAAAGCGCATCCTGTTTGCTTAAAAGCGCAACGTTTCATTGTTATTCTGAGTGCACACAAATAACGTAGAGTCTTTACAGATTCAAAAGATGTATTAGGCTACTTTTATCTGTATGACCAAAAATGACGGAGATTTTAAGAGCAAGTGAGCGCACCGGAGCCTGTCTTGCAGCAAACGCGCTTCCACACAAACACTTCAATAGCGCACATTTCTCTAGGTTAACATCATATTGAGCGGCCATGTAAAGTTGCTACTATATACATCTTTCAGATGAAAAGCCATATTTGAGGTTGATGAATGATAGGTGAGCGTTTGGATGTCCTGCCCGATTGTATTACCACATAGACCAGCCGTTAACAATCTGTCCATCACGGACTGCCAGCCTCTAGTTCGAAGACTCGTTCTCGCCCCCTACAGTGCAATTTGGCTAGGTATACATCCGCGCTAAAATATCAGGGTGAAAGTCATCATAGCTTGCGTAGTATAGACCCAGCTCCCAACCCAACTTTGAGAATAGATTAACGGCGATATTTTTTTTATCGCCGATAAGAGTCTCACGCAGCACGTTAACGCCGATAACGGCCCACCACTAGTGTATATATACTGTATATATATATATATATATATATATATATATATAATTTTATATTTGTTTACTTATATCAAAAAGTGAAACTTTCATATATTCTAGATTCATAACATGTGAATTTAAATATTTCAAAAGTTTTTTGTTTTAATTTTGATGATTTGAGCTTACAGCTCATTAAAGTCAAAAATCCAGTATCTCAAAATATTATAATATTTCATAAGATCAATTTAAAAAAGGATTTGCAAAACAGAAACGTTCAAGTTCTTTAAAGTGTGTTCATTTCTGCACTCAATACTTGGTCGGGGCTCCTTCATCACAAACTCCAACATCAGTGAGGTGTGGAAGCGATCAGCCTGTGGCTCTGCTGAGGCACTATTGAGCCTTCAGCTCATCTGGATTGTTAGAGCCACTGTTTCTTATCTTTCTCTTGAAAATATCCCATAGATTCCAGATGGGGTTCAGGTCAGGCATGCCGGCTGGCCAATCAAGCACAGTAATATCATGGTCAGCAAACCACTTGGGTTTTGGCGGTGTGGGCAGCTGCTAAAGTTCTGCTGGAAAATGAAATCAGCATCTCCATAAAAAGTCAGCAAACGGAAGCATAAAGTGCTCCAAAATTTCATGGTAGACTGCTGCGTTGATTGTGGACTTGAAAAAACACAATGGACCAACACCAGCAGATTACACGGCAGCCCAAACCATAACTGACTGTGGAAACTTCACACTGGACTTCAATCAACTTGGATTCTGTGCCTCTCCACTCTTCCTCAGACTCTGGGACCTAATGTACAAAATGCAAAATTAACTTTAATCTGAAAAGAGGACTTTGGACCACTGAGCAACAGTCCAGTTATTTTTCTCCTTAGCCCTGGTAAGATGCTTCTGACGATGTTTCTGTTTCAGAAGTGGCTTGGTAGCCCTTTTCCTGAAGACATCTGAGCGTGGTGACTCTTGATGCACTGACTCCAGCTTCAGTTCACTCCTTGTGAAGCTCTCCCAAGTGTTTGAATCAGCTTGGCTTGACAGTATTCTCAAGCTTGCGGTCATCCCTGTTGCTTGTGCACATTTTTTTTGTGAACATTTTTCTAACCAATTTCTTCCTTCCAGTAAATTTTTCATTTAATATGCTTTGATACAGCACTCCTTGAACAGCCACCCCTTTCAGTAATGACCCTCTGTGACTTACCCTCTTTGTGGAGGGTGTCAATGTTTGTCTTCTGGACCCTTGCCAAGTCAGCAGTGTTCCCCATTATTGGGGTTTCAAAGAACAAGAGATTCTCAGAATGTATATCGTTTGGATGGTCATTTATTGAAACTCAAATGTAAATATTCTAATATTTTGAGATATTGAATTTTGACTTTCATGAGTCACACATTTGAAGTGTTTTTACCTTAAATGTAATGAATCTATAATATATGAAAGCATCACTTTTTGAAATGTTACAAAAAAAAAACATTTCAACAATATCAAAATTTTTTGAGATGCACCTGTACATATATAACAGTATAAGGCAACCAGCTTCATGAGGTTTTGGAGAGTTCTCATCTTGTATTCAGTTTATACAATAAAAAGTTGCGAAAACTCACAAATCTCCTGAAGCTTTTTGCCTTAAACTTTTACGTTTTCTCAACTTTAGATTTTTTACAGAGTACCCCAAGGTTAAATGTACTGCTGGGTCTTTAATGTTGTGGGCCTGTTTTTCTGATGGAGATCCTGAACATCTTGTTCAGATGCATGGCATTATGGATTCCATCAAATACCAACAGACAAAAAAATCTAAACTTGACTGCATCTGTTAGAAATCTTATAATGGGCCGTGGTTGGATCTTCCAACCGGACAATAATCCAAAACAAACATCAATATTTGGGTGCCAATAATTGTGGCCAACATGAACTAGAGAAAGCAGAGATTTCCTCCAACTTTCAATTGTTTTACTTCAATGATGGGTTACAATTTTGTGATAAAAAAAGAAAGATCAAAAGGATGAACAAAGCAGATTTATTCTCACAGCCACCTTTGCTCATATTTGCCAAGAGTGCCAATATGGGCACGGCGTATAAATAAAATAAGTATCTTGCCTTTCTTATTTGAAAAAGTAACTTACAGATATCTTATTATACATTTAAAAGTAATGTGTTACTTTACTAGTTATAAAAAAAGTAATATGATTACATAACTAGCGTTACTTGTAATGTGTTACGCCCACTTACACTGTTTACTATAATACTAATCCTTGTAGCATGTTTATGCATGCATTTAGTCCTCACCTTTAGTCTTGAGTCCTTACCAGGTCAAGAAAATATGATCATATTACTCCAATTTTACATTCTCTGCACTGGCTACCTATTAAGTTTTGTATCAGTTACAAAATATTATTACTTGTCTATAAGTCCCTAAATGATTTAGCTCCTGCGTACCTAACTAATCTTCTATCACGCTACAATCCAACCCGCTCCCTAAGGTCGCAAAACTCTGGACTCTTGGTAGTACCTAGAACAGCAAAGTCCACTAAACGAGGAAGAACTTTTTCATATCTGGCTCCTAAACTCTGGAATAGCCTTCCTGATAACGTTCGGGGTTCAGACACACTCTCTCTATTTAAATCTAGATTAAAGATGCATCTCTTTAGTCAAGCATTCATATAATGCATCTCATAATCTTGTACTGCAATTATATCTGATCAAACGCATATTATTATTCTTTAGCTTGGTTTGAACATATTATTTCATCCAGGGTTATTCCTGGATGGAACAACTGCTACACAAATTGTCTTTATTTTTTCTCTGTTTCTGGATTAACATCCCATAATTACACAAGCTTCAGTCTGGATCCAACCCTTAAATGATCCGAGATGACCGAACACCTGAGAAGAGATGATGATGACACCTCGGAGGACCTCAGAGGAAGCAATTATACTGAATTAACCACATTTTGCCACAAGCTAATTATATTGAGTTTCTACAATATAAATCTATTTTAGAAATTAAATTCCTGTGAAGTTGCTTTACAACGATTGTATCGTAAAAAGCACTTTACAAATAATCTTGAATTGAATTGAATTTAGCAGATGCTTTCCAATATGACTTAGAAAAGAGAAAGATTACAAATTTTATTTTAAATGTTTAATTTAGATACACTTCCTGACTAAAGAAAGTGTCAGGAAATACAGATGTTTGAGAGCGTTTCCTGACCATTTGAGCTCGAGACAGCTGTGCCTTTTGTCTCGATGATAATGGTAAGATCAATGAGTCAGACTACTGAGAGATTTTACCTTTGTTCTGCAAATGACTTTGTAGGTTTATTGCCCTCAGATGTATGTTTCTTTGATGTTTGTCTCCACCTCAAAAAAGTCCCTCCTCCAAAAATACCTATAAGACAACCTGTAAATTACTTAAGAGGGAGATTTTCGATGACTACAGATAACAAGACATGTCATAGAATAAAGAAATTCTGCTGACAATCCAATCCGAAGTCTCCTGGTCTTCTCTTCTGAGTTTTCTACTTTAGAAGAACAGAGTTTTCAACAGATGGTGCCGTGACCCGGATAGAGTTCCAGCTTCCTCACCTGAAAAACTTCAAGCTCAAACAAAGATCTGCATCTTTTGGAATCCAGCGAAACTTCAAGCTGAACAAGGATTCCCAGACTGAATTTTTCTCTGAACCAAGGGTTGTGGTGAGTGGCTGTCTCTAATCCAAAAGAACCTAAGACCAGTGTATCCTCTGTGCCGTCAGAGAAGAGTTAACATACATCTGTAGGGTTTGTTTAACTAAAAGTTATCCTCTGTTTCAGGCAGTGAAGGTTAGCATTTCATGATAATAATTTTGGTTTATCCTCTGTTCTTGTAGGCAGGGACGTTTATCCTCTGTTTCAGGCAGGGAAGAGTTTATCCTCTAAAGATTTTTATTTTAGAGATGAGTTTAACCTCTAAAGTTTTTTTATTTTAGAGATGAAAGTATCCTCTGTTCTTGTAGGCAGGGACGTTTATCCTCTGTTTCAGGCAGGGAAGAGTTTATCCTCTAAAGTTTTTATTTTAGAGATGAAAATATATCCTCTGTTCTTTCAGGCAGGGAAGATTTGGGGCATTACGTGCTAAAAATGAGTTATCCTCTGTTTCAGGCAGGGAAGGTTAGCATTACGTGCTAATTTTTGCTTATCCTCTGTTGTTTCAGGCAGGGAAGGTTTTTTTGGCATTTACGTGCTAAAAACAAGTGTACCCTCTGTTGATCAGAGAAGTGTTTGTTTTGTTTGTGTGGTACGAAGAAACTTACAAAATGGTTAGAATGAATGCTAGGCTGATTCCAACCACAGAAAAGATGGGTCTTGCGACTCCGTTGTGGTCAGATAGTGAATTCAAAACACTGTTAGAGGAACAAATGGACCTAATAGTCACTGAAAAGTTAGACAAAACTAACGAGAAATATGAGATTCATCCAGACAAGACTTGGTCGGTAGATGAGTGTAAAAGGTACTAGGAGCGGTATTCGTAAGAACAATGTGAAAGGCATTATCTGTTGTTACAGAGAATTCAGTTTAACATTAGCTACACAACAGTCTCAGCGTAATTCAGAGCTAGAGAAACAGAACGATGAACTCTGTGCTAGAATATCCACTTTGACTAAGAAATTGAACCTCAAGAAAGCTGGAGCCAAAACTGATGTGGGAGTTAGTCAGCCTGATAACATTTACCCTGATTTACAAGCATTCTCTGAAACAGATGTAGCTCTCCAATCAGTAACTGATGTGCCTGTAAATTCAGTCAATGTTGAGGAAACTGATAGTGTTCCTCCCAATTCTTCTGTTGTGCAAATACAAACTGTTGCCAACGCTTTATGTCCTAAAGATATAGAGACTATCTCAGAGTTTACCGGCAGCACACACACATTTAACTGAATTTAGAAGAACATTGATCTCAAGGGGTAGAAGCTTATCCAACAGGGCGTGCTACAGCTGCACATACTGCTAAATGTCTTGTCACTGATTTCATTCCCAGATGGGGATTACCAGATTGCATTGACTCAGATCAAGGTACCCACTTCACAGGACAGGTAGTCAAGGAAGTGTCTAGAATGTTGAAGATTAAGTGGAACCTTCACTGTCCCTATAGGCCACAAGCATCAGGACAGGTTGATCTTAGAAATGCTGATGTGCACATTGTTTCAGATGCCCTGATCGCTTACTGTGAAAACCTCACAAAGGCAGTGCAGAGTGCCAAAGAGAGAGTTGAGTCGTGTTGGCAGACTCCACCAGAAGGTGGACACACAATCGTCCCAGGTCAATGGGTCATGATAAAGGCATTCAAAAACAAGCCATTAGAGCCTAAGTGGTACGGACCACATCAAGTGATGTTGATTACAGCAGCTGCAGTAATGTGTCAGGGAAGAAAAACTTGGACTCATGTGTCACACTGTAGGGTTGTTCCTCCCCCTGCAGGGATAGGATAGGGCAGACACAAGAACCAGTGAGGAGCCCAGGGAAGAACCGAAAGCAACAGGCTTCGGGGGCCAACCCTGAGGTGAAGATTTCCTCATAGGCCTTTCCCCTCCATTAGTCCATCCTTTCCTCACTGTTCTTTAGGTGTCGCAGGAATTGAGAAATAGGGAAAGAAGGAACAACAATAGCAGACTATATTTTGAACAGAGGATACAACCCTAATGTTTGCAGACTCTACAACAAATACTGCTCTGTGCCGTTGGTCTCTCTTGTTTGTGTTTCTTTTTTCTTCTGTGCAGATACCATTTGATGGCTGTCCTGAGATCCATATGCACCACCCTTCTCACCTGCGGATGAAGCCACAACCTCTAGAAAACAACCAGACCCATTGTCGAGCCAACTATCACACAAGAAAGAAAGAAGAAAGAAGAAAGAAGAAAAAAAATACACAACGCAGAGACTCACATACGATCTTTCAGCAAAATTACACCAGATGACTGAAGATAATTCTTCATGGTTCGGAAACTTGTTAGTATCAAGTGTTTCTTTCAGCAAATGACGCCTGCCTCTCACGAGGAAATGACAGTTCCAACCAGAAAAGATTATTACCCGTAAGAACTTCACGGACCCTAATTGCATGTTTTGTTTCTGTGTCAGCATGCAATTACATATAAGCAACACAGAACATGTACGATGTGCCTGTAACAATTACAAGTTACAAGAATTAACTTTTAAGTGTCTAAATTTGTATTTTGTGAGAGTTATTAGAACTCTCAAAGGGGGAATTGAAAGATTACAAATTTTATTTTAAATGTTTAATTTAGATACACTTCCTGACTAAAGAAAGTGTCAGGAAATACAGATGTTTGAGAGCGTTTCCTGACCATTTGAGCTCGAGACAGCTGTGCCTTTTGTCTCGATGATAATGGTAAGATCAATGAGTCAGACTACTGAGAGATTTTACCTTTGTTCTGCAAATGACTTTGTAGGTTTATTGCCCTCAGATGTATGTTTCTTTGATGTTTGTCTCCACCTCAAAAAAAGTCCCTCCTCCAAAAATACCTATAAGACAACCTGTAAATTACTTAAGAGGGAGATTTTCGATGACTACAGATAACAAGACATGTCATAGAATAAAGAAATTCTGCTGACAATCCAATCCGAAGTCTCCTGGTCTTCTCTTCTGAGTTTTCTACTTTAGAAGAACAGAGTTTTCAACAGGAACAAAAGCCATTCTTCAAGGAGTCAACAATATAATGGCTTTATATGACTTGATACAGGCTTCTAGCTATAGTAGTGTCCAACTAGGTATTGTACTAGTGATGGTTAGTGTTGTTATTCATTAACAGGATTTAGGCTATAACCATTAAAAGTTCATTCAATTTGTTAGATTCGTTAATTAATTCATAAGATACTTTGATCACCCAAATACTAAAATATAAACACAATAGCCTATATGATAAATATATTTCGTTTTAAAATATATTTCATTTAAACCTTCAAATGTAATGTAAAATACACATCCATTCTTAATCTTGATGAATGCAAAATGTATTTTATTTGTACATTTTATTTAGGATAATATATATTTGTGTGTGTGCGTGTGTTATACAGGTGCTGGTCATATAATTAGAATATCATGAAAAAGTTTATTTATTTCACTAATTCCATTCAAAAAGTGAAACTTGTATAATGTATACATTCATTCCACACAGACTGATATATTTCAAGTGTTTATTTCTTTTAATTTTGATGATTATAACTGACAACTAATGAAAACCCCAAATTCAGTATCTCAGAAAATTTGAATATTACTTAAGACCAATACAAAGAAAGGATTTTTAGAAATCTTGGTCAACTGAAAAGTATGAACATGAAAAGTATGAGCATGTACAGCACTCAATACTTAGTTGGGGCTCCTTTTGCCTGAATTACTGCAGCAATGCGGCGTGGCATGGAGTCGATCAGTCTGTGGCACTGCTCAGGTGTTATGAGAGCCCAGGTTGCTCTGATAGTGGCCTTCAGCTCTTCTGCATTGTTGGGTCTGGCATATCACATCTTCCTCTTCACAATACCCCATAGATTCTCTACGGGGTTCAGCTCTTCTGCATTGTTGGGTCTGGCATATCACATCTTCCTCTTCACAATACCCCATATATTCTCTACGGGGTTCAGCTCTTCTGCATTGTTGGGTCTGGCATATCGCGTCTTCCTCTTCACAATACCCCATAGATTTTCTATGGGGTTAAGGTCAGGCGAGTTTGCTGGCCAATTAAGAACAGGGATACCATGGTCCTTAAACCAGGTACTGGTAGCTTTGGCACTGTGTGCAGGTGCCAAGTCCTGTTGGAAAATGAAATCTGCATCTCCATAAAGTTGGTCAGCAGCAGGAAGCATGAAGTGCTCTAAAACTTCCTGGTATACGGCTGTGTTGACCTTGGACCTCAGAAAACACAGTGGACCAACACCAGCAGATGACATGGCACCCCAAACCATCACTGACTGTGGAAACTTTACACTGGACCTCAAGCAACGAGGATTCTGTGCCTCTCCTCTCTTCCTCCAGACTCTGGGACCCTGATTTCCAAAGGAAATGCAAAATGTACTTTCATCAGAGAACATAACTTTGGACCACTCAGCAGCAGTCCAGTCCTTTTTGTCTTTAGCCCAGGAGGCGCTTCTGGCTGTCTGTTGTTCAAGTGGCTTGACACAAGGAATCGACAGCTGAAACCCATGTCTTGCATACGTCTGTGCGTAGTGGTTCTTGAAGCACTGACTCCAGCAGCAGTCCACTCTTTGTGAATCTCCCCCACATTTTTGAATGGGTTTTGTTTCACAATCCTCTCCAGGGTGCGGTTATCCCTATTGCTTGTACACTTTTTTCTGCCACTTCTTTTCCTTCCCTTCGCCTCTCTATTAATGTGCTTGGACACAGAGCTCTGTGAACAGCCAGCCTCTTTTGCAATGACCTTTTGTTTCTTGCCCTCCTTGTGCAAGATCTCAATGGTCGTCTTTTGGACAACTGTCAAGTCAGCAGTCTTCCCCATGATTGTGTAGCCTACAGAACTAGACTGAGAGACCATTTAAAGGCCTTTGCAGGTGTTTTGGCGCCCCACAGATTGAAAACCCCTGCATTAAAGCAACAAAACTGAGTACACACTAAGTGATAACAGCTCTACATTGTTCAACCATGTAAAGCGACGTGTCCTATTCAACATGTTCGTGTTTTGTCTGCTTGACAGGACCATACATATTTGTGTATCTTGTTTTAGAGCGGTTAAAATTTGGTTTCTCTCATACTGACCCCTGGATGTTCAACATGGCACTTCATGGCAAAGAGCTCTCTGAGGATTTGATCATTATAATTGTTGCTCTCCACAAAGATGGTGAAGTATTACAAATTTTATTTTAAATGTTTAATTTAGATACTTTTCTTACTAAGAAAGTTTATCAGGAAATTCAGGTGTTTGAGAACGCTTCCTGACCATTTGAGCTCGACAGCTGTGCTTTTGTCTCTATGATAATGTTAAGATCAATGGGTCAGACTTCTGAGAGATTCAACCTTTGATCTGCAAATGACTTTGTCCTGGCCAGATGTGGATTCGTTAGGTTTATTGCCCTCAGATGTATGTTTATTTGATGTTTTGTCTCAACCTGTAAAGTCCCTCCTCCAATTACCTATAAAGATACCCTGTAAAAATGACTTAAGATGAGATCTTCGATGACTGCAGATAACAACACATGTCATAGAATAAAGAAATTCTGCTGACAATCCAATCCGAAGTCTCCTGGTCTTCTCTTCTGAGTTTTCTACTTTAGAAGAACAGAGTTTTCAACAGATGGTGCCGTGACCGGATAGAGCTCCTCACCTGAATTCAGATTGAAATTTCAAGCTCAAACAACGATCTGCTTTCCAGTACAACCAAAGGTTGGTGAGTGTCCCTCTATCCAAAAGAACCTTTAAGACCAGAACAAATGTGCTATCCTCTGCGTCAGAGAAGAGTTAACAGACAGCTGTAGGGTTTGGTTAACTAAGTTATCCTCTAAAAATGTCTTTTAGAGATGAAGGTTATCCTCTGTTCAGGCAGGGAAGATTTAGCATTACGTGCTAATATTTGTTATCCTCTGTTCAGGCAGGGAAGATTTAGCATTACGTGCTAAGATTTGTTATCCTCTGTTCAGGCAGGGAAGATTTAGCATTACGGCTAATATTTGTTATCCTCTGTTCAGGCAGGAAGATTTAGCATTACGTGCTAATATTTGTTATCCTCTGTTTTGGCAGGGAAGAATTGGTTATCCTCTGTTCATGCAGGGAAGATTAGCGTAAAGTGCGGAAGGTTAACAATAGTTGATCTGTGTTAACAAGTGTACCCTCTGTTGATCAGAGAAGTTTTAGTGTTTTGATTGTGTGATAACAAAGAAACTCACAAAATGTTTAGAAAGAATGCTAGACTGATCCCCACAACTGAAAAAGGTGGTCTAGCGACTCCTTTGTGGTCAGATAGCGAATTCAAATCACTTTTAGGAGTGCAAATGAACATAATAGTCACTGAGAAAGTTAGACAAGAACTAACTCAGAAATATGAGATCCATCCAGACAAGACTTGGTCTGTAGATGAGTGTAAAAGGTACTGGGAGCATGTATTCGCAAGAACAATGTGAAAGGCATTATCTGCTGCCACAGAGAATTTGGTTTAGCGCTCGCCACACAACAGTCTCAGCGTAACTCAGAGCTAGAGAAACAGAACAATGAACTCCGTGCTAGAGTATCCTCTTTGACTAAGAAATTGAACCTCAAGAAAGCTGCAGCAAAACTGATGTGGAGGTTAGTCAGCCTGATAACATTTACCCTGATTTACAAGCGTTTTGAAACAGATGTAGCTCTCAATCAGTAACTGATGTGCCTGTAAATTCCTTCAATGTGTGTGGTGCGAGGAGGAGATCTCAGGGGATTGAGGAAACTGATAGTGTTCCTCTCAATTCTTCTGTGGTGCAAATACAAACTGTTGCCAAAGCTTTAGGTCCTAAAGATATAGAGACTATCTCAAAGTTTACCAGCAACACGCACACATTTTCTGAATTTAGAAGAACATTGATCAGTAAAATGCGTCTTTATGACATGTCGTTGACAGAAGTCACGCAGCTGATGTCACAAATACTAACTGAATCTGAATTCAACAGTTTTGAATCTGCTGTCACTTCTGAACTGCGAAATGCCAGTAAGGGTGATTTAAGAGAAGGTATTTTGAAAATCCTAAAGAATATCTTAGGACCCAAAATAGATTGGTCTAGAATTACTACCTGTGTGCAAAGGAAAGAAGAAACTGTGAGTGAATATACTGAGAGATTTTGTCAGTCAGCTGTAATCTACAGTGGAATTGTTGATGACCCTGAAAGTGTGCTAGATGACAAGGGACCCTTGGTTCGTATCTGGTCAGATGGCCTTGGCCGAATACAGAAAAGCTTTACCATTCTTAGATCTAACTTGGTCTAACAGAACTCTCAGAAGTAACCTAGACAGGTTAACTACATGGGAAAGAGATGCTGATGTCAAGCAAAAGTAAGAGTAGCAGCAGCTACGTTTAACACAACGAAACAAGACAATAGATGGTCTAAAGAAAGCAAATGCAAATACTGTGAAAAATTTGGACATTGGGAGAAAGAGTGTAGGAAGAAGTTGCAAGATAGTAAAAGAAATGCTATGCATAATTCTGCTCCTTCTCAGCCTGCACACAACCCTGAAGTAGTTCCGCCAGTGACCACTGAAACTATAGGACAGTTAGTTCAGGCTCTTCTAAGAGCACAACAAGACCAGGAAAAAACTAATTATTGGGGCTGTGAGTAGCTACCTTTCCCCTGTAATCCAACACAATGACCAAAGAATTTTTGTGAAAGGTAGCATAAAGAGAAAGAGATTGATTTTTGCTTGATACAGGTGCAGAAATTACAGTAATTCCTACAAAATTGGCAAGGTTTAAACATCCCATACAAGAAAACCAAACTTTGTTTAACTGGTGTAATAGGTGAAGATTCTGTTTTGTATGAAACTCCGCCCATAGAGGTACAATTTGGCCCAAAAACTCTGACTACAAAATTACTATGCTCCATTAAATACAGGTGCAATTTTAGGCATGGATCTTCTGAGACAAATAAATCTAACTTTAGACATGTCCTCAGAATCTACTAGCATAAAAATTTCCTCAGCACAGATTTCTACCAATAATGCAACCCCTCCGAGTATGCTTTCTTACAGAATCATCCAATTTGGGCTAAAGACAAGGATGATTGTGGGTTGTTGACAGGTGTAGAACCAGTTAAATTGACAGGAACTCCACCTCCGGTCACCAAACAATATCCGATTAATAAGGAAGCTATACAGGGAATCAAACTTATTGTAGAAAATTTGCTGATGCAAGGAGTGCTAGTTAAAACCAACAGTCCATGTAATTCACCCATATGGCCCATCAAGAAATCTAATGGGACATGGAGACTTACAATAGACTACAGAGTAGCCAATAAACATATTGAAAAAATCACCCCCCTAGTGGCAGATCCATCTACAATTTGTAATGGCTTACCATTAGATTGTAAGATTTTTCAGTAATTGATATGTCTAATGGATTCTTTTCTGTACCGTTGCACTCTGACAGCCAGCCATGGTTAGCTTTCACAGTTGACTATGAACAATACCAGTGGACACGATTGCCACAGGGATTTCAAAACTCCCCAACCATATATCATCAGGCTGTCAGGCGTGATTTGTGTGACCCAGAATGTCCGGTAAAACAGTCCACTATGATCCAATATGTTGATGATATTTTGATTGCCTCAACAGATCATGAGGTACATCAAACTGAATTGGCATCATTGTTGGACTATTTGCATAAAAAAGGACACAAATGCAGCTTTCACAAAGCTCAAGTTGCTAAAAAGCAAGTCACATTTCTGGGTCAAACAATTGGTGCAGGAAATAGATCCATTACACAGGATCGGCGGCTTCAGTCAAAGCCATACCTCCGCCTAATACCATTAAAACACTCCGCTCATTTTAGGAACAACAGGTTATTGTAGACCTTGGATTGAAGACTATGCCTCGATGGCTCAGCCTCTCTATGATTTGTTGAAAGGCCATGGTAAAGATTCAGATACTGTTTGTATGGAAGAACTTCATCTCAAAGCTTTTAATGATTTGAAAGAGCACTATGTCAAGCACCAGCATTAGGAATTGCCCAATCTGATAGACCCTTTGTGCTTTATGTCCATGAACACTTAGGCTTTATGACTGCATGTCTAATGCAAGATCATGGGGCAGCTTACGCCCAATTCATTACTATTCCGGTAAACTTGACATAGTCGCTCAAGGTATGGGCCCATGCCTCAGAGCAGTACAGGCAGTTCATCTAGCGCTTCAGGCTTCATCAGGAATGGTGTTAGGTCAGACTGTAAGCGTAAAATGCCCTCACGCAGTGTCCGCACTAATGAATCAAGCAAAAGTCACTTCTGTCACCTCCTCCCGTTGGGGAAATTGGTTAGCAACTCTCACAGCCCGAATATTGTTATACAGCGTGCACCAGTCACGAACCCATCCTCATGTATGATGTCTGCAATGACTGAATTTGTGTTAGAGGATGAAGGCGAAATGACTCATGATTGTGTTACGCTTACATATGCAGCGACAAGTGAAATAGCAGAAACTCCCATAGAGAAGCATTGGAGTTGTTTGTTGATGGTTCAGCTCAAGTTATTGAAGGTAACAGGCAGGATATGCAGTAACTTCCACCACTGAAGTAGTTGCTTCAGGTCGTCTTCAGATCATTTTCAGCTCAAGCTGCAGAACTAGTAGCCTTAACTAGAGCATGCACGCTAGCTTCAGGATCGGTTGCAAATATCTACACAGATTCCAGGTATGCTTTTGGGGTAATTCATGATTTTGGTGTCATTTGGCAAACCAGAAAATTTCTAACTTCTGCTGGATCCCCATTAAGCATGCTGGATTAGTGAAAGATTTAATGTTTGCCATGAAACTCCCAAAGAAATTAGCAGTGATCAAAGTGAAAGCACATCTCACAACTAATACTACGGAAGCTAAAGGTAATGCTCTTGCTGATGTAGCGGCTAAACAGGCTTGTTTCTATGCAACTGTACAAGTGTGTTCAGGTAGTACAGCACAGAAGATAATTCTACCTCCTGAATCAATCGTTGATCTGTATAAAGGCGTTCCTCTATATGAAGCATGGACATGGTTAGACAAAGGAGCCACTGTGGATTCATCCGGCTGCTGGACCAAAGGGGAAAGTATGTTGCTCCCGAATCACTGTTGCCATATTTGGCTCAACAAATACACAGTTTGGGTCATAGTGGTCCAGCAACGATGAATCACAGGTTCTCAAATCAATGGTGGAATCCAAAATTCAGAAAGCAGCCACTGAAACAGTCAAGAGATGTGTTACATGTCAGAAAAATAATGATGTACCAGCAGCCATTACACCAGCAGCACATACCCCAGCTCCACCAGGGCCATTTCGTCACCTGCAAGTTGATTACATATCGTTGCCCCTTGTAAAGGAAAAACTGACGTTTTGGTAGTAATAGACAAGTTCTCAAGATGGGTAGAAGCTTATCCAACAGGGCGGCGCTACAGCTGCACATACTGCTAAATGTCTTGTCACTGATTTCATTCCCAGATGGGGATTACCAGATTGCATTGACTCAGATCAAGGTACCCACTTCACAGGACAGGTAGTCAAGGAAGTGTCTAGAATGTTGAAGATTAAGTGGAACCTTCACTGTCCCTATAGGCCACAAGCATCAGGACAGGTTGAGCGATCAAACAGAACAATCAAAACCAGGCTAAGCAAAATGCATCAGGAAGGAGTACCATGGGTTGAAGCACTGCCCGCAGTACTGTGTAGTATGAGAGCATCACCTAACAGATCAGTAGGACTGAGCCCTCATGAGATTATTACTGGGCGCAATGCAGATGCCAGGTGTGATTGATCTTAGAAATGCTGATGTGCACATTGCTTCAGATGCCCTGATCGCTTACTGTGAAAACCTCACAAAGGCAGTGCAGAGTGCCAAAGAGAGTTGAGTCGTGTTGGCAGACTCCACCAGAAGGTGGACACACAATCGTCCCAGGTCAATGGGTCATGATAAAGACATTCAAAAACAAGCCATTAGAGCCTAAGTGGTACGGACCACATCAAGTGATGTTGATTACAGCAGCTGCAGTATTGTGTCAGGAAGGAAAACTTGGACTCATGTGTCACATATTAAGGTTGTTCCTCCCCTGCAGGGATAGGATAGGGCAGACACAAGAACCAGTGAGGAGCCCAGGGAAGAACCCGAAAGCAACAGGCTTGGGGCCAACCCTGAGGTGAAGATTTCCTCATAGGCCTTTCCTCCATTAGTCCATCCTTTCCTCACTGTTCTTTAGGTGTCGCAGGAATTAGAAATAGGGAAAGAAGGAACAACCATAGCAGACTATATTTTGAACAGAGGATACAACCCTAATGTTTGCAGACTCTACAAATACTGCTCTGTGCCGTTGTTCTCTCTTGTTTGTGTTTCTTTCTTCCTCTGTGCAGATACCATTTGATGGCTGTCCTGAGATCCATATGCACCACCCTTCTCACCTGCGGATAAAGCCACAACCTCTAGAACACAACTAGACCCATTACCGAGCCAACTATCACACAAGAAAGAGAAAAGAAAGAAGAAGAAAAGAATAAAAATACACAGCATGAGACTATTACGTAAAATCTTCACGGACCCTAATTGCATGTTTTGTTTCTGTGTCAGCATGCAATTACATATAAGCAACACAGAACATGTACTATGTGCCTGTAACAGATTACAAGTTACTTTTAACGATTACAAGTTACAAGAATTAACTTTTAAGTGTCTAAATTTATTTTGTGAGAGTTATTAGAACTCTCAAAGGGGGAATTGAAGTATTACAAATTTTATTTTAAATGTTTAATTTAGATACTTTTCTTTACTAAGAAAGTTTATCAGGAAATTCAGGTGTTTGAGAGCTTCTGACCATTTGAGCTCGACAGCTGTGCTTTTGTCTCTATGATAATGTTAAGATCAATGGGTCAGACTTCTGAGAGATTCAACCTTTGATCTGCAAATGACTTTGTCCTGGCCAGATGTGGATTCGTTAGGTTTATTGCCCTCAGATGTATGTTTATTTGATGTTTTGTCTCAACCTGTAAAAGTCCCTCCTCCAATTCGGCCTATAAAGATACCCTGTAAAAATGACTTAAGATGAGATCTTCGATGACTGCAGATAACAACACATGTCATAGAATAAAGAAATTCTGCTGACGATCGAATCCGAAGTCTCCTGGTCTTCTCTTCTGAGTTTTCTACTTTAGAAGAACAGAGTTTTCAACAATGGCTATACGAAGTTCAGTAACAGCCTTGAACTGAGTTACAATACAGTGGCCAGGGTCAAAGAGAGGTTTTCCAAGACGGGTTTCACTCGGAACAGGCCTCGCAAGGGTCGATCAAAGAAGTTGAGTCCTTGTGCTGTGCGTCAGGTTCAGAAGCTGGCTTCAAAAACAGATGCATGAGTGCTGCCAGCATTGCTTTAGACTACTGCTGGTACTGGAAGCTGCGGTTCATTGAAGGAAACATGGATTCCAACATGTACTGTGACATTCTGAAGCAGAAGATGATGCCCTCCCTTCAAAAACTATTTTCCAACATAACCACTCCAAACACACCGCCAAGATGACAACTGCCTTGCTGCTGAAGGTGAAGGTGATGGAGTGGCCAAGTATGTCTCCAAACCTGAACCCCATTGAGCACATGTGGGGCATTCTCAAGCGGAAGGTGGAGAAGCACCATGTGTCTAACATCCAGCAGCTCCGTGATTTCATTATGGAGGAGTGGAAGAGGATGCCAGCAACAACCTGTGCAGCTCTGGTGAATTCCATGCCCAGGAGGATTAAGGCAGTGCTAGATAACAATGGTGCCCCTTCTAAATATTGACACTTTGGACACAGTTTTGACATGATCACTTAGGGTGTTCTCATTTTTGTTGCCAGTTATTTGGACAGTAATGGTTATATGTTGAGTTATATTTAGAGGACAGTAAATTTGTACTTCTATACAAGCTGCACACTGACTACTCTAAAATATATCCATGTTTCATTTGTGCAGCATTGTCCCTTGATAAATAATAAAAAAAGAAATTGCTGAAATGTGAGGATACTTACTTTTGTGAGATACTGTATATAGATATGCTAAAATACACCTTTGTAGGCTATAATAAATTCATATAAACATTGTGTGTGTTAGAGAACACTTTTGTAGGCTATAGCCATGTACATAAAGTTCACATGAATTTACTAACCTCTTATTATTATTATTTACCTTTTCTGTGTACAATTTTTACAGGCTATAGGCTACGCCCTTAAACATGGTGTTACAGCAAAGCACGTGAAGATATAAAGATGCGCTAGTCCAGGCAGGGGCATCATGCACTCATTATTTTTAAGGGGGCACGAGTGGGGGGTCATCATGTGACACACAGTTGCCACAATAGCACTTATGTTTTATTTTATTTAATTTTTCCTTTTTTATTTGAAACATTCCCAAACTCATTAATTATATCATGAAATATCTCGATTCTCACTATTATAGATTATGTTAGTTGATCTACTGGGCGATGGTAAAAATAACCTAATAATGTAGTCTATTAACTATGCAAAAAAACCTCTGTCTGTTTACTTAAGTAACAGATGTGGGCATCATCAAGGCCGTAGCTGGGGTGTGCAG